>CAWUFW010013878.1:0-446976 GCA_963921515.1 Calotriton arnoldi | reverse complement strand
GAACAAGTGAACAATGTGCACACGGACATGAACCACAGACTCACACCTCACATGACCCATCACAGACACAGCAACACCCAAGGAGCCACGTCTGCATGCACAAGCCACACTGAATATAGTACCACACGGCAGCCACTGTGCAACTCATCACACACAACCGAAACACCATTGAAGTCCTGTCCATGTAGCCCCTACTGCCTGTCAACCACACACCCCACAACTACGCCTATGTAAGACAAACAACACTAGACGCAACAGAGTGGAACAACATAAATGCACACGAACACCACTGAACCCATCAAACACACAGACACACCATGCACATACAACATACCATCCATCCCATCCGTCAGCCCCAGTCTCATGAAAGGCATGTCATCCGCACCAGCTGCCACACATACAGCAGTCACGCTAAGATACATGCCCATGACCAACCATGTGCCAGAAGTCAATGAAGCGCACGCCACACTGTGAGCAACAACACACAACATGGGCCACACCCCCCGAGCACTGCAGTGATGCACATGGCACAGGGCAGCACGCACGCCAAGGAGATGGGACAACTGCAATACGTTGGCTGGCACACAACCAACACTCACTCATAACGATGCGTCCAATGCCATGTCCAGTAATCACAACTGACAGCAAATATGCAGGCCATGTCAGGCATGCACACACCTCAGACCATGCACTGTCATGCTGCCACAACACATGTCACGTTCGGCACCCATGGCTCACAGCATGTACCCCAAAGCATATTCCCTCCCAAATGCGAATCTGGGGCATGGCCCCCATGTTGCCATATGCGTTCCTAAGCGTTCCATTTGAACCCCAAAAGCATATTCCCTCCCAAATGCGAATCTGGGGCATGGCCCCCATGTTGCCATATGCGTTCCTAAGTGTTCCATTTGAACCCCAAAAGCATATTCCATCCCAAATGCGAATCTGGGGCATGGCCCCCATGTTGCCATATGCGTTCCTAAGCGTTCCATTTGAACCCCAAAAGCATATTCCATCCCAAATGCGAATCTGGGGCATGGCCCCCATGTTGCCATATGCGTTCCTAAGCGTTCCATTTGAACCCCAAAAGCATATTCCCTCCCAAATGCGAATCTGGGGCATGGCCCCCATGTTGCCATATGCGTTCCTAAGCGTTCCATTTGAACCCCAAAAGCAAAGTACAAACCAGACCCAGGATGGGCCAGGAGCCCGCATACACCAGAGTCACAATAAGTAGGGGCACAGCAACACACCCATCGGCATGGCCAATCCGTCCCATGCCACATGTGCACAGCACACAGTCCCATTGCCAAGCACACACAACTACAAATGGTACAGCCACACACACGCCTCCGGGAAACCCATGTACGAGATTGCACGAACTGTTAATGTCAGACGACAAATACATACTTCGCAAGGTGCAACACAATAACAAATCTCATTCTCTCCACAGGTGACAAACTGCTGGATGCTGGGGATGGAGCCAGCAGCCAGCACAGCCAGCCTCACAAGCCCCCAACGAGGACACACGGATGTGGAGGATCTGTCCTCCTCTTCGGACACGGACCACCAAGCAGGCCCATCTGGTGTGGCAGGGCCCAGCCGCTCCCCAGGACTCCTCCTACCCACCAACCCATCATCCAGGGCTGCTGAACATACCCAGCCCCCTGCTGCCACTGTCGTTGCGGCCACACCCACGGTCATTGCGGCCACACCCACGGTCATTGCGGCCACACCCACGGTCATTGCGGCCACTACCACTGCCGCAACCGCCACCATCGCCGCACCGACCACCACCGCCGCCACCACCACCACGTCTTCGCTGGCACCAGCCCCAGCGCAGGTGGTGGCCCGGCTGACTGGATCCACCCTGGGAGCCACAGCGAGGACCGTGGTGAGCAATGTGGCTAGTGGGCAGGCCGGTGGCAGCAGGACTGGTAGGAGGAGCAGGGTCAGGCAAACGCCAGCCTCCCTGGGAGCCATGCCCTGCCTCAAATGGCCAGAGTCCTTGGGGCCTATGAAGAGGCCCAAGGACAATGGGCCAGGTCCAGCTACAGACACGCGTGAGGTGCTGGGGGTGCTGAGGTCCATGGACGCCCGTATGGGCCAACTCGTGGACCTCATGGGCCAGCTGGTGGTGGCGGTGAGGTCACAGCCAGGGACAGCAGCTCCCCCTCCGCCACCACCTGCCGGGGCGCAGGGTCGAGCAGCAGTGTCCAGTTCCCCTGCGTCCACAGCCAGTGAGCACACCTCAACCACCAGCATGTCGCAAGCAAGCACCCCCCCTCGCAAACGTGGAAGGGGCCGTCCGAAGTGGAAACAGATCTCCCGGGAGGACTTCGCACGCTCCAGACGCAAGTGAGGCAGCCAGCCAGCCTTCCTTTACCACCCACTGCATTGACTTGGACTACGATCCCACTCCACACAGCCATCTGGATGGCATGTGTGTGTTGGACTATGGACATAGAACCAGTGGGTACACCCTGAGCATCACGCAGCCATGACCGACAGCTCATTGTCACTGCACGCACCACTTTTGTCATCACCTTACACACAATCACATGTCACAGTTTGAAATAAATGCACCTCTTACACAAACTGCTGTTTGTGCCCTGTGTTTTATTTGTACGGAATACAACGGCCACCTTGGGCGGAAAGGCACCTGATGCGTGGCATGGCAATGGAACCGGAGGGCCTGTAGGGACCTAGGGGTGGGAGACAGAACAGGAGCACATTCAATGAGTGTGTCACACACCCATCACACAGTACATGTCAACAACTACAAGCAATGTACACACATCGCACAGAGCAATAGGGCACAATGCCACAGCCACCAACAGTGGCATACTACCCTGGCCATGGAGCGTTGACACACAGCACGCAGTGAACAAGCGGCCACCCTGACACAGCACACACACACCTGCACAGATACAGCCACATCAGCCGTCGTACATGGACACTCACCGTCAAGTGAAGTAGTGGGCGATGAGCTGCTGCCGCACATTACCAGCTTCCTCCTCTCCGCTGTCCTCCTCACTCGAGCTGTCCTGGTCTGCGGGCTGGGGCCCTGGTTGATCTCCGTCATCCACGATGAGGGGGATCTGCTTCCGAATGGCCAGATTGTGCAGCATGCAGCACGCCACCACTATCTGGCACACCTTCTGTGGGGAGTACGCCAGCGCACCCCGGTGCGGTCCAGGCACCTGAACCTGGACTTGAGGAGGCCAAAGGTACGCTCGACCACACGTCTGGTCCTCCCATGTGCCTCATTGTAGCGATCGTCTGCTGGGGTGCGAGGATTCCTCAATGGACTGAGCAGCCATGCCCCATTCGGGTACGCAGAGTCACCTGGGTGTGAGGGACACAGAGAACCGTTGCTATTCCAACTGGACAGGGGACAGCATCGCACAACCAGCACGCTACACCACTCCACATACTCACCGACAATACAGCCACGATCCTGTTGCAGATTGGACATCAGTCGTGGCAAGATGCTGTTGCGCATTATGTGTGCGTCATGGGCCGAGCCTGGGAACTTTGCACACACGTGGGTGATCACCATGTCCGCAAGGCACACCACTTGCACATTCAGGGAGTGCGTGTGCTTCCTGTTGCGGCACAGGTGCTCAGTGGCCTGTGGTGGAACAAGGCCAACATGTGTGCAGTCAATGGCTCCAACGACGTGTGGGATTCTGCCAAGGGCATAGAATGCACCCTTCACTGCCGCCAATTCACGAGCCCTGGGGAAGCGGATGTACCTGTTTCGGTACAGCATCATGGCTGCCAGTACATCCCTCAGCACCTTGCTGAACATGGGCTGGGACATCCCTCCTCCACTGCCCACTGTGTGCTGGAATGACCCAGTGGCGAAGAAATGCATAGCGGCCATCACCTTAGCCGTGGGGGTGACAGCTGTCGGATACACCCTGCGGGGACGGAGATGGGGTTCTAACATGGCACACAGTCGATGCAGGGTTGGCCTGTCCAGCCGAAACTTCCTAATGACCTCTGTATCGTCCATGTCCGCCAGCAATTGGTATGGGCGGTCAATGTTCGGTCTCCGCCTAGGGAAAATGGCAGTGGACACATGTCAAAGCAACACGACACATAGCAATTTCGCATACACATCACTGACATGACTGAGCAAGCACATGAGCCACAGCCCAGCTGTCAAGCTGGGACGGCACGGCCACAATACACTTACACAGGTCTCCCAACAATGGCAATGGCTAGTGATACAGACCACTGCCATGTGCATGCACATGGGGATCTAGGCCCCAATGACTTGCGGGCGTGCTGATGGCGACTGACTGCATATTCGTCAAGCGGCAACGCCACGGCAACATGAATGTCTGCTGAGCATGGAACTGCTTCCGAGGCTGGATGAGTATGGCACACGACTGACGACGATGTGGGCACAGGCTGAGCGGCCAAAACAAGTGGGACCTGTGGCACGAGGGGATATGAGACAGTAGTAGGTGTCAGCACTGCACCCTATGTACAGCACTGTACGGATCACACCTCCCGAAACATTGACAGGTGTCCACATTGACAGCCCCATGCCAAGACGGCTGTGTGCTTGCAGTCACACGTCACAGGTGAGAGGTTACATTGCACGTGCCAGGTGGCAGACGTACATAGTGGGAGCTGGCATGTGTGTGCATGTGTCTCCTGTTCAGGATCCACCAGATGGGCGCTGACTCTGTACTGACCATTGGACACAGCATGTACCGTGGAAGGCTTGTGTGTGGGATGGTGGCACTGGATGTGCCTCCGTTGGGTGGGGGGCCATGCACAGGGCGGGTACGTCGATGATTGCGCATTGTTGGTCACGGTGGGTGCACCCACTCAGATGTGTTGCCCTGTGTTCAATTCCTATGTCCGCATGATGATGGACTGTAGATGTGGGCAGACTACACATTGGTCGATGTGCTGTCTATATGCATGTGCCTTCACACCAGGCACAGCTGCCCTGCACATGTGACCCCTGCTGGACTCGCTGCTGGGTCTGTGGAGCTGATGCACCTTCTGTGCGTGGGGCGGACAGCTCTCCTCACTTCCCTCATTGCGCATGTCATGACTTTGCCGCAGGTGACATGGATCATGGAGGGCCCACATGTACGCGTGGGTAGGCTACACATGATTGTTCACTGGTCGCCACCCCCAGTCAGTGTTTCGAATGGGAAGGTTGTCGTGCTGGTGGTATGTTCGATGTGGCGGATGGGCGGGCCTAGGTGCGGGCTTACATTCCGGACATGGGGGGTAGTTGGATTGGTGACTAGTTGCAGTACACACGGGACACGTCTCTTCCTTTCCACATCTGGGTCATCCCTTGTACTCACTGACAGTGATACAGTCATCTTCGCCCCAGCCCTCATGTCCTCCCCTCGCTCCCCCAATATGCATGTGCACCTGCGAGGCTAGCGCTTGCACAGGCAGCCCCAAGCTCGCACCAGAGAGGGCAAGGAGTGTATGTGTGGGTCCAGTTGCACGCAGTGGGCTGTCTCAGGGTATGATGTGTTGCGGGACGCCGTCCACCTGCGTGGTGCCCCAAATGGAGACCCGGCCTGCATGGACTATGCATCACAGTCTTCGCCTTCCGGATCCGCCACCTGCGACACCCAGTGGCTGTGGCTGCCCTGCGGCCATGCCACGTCCGTCTGTGACTGATGGCCCACACATTCACTCTTTGGCCTCTCTGGGGAGGGCTCGGGAGTGGTGGCGCACGCGCTTGCACTTAGTCGCAATGGCATGTGGCGTGGTTGGTATAATGGGCAATGGATGGGATGGTGCGAGCCACCTCCCGTGACGTCAGTGCTGCTCGTGCTGTGGTGCGTCCCCTACACTTCCATTTGACTTGTGCCATGCTAGACGTTGAGGTTCTATTGCCTGCGTGATATGACCAGGAGGAGCGCGAGGACACCTCTCACACACCATGCTCCACTGCCATCCCGTGCCCTGTATCGCCTGTGCGGATTGACTATGTTGGGGTTACACCTGGTCGACTGGGGCTGTGTGTGCCTTGTCAAGGGGGCATGGCGGGCGCACAACAGGATCCAGCTTGTCCACAGAGGGTGGGCTGAGGTGCGCCTGGTACCGCTTTGTACGTGTGCCTGGCTGCTGTGCACACACACGTGTTCACTCCCCCCGACAGGTGTCCTCTCACAATGCCCAGGAAGCGGTGGTGTACTGTTCATGACCCCTCCCAACACGGCGTGCTCCAACTTGGCATGTGCGCATCTACCCGTCACACCCACCCACCTGAGCACTGCGTCCATACGACTTCACACGACACATGTGTGTCTTCCACAGTTAGTGCTACTCATTTGCGTTGACATCCAATACCAGTGGACTACATGGTCATGTCACGACTGCCGTGTACTTCACATACTCTCATCCTCTCTCATTCGTACTTGTGAAATGAGTCAGCGGAGACAGTTTTGGTTTCAAACATTATATTGAGTCTTCTGTCCTCTGTGATGCAGTATAGTGGACACTACTGTCAGCGGAATACATGTTGAGGATATACTGAGCATGATTGCAAATGGGATAGGGTGTGGGGTTACATGTGATTGGCTGTTGCATGTGGGATGTGGGCTTCAGAGTTACATCTGCTTGGCCAAGGCTGTGCTAATGTACATTTACGTATAGCTGCGGAGCTGCGGACTTTGACACAGGCAGGTATACATGTAGCCTACCAGACCGCTTGGCATCATGGGCACAGTCCATCTCAGTTCCATGTGACAGGTTTGCTGCGGTTGTTCCTCATGCACGCGTGCATGTGAGATGACATCAGGGCATGTGCTTGCGTGCATGCAGCGGCGTGCCACTTGTTGTTGCACTGTGGTGGTTACTGGACATGTCACAGTCACTGGGGTCGTGTTGTTGTTGTATGCACTTGTCGTCCATGCAAAGGTCCTGGTATGGGATTCCCGGGGCGGGGGTGGGAGGGGTGCAGCACCCACAGACTCCAGGCGACCTATTCATGTCCACTGAGCGGTGTGTGTGTCCATGGGCGCTGGATCCATGTCGTGTCCTGGTTGTTCGTGCAGTTCCGTCCATGTGGGTGCGATACACAGACCCCATGCCACTGCCTCCCACGATGCATGCGGTGTTCCTGGATGTGATGGGGAACAGTGTGCATGTCCCGGTCATATCCGATGTCATGGCGATGTCGTTGATGGTGTGGTTACAGTTGCCGGTCGTTTGGTATGGCTGTTGTGGTGGTGACTGGCCAGTCCGTGCGGAAGCTAAGCATGGGTGCGGGGTTGGACATCATAGGTCAATCGGGGAACCTGCGTTGTGGTCCGACGAATTTACAGGTTGTCAGGTATGCGATGCCGTCCAGCAGGGCTTCCATGTCATTGGTGGTGTACATGTTTGCCAGCCAATGTAGCGGATGGTGGCTGTCAAGGTGTTGTTCGTAAGTTGTCCCTTGGAGGACCATGATGGGGCATGCTGGGTGACATTCGATGTAGCTGTTCTCGATGATCCGTCGTGTGGAGGCACAGTGGTCCCATTTCAGTGCGGGTGCGATGTTGGCCACATACACCATGCCCCCATAGGCAGAGCAGGCCCTGTCGTGTGCGTCCAGAGGGAGGAGTAGTGGTAGCAGGTCCGCCTTCAGACATGCCGGGTTGGAGAGGCATATCTCCATGGGATGCTGGTAGGGACACCTCCGACAGTAGAAGACGGGCATGACGCAGCTGAACAATGTGATGCGGTAAGTCAGTCGGTAACTTACGTTCAGCAGGGACAGGAGATCGCATCCCAATATATGTAACAGGTTGGTTTTGTACAGCTTGAGCTGTTCGGCGTAGTTGGGTAGGTGTGTTGCGGTTGCCATTTCGCAGCGGTGCGTTGTGGTGGCGTGCTCCGGCTGTGTGTGCAGTCTGCAATGTGCACGCTCCGAGGTTGCTGTGAGCTCTGTGTAGTCGTAGGGAGACAAGACTTGTGTTCTGTTGGCTTGTTTGGAGGACACGGGCCCTCATCCCACATGC
This sequence comes from Calotriton arnoldi, assembly GCA_963921515.1. Lineage (NCBI taxonomy): Eukaryota > Metazoa > Chordata > Amphibia > Caudata > Salamandridae > Calotriton > Calotriton arnoldi. The sequence continues at coordinate 438,976 of CAWUFW010013878.1, read as the reverse complement.
TTCTCAGACAGTTCAAGGTCAGTGATGTGTGACTCCTTCCAATTAACTTGCATGTGGCCGACATGGGGAGTGTTTTCTTCTTTCTTCCCCGTCCGTTGTGTGCTTCTGTGATATGCGCTATCTGCCCTGTGGTCGGTCTCCTCGGCATGCCTGTGTTGGTCTATTCTTGGACAATGGCTGTATTCACCGGCTTCTGTCGTAGGGCTGTGGTTTCGGAGTTGGAATGGAAGGTCATTCAGTGCTGTCTGCTCTCCCTTGTGTGGGCGGCAGGCTGCCTTTCCGCTCTGCTTTGGGCCTTGTGTGTGAATGTTATTCTTGGGCCACCTGTTGTCGGTCCCCGGGCTCTTTGGTGTTCCGTTTTATATGTCTTGTTCATATGTGCAGGGTGGTATGGGTGTTTCAGTGTGGTACTGGCGTTCCTCTTCCCAAAGGGGCCCTGCTTCTCCTAGTTGGTGTTGCCGCCGCTGTGTGCTACGCCATGTTTGTTACACTGGGGTGTGTCCTGCTGTTGCGTGACTTCACTGACATGTGTGCGTCGGTTGTGTGAGGTTGGGTGTTGACCGTGAATTGGGCGTTGGGGACATGTCTGTGGCAGGCCTGTCACGTGTCATGTGCGTTCGGGGTGGGGCTGATGTGTGTGCTGCTTGGTTGTGTCCCTGTGTCTGTGTGCGACGCATGCATGGCGCTGCGGTTGGCCTCTGCGTTGTGCGCATGTGTGTCGGCGTCATCGCCGCTTTGGGGCCGTGACGGGGTGGTTGGTTCCTAGTCCCAGGTGGTGTGTACACATGTGTTACGCGATGTTACGATTTGGCCTGTGTGTCATATGTGGATGCAATGGTGGATGTGTTGTGTACACGCGCTGGTGGGGGGTTGTCCGCTTTTCCGCCCTTGCACTGTGTGCGCTGTTTGCGTGCACTTGTTGTGTGTGTGCCTACCTGCGTCTCCGCGGTACGTTGCGTCCTTGGTGGTGCATCAGCAGGAGCATGGGGAGGGCCTGCAGTGCTGGATTCATGCTCGGGGTGCCGCTTCTTCGTTGTCCGTGCTCGGCGTCCGTGTTACCGCTTCGGTTTGTCGTACGGTATCTCTTGGCCGTGGGAGCCGTTTGTTTGCGGCATCGTAATTTATACGCCGGGCGGGGACGTGTTTCGTCGGACGGTGTGTGTCGAATTGGGCTGCGCCGCTCACGTGTGCGGACGCACTTTGATGGCGGACGGTGTTGCTGGCTTGCCGGCGGTGTTTGGCCTACTTTTCGCATCGTAATTGGGCGGGCGTGTGGACTGCTGCGTGCCGGCGGTAACTGGTGGTTTTTGCATCCGCCAGCACGGCGGTTGTGCTTCCGCCCGCCATCGTAATGAGCCCCTATGTGATTGATATTATGTGTAGTATGTAATACTGATTTATTTTACTTATATTTTAGGTGTGGGTTGCTACGTTTGTAAGGGTATAGGGTGGGAAGTTAATTAGGTAATAATTAATTAACAATTAATTTTTAATTTACTATTAGTTATTGAATTGATTATTAATTATCTAAATTGTGTAATAATCATATATTTTACTTATATTTTAGGTGCAGTTTGCTGGGTTTGTGTGGGTATAGGGTGGGAAGTAAACTAAGTAATAATTAACAATAAATTAATAAATTATTAATAATTATGTAATTGTTTATTAATTATATTATTGCTGCAATACTGATTTATTTTAGATATATTTTAGGTATATTTTAGTTGCGGGTTGCTATGTTTGTAGGGATATAGGGTCAGAAGTTAATTCAGTAATAAATACAAAAAATAATGATTAATGTATAATTAAATATTTAATTGATGAATAATTATGTAAATGGTGTAATCATTATATATTTTAGTTATAATTTTGGTGTGGGTGGCTGGGTTGTAGGGGTATCATGTTGCAAGTTCATTAGGTAATTAAAAAATAACCATTATTTTTCAATTGGAAATTAATTTGTGCATTGTTTATGAATTTTGTAAATTGGTTAATTGTTTTTTTAATTTTTTAATATATGTATATTTTATGTTAATAATGTTTATATTAAGAGTTTTATATTTTTTCTAAATTAATAGGGTTATTAAAAAATGTACTGTGTTTGAAGTGAAGTAGTTTACCTACTGTTGCTTAGATTGAAGTGGGAATAGTATATCTTACTCCTCTGAAGTCTAACACTTTCCCTACTGTTGCACAGACTGGAGTGGGAATAGTAAATTTAACCCCCCCAAAGTCCAAAGTTTTCCTTACTGTTGCACAGACTGGAGTGGGAATAGTAAATGTAACTCCTCCTAAGTCCAATGCTTTCCCTACTGTTGCACAGACTGGAGTGGGAATAGTAAATTTAAACCCTCTGAATCCAATGCTTTACCTACTGTTGCACAGACTGGAGTGGGAATAGTACATTTAAACCCTCTGAATCCAATGCTTTCCCTACTGTTGTACAGACTGGAGTGGGAATAGTAAATCTTTCCCCTCCGAAGTCCAATGCTTTCCCTACTGTTGCACAGACTGGAGTGGGAATAGTAAATCTTACCCTTCCGAAGTGCAATCCTTTCCCTACTGTTGCACAGACTGGAATGGGGATAGTAAATTTAACCCCTTCGAAGTCCAATGCTTTCCCTACTATTGCGCTTTTTGGAGTGGGCATAATGTATTTAACCCCTACGAAGTCCTACACTTTCTCTACTGTTGCATAAACTGAAGTGGAAATAGTATATCTATTATTCTCGGATATATATATATATATATATATATATATATATATATATATATATATATATATATATCCAAGAAAGAAGTGACTAAAACAGATAGATTCACCAAAGAACAAAAATATATTTCAACTACAACGTTTCAGCTTCCGCCTTCCTCAGGTAGTACAAGATGGTTTGCTCAGTGGCTGCACAGATGACACAGCTGAATTTTCAAAAAGCATCATGAGTGAAGATTCTATTTGGAATGTGGAATCAATGCAGTCCTGAGAGCTCTTGAGATATGCAGTAATCAGGTTGTATTATCAGTAATGTTCAGTCCATCTGGATGCAGTGATTTTAAACGGTACATCCAGAAGTTTTCTCTGGAGTCAGTAGTTCTTCCTTTGAGACATGTTCCACGGGGAAAATCTTCAAATCTGATAGTAAATGATCCACAAGGTTAAAATGATTGGCTACAGGCTGGTCAATTTTCTTATTAATTATTGCCGATTTGTGGTTCCTGAATCGTGTACGGAGGTCATTCACTGTTTGGCCTACATATTGTTTTTACAGCTTTGCCGTTGGCACTGAATCACATAAATAATGCATGTTGAGCGACATGTAAGATGCTGTCTTATTCCATAGGTCCTTCTTGTAACAGAACTAGTTACTGATGATGTTTGTAAAGGTATTCACACGTGATGCACCTTTTAGAGTCACAGCAATGAACCCCTGCATTTGTTACAACTTGCTTGAGTTCAGCTCTCACAATAAGAGATCGTAAATTTGGAGCTCTGCGGTAAGCAATGACTGGCGGTTTTGGAAAAACCTTTTGCAATTTTTCACAAGTAGACAGTAAGGGAAATGTTTTTTGCATTATATTTCTGTAGTTGGGAGCTGATGGATGATAGTCAACCACAAATGGAGTTCTGTCACTTTTGTTTCTGCCGTTGGTATTCCAAATAAGTGCTTCTCTGGGTAACTGCAAAGACTTGTCAATTTGTTGCTGTATGATATGCAGAGGATAGCCACGTCTTTTAAATAATGTAGCAAGCTCCTGTAGATGGTCTTTACAGGTTTCCTCATTGCTGCAGATGCGTCTTATTCTGAGTGCTTGGCTGTAGATGATGCTCAGTTTAGTGTGGTGTGGGTGACATGAAGTCCAGTTTAGATACAAATGAGCATCTGTAGGCTTGTGGTACAGATCAGTTGTAATTTTAGTTGTAATGAAACGTTGTAGTTGAAATATATTTTTGTTCTTTGGTGAATCTATCTGTTTTAGTCACTTCTTTCTTGGATATTTTATTTCTTTGTGACTCATTGTATCCTTTGGGATCCAGATTTTTGCCCTGGCTGGCTGTTGTTTTCTTGTGATCCTCCATCTTCAAGTATATATATATATATATATATATATATATATATATATATATATATATATACACTGAAAAAACCAAAGGTTACAGGGACGTTTTAGTTAGACTGACATTTCACTTGTACAGAACCGGAGAAATTCAGCAGATATAGTTAGCTCGGCTAACCTTAACTAGTGCCCCCGCAATGCACTGCTTTTGACCTCACATATTAATTACATCACTCATAACATGGTCAGTGACATCACTGATGACATCACTAATGACATCATTTAGTGACTGTTTTTTAAAAGTTTATGAGTGTTAAATATATATATCAAGGTGTATTGGTGAATCAGGTTGTGTATAAGTGCCAGTACGGATGATTCAGTGGGTGCGTGACTGACTGTATAAGTGAGTGATTAGGTGTCTTAGTGAATGTATGGGTGAGTGACTGGTTGTGTGAATGTTTAAATCAGTTAGTTGGTGTCTAAGTGACTGTATGGATGTGTGAGTGGGTATTAGAGTGGCTGTATGGGTGATTCATTGGTTGTCTGAGTACCTGTATGGGTGTCTGTGTGGGTTGGTGAGGGACTGTGTGACTGCCTGTATGGTTAAGTGTGTGGGTGTGTAAGTGGCTGTATGGCTTAGTGAGTGTGTGTGAGAGGAGCTGTATGGGTGAGTGTGTGTATTGCTGTGTGGGTGAGTAAGTGAATGTGTGAGGAGCATATGAGTGAGTAACTAGGTATGTGAAAGGCAGTATAGGTGAGCAATGGGGTATATGAGTGACTGTGTGGTGAGTGAGTGAATGTGTGAGTAGCTGTATGGGTGAGTGTGAGCTTGTGTCAGTGGCTGTATGTGAGAAAAGGTATGTGTTAATATATGTATGAGTAAGTGGGTGTGTATGTAACTGTATGGTTGATTAAGTGGCTGTGTTATTGACTGTATACGTGAGTGACTAGATGTGTGATTAGCTCTATGGGTGACTGACTCAGTCTGTGAGTGTCTGTATGGGTGTATGGGTAGAAATGTCAATGGCTGTAGTGGTGAATGAGTGGGTGTATGAGTAGCTGTATGGGTGAGTGAGTGAATGTGTGTGTAGGTCTATGAATCAGTGAGTGGGTGTGTAAGAACTGGTACGGGTGTATGAATGGGTTTAAACTATTGGCTCGTGGTAACTGGCTCCCACCTGGCTCCATGCCATCATGGGGGGTTCAGAGTTCTGCTGGAAGGGTTGTGGGGAGAGATGCATATTTATACATATGTGGTGGTCCTGCCCGCATATTCATAGATATTGGAGGGAGACTCTGACACACATTCTCCAGATCACGAGCACTCAGATCTCACTCAATCCGCTAGTCATATTGTTGGGTGATCCCAGAGATTACTCTATACCATTAATAATACCAATGGGTAAGCTAATTTCTCAATTTCTGATTGCAGCTCGATTGGCCTTAGTGCAGGTATGGAAACAACCTGATGTGCCACCTATGCATATATGGTGTAATAAGATTTGGTCCATTTATCCTATGGAGAAGCTTTTATCTACTATTTATGGCTTACAGACGAAATTTAATAAAGTGTGGAAGGCTTTTGCAACCTATATGGCAAGAGACTGAGGGGTGGATTTCTTGGCCACTCATCTTCCCGAACTCATTATTAGGGCCGGCCTCTAAATGGTTGCGACAGAGCCCTCGACCTCATCCTGAGGACACGCCCATAGTGGGCCAAATGAGGTGGGAGAGACAGGGGAGGAGGGGTGGATTGAGAGGTTGTCAGCCTGTATAGATGGCTTTGGGGATGGGCAGATGATGTATGTTATAAGAGTTATGTACGGTGGGGATGCTGGTGTGTATTCTTTCTCTCAGCAGTTATTTTTTATCATTATGTGTATTTCACATGCGCAGAAAAAAAATCAATAAATATATTGTTAAAAAAAAAGATGTGTTTGAGTAATGGAGCCATATCCAAGAAAGGGGCCACATAGCTTTACTTGCCCTATTAGGGTGATTTCCATTAATGATTGAGGTGTGGCTTCACTCCCCACTGAAATAGCTAAAGAAACCTTTTTATCAACCTGAAATAGACAGTTGTCTGTAAGGGGAGAGTAGCACCTTGAATGGTTATATGGATAAGAAAATACTTCTTAGAATCATCTTTGGAGATATTACTCTGAGTAGCACTAACATTCGGCTAGGTTCGCCCTAAACAATTACCACATACATACAGACATACATGCCTAAAATACAACACCAGAAAAGTAGATAAGGTTGGCGCAAGCGAGCTGAAAACCATTGGCATAACTGGAGGATGGCCATGAGACAGTGCAAGTGATAGGATCTTTATTGAAGACTAAACGGCCTAGACTTTTGGCCTACAGTAATGAAAAAAGTATTGACAGCAGAACATCAGGTAGTCCTAACTTTTTTTTATATACATTTTTATTGAGTTTGTGAAATATGTTAATTTACAACAGACAATCAAGGAAAAGATGCAATTCCATTGTGCTTACACAGTAGGTTCGTCGATATAAATTACACGGTTGGGGGAAAACCAATTGTATTAATCGTGCCAGAGTGACATGACCCATGGGCCTCGACTAGGTCCCATAAATCTAATGCCCTAACTTCAGTGCATTTTGATACGCTCTTTCTCCTCGCACCTCTTTGAGGGATGGCCATAGAACACAAGCAAAACAAAATGGAATACAGTAAGTTGCAGAACTGAATAGGAACAAAACATTACCAAATGTCATCTAAAACATTGAGCCCTGGTTGTGTACATTACGTCATATGTGATGTATATTATAAAACGAAGTTAAACTATAACGTGTTTCTATATAACCTTTTAAGAACTGAAATGCCTCCTTAGGCTCACTCTACTGCAGAGCAGTCCCTTGTTTGACTTTCTTAATGGGAACGATGATAACATGATAAACAGCCAGTGAGACATACAGTACAAGATTTACAACCCAGTAAAGTGTTCATTATTCAAATCTTGGTTTTGCTTTTTTCCACTGGAAAAATACGTATCAGAGTCGAAGCACTTATGTTGTATTGCACATGTTATTTGACTTATGTTTCAAATACCTCTTTACATTAGGGGAAAACAGTGTAACCACAATATAATCAGACTCCGTGGAGTTACAGCAGAAACGCTCAACACAGCAAATAGTCACGTGTGGCTTTAGTCAACAGTTTGACAATATGTGCGAATTTCAGACTGAGAATGTCCCCTTGTGTTGGCATGTTCACACAAATAAATCTAACGAGGAGCCTCGTGAGGAAGTTGTGGTGTTGGAGGTGCCACGTCATGGGTTCAAAGGCTTCCCTAGCCACATTATGATGAATTTATGCATGGCAACCCCAGTGAAATCTTCCTGCTTTGCATAGCTCCTCTGGCAGTTACCAATGCCACCATGCCATGGCTATGCTAACCCAAGGTGGCGCAGCTCATTTGGAATTTTTACATTTATTGATGGGGATAAGCATTTCTTGTCTATGGCTTGGTATAATTTTTTCTGAGGTAATTTCACATTTAGTTTTGAATTCTCTGCGTGTTGAAACGTGAACATATTTTTTTAAAAACAAATGTTATTGTTTTTTCCACGTTATACAGTAACAAAACAGTCAACATACCGCTAAATAGGGAAAATAAGCACATCACAGTGACAGAATCTGCAGAAAACATCAGTTATTTTATCATTCTATATAAACGATAATGTGCCAGCTATTTCTCCCAGACCCTCTCATGTTTCCAGGGACACTCTCTTTAGATAAAAATAATGTCCTCAAGTTTGGCACACCAGTCCATCGCTGCTCTCCAACTTACCAGGTGTAGGAGGAGGAGGAACGCCAGTGCTTAGCACAGTGGTGGCTGGTAACAGGGCAAAGTAGTGAGGCAGGGGGTGGGGGGATGAAAAAAATTAATGAAAATAAAACCCCTAACCTGCCTCTCGCCACTCGCCACATCACCGACTTGGTGCTCCTCCGATGCTGCACTGCCCAGACTCCCCGGCTACCCTGCGGCCAGTCCTGACGCTGCTCTCATGTTTGAAAGCAGCATCAGGATTGGCCCGAGCACTGGAAATTTGCATTCTTAGAGAGACTGGGAGCCTATGATTTGCTGTCTCCAATCCGTCAAAGCAGCTGGGTTGGAGACAGCTTCAGTGCGCATGTCAGATTGGCCGTCCTGAGACGGCGGCCAAACTGACATGCGCACTGACAGAAGTGCTGCCTACCACTCCCCCATCAGCCTGTCATCGTCTGCTCTGCACCGCACCAAAATAAAACAATAATAAACCTGTGTGATTATCGTTTTCTTTTTCGAGTTTTGCAGCTGATGGCGGGGGAAGTTAACACTCCTCCACCATAGCAGAGGAGCCGCCGCTGGATTGGCAATGTCTTTTTTGGTGAGCATTGTCCAAATGTCCAGGAGAGAACGATCTCCTCTTGACCCCCACTCACATCTTCAAAAATACCAAGCAAAATCACTCTTGGGGGGACTCCACTGACTCCCCAATTACCAGTGAAAGTATGGTAAGCATGCCCCTTTAGTATCTCATAATGATGGGACATTCCCATGTCATTTAGTAAAAGTGAGCCTCTTCGCTCTGGCAAAAGATGCATTTCAGAGCGGCCAGTTTATTAGCCTGTCACAGTCTTAGGGGTGTAAGGTAGGCCATGTGAAGGTAACTGAGTTGGATGAGTCGGAGTCTGGAGGGAATCACCAAAACTCTGGGAGTCAGGCATGCATCACTCCATCTCCATCACATGTCTAGTGGTCCCGGTCACCTCTCTCAGTGAACTTTCAAATCTGCTCGGGGGTTTAAGGAGTTAATAACTAGGGTTTTGTAGATCCGGGAGATTCCTCCTTTTTCCATGGGACAGATTGGGAGATGGTCTTCTAGAGGACTATATTCGGGTATAGTGTCAAGGAGAATCCAGTGCGATTTGAGGGTGTGCCATAGGTGGAGATAACAGAAGAATTGGGGTTTATGTAAAGAGCATTCCTCTGGGAGATCCTGAAAGGACTTTAGATGGGAGTTATGCCAAACATCAGCCACCTGGGTATATCCAATAAGGTCCCATTTCTCAAAACTCTTAAGCATTGCTGTGTCATGTAACCAGCTACCCATCCAAAGGAAGGATTCAAGGGTAATTTTCCAATCCCAGCCAATCCATTTTAGTGCAGAGTGCCAAGACCAGATGATCACCCTGGTTATGTCAGGGAGGGAATGAGAAGTCATGCTACCATATAGTATGTTGTCGCATCTGATTCATGCCACTTCATGGCGGAATGCTGGATCATGCTAATCCTCACTCAGCCAGTCGTTGACTATCAAGAGCTGAAAGGCCAAGTAATACAGACAGACGTCTGCTATGCCCATCCACCCATCATATGGTGACTGAACACATTTGACAAGGGCTATCCTAGATGCTCAGTTTGGCCAAAGAAAGGAGTGGATTTTGGTAGCTACTTTTTGGAACCAGGCTCGCGGTGTCGGCTGTGGGAAGTTCTGAATGATGTAAAGTATGTGTGGAAGCATGAACATTTTAAATTTTGCCACTCTAACAAGCACATTCAGAGGGAGTTTGGACTATGTGGTAAGGGCTGCTGTAAGTTTAGTCATTAAGGGGACTAGGTTTAAATTCCATGCAAGGTTGTGTTCCAAGGCTATGTGCACTCCCAGATATTGAAAGCTCAGTTTGCAGACTGGCAGCTGTGTCTGCCTGTCCACAGGGCTCATGTCACATTTTAAAAGTACCAAAAGGGACTTGGGCTTATTAATCCACAGGCTAGATAGCCCCATAGAGCATTAGCATCTGGAGCAAGCAAGGGCCCATGAGGGAGGGGCACGTCTGAAACAGAAGGATATTGTCAGCATAGAGTGCTATGCAGTCTTCCACTGCTATCCCCCAGTCAAAGCCCCAGACCTGGGTGTCACACCTCACCTACGTCGCCAACGGCTCTGTAGTCAGGGCAAACAAGAGGGTAGATAGATGACATCCTTGACAGGTGCCCCGTCTAATTGGGAAGGGTTCTGAAAGGATACCATTAACTAAGACGTGTGCTTGCGGGTGTGAGTACAGGACAGGATCATACGATCAAAATGTCAGTGCCATTACCAGTTTCATCAGTGCTTCATCCATAAAAGAACAGTCAACCAAGTGGAAGAGCTTTTCAAAGTTTATCAGCATTAGAGCGGTGGTATCGCCTAAGTCCAAGAGGTGAGCCAACGCCATCTGGACACTTCAAATGCAGTTTCTTCCACTGCAGTGAGCATTGAACACACATTGATCCAGGCGAACTAGGTTTGACAACAAAGGGAGAATAGCCAGGACTTTGGCATGAATCTTGAGTTCTATGCTGATAAGGGATTTGGGTTGGGAAGACTTGGGTTGTGCTTTTGAATGTTTTCCAGGGCAGGTATTTTCAACAATGCAGCCCTTTCAGAAGCCTCAGCTTTCCAGAGGCTTATTCTTGCTGCAACCACCGCACCGGTATCCACTGCTGTAGCTCTAACAACGTCTGAGGAAATGTCTGCCAGAAATATGGCCTGTTGTTCCATTGCCAGTAATAGGTCTGAGAAATCTGTTTCTACTTGAATTGTCACTGCCAGCTCATTAAAATTCTTTACCAGCAACTGGGTAGAACAAGCTGGGTAAGTGGTGGCTCTTACAGGCAGATTTTCTGCTGCAAAGGGTTTCTTCAATGTGCTTTCTATCTTCTTATCCATTGTATCAGAAGTAAAACAATCTTCTGGGTTTAATGAGAATCCTCCTATAACTTGGCCAGGACAGCATCTACCTTTAAAATTGTGCTGTTAACCCTCACTGGATTCCTCCAGTGAATACAACTTCTGTAGTAATCTGGGTAAAGCAATGTGACCTAACTCCTTCCGCTCTCCAGAAACCAACTAATCAATCTTAGCATGAAGAGGCACAGAAAATACCAGAGGTTTGGCATGCTGTGGGAATAAAACTTCCACATTCTCCAGAACAGGAAAAGGAGAGAACCCCAGATTGTTTCTAATATGTCCCAAAATCTCTGGCAATTCATCTGTTCTGATATATTTGCCAGATGAGCAGTGGCGTCTGCTCCCAGGCAGCAGTAGTGGTATGGGGAGGGGGGTTTACATTTTTTTTAAAATCACATACTTGCTGGCCAGCCGGCTGGTTGGCAGCCACCTCTCCTCCATTCTTTCTGTCCTCTTCCTTCTGTGTGAACAGGAAGCACCCAGGCTCCCCATAGCCAATCACAACGCTGCAATGCAGCATTGTGATTGGTCTGAGCACCGCGGTTTGGCACTCAGACAGAGACTGGGAGCCTGGGCATTTTCTCCACCCAGGCTGTACAATATAGCCGGTGGTGAACATGCAAAGTGAGCATGACAGTTTGGCCGGCCCACGACAGCCAGCCAAACAGTCATGAGCACTTAGAGAGTGCCACCACTCCTCCCCCCTGCTTTGCCCAGCCCAGACCCGTCCTGTCCCGCAAAACTGCCCCTGCACGGAAAAATAAAATGCTAATAACATCACTTTAATATCATTTTATTTTTCCTTTTTTGCAGTGCTAAAAAAAGCAGTGGGGCGACGCTCCTCCGCCTTAGCGCAGAAGCCGTCCCTGCAGATTTGGTAGATGATGCTTCCACCTCCGAAGTTGAGGAATCCGCTAAAGATGCTGCTGTTGTACCTTTAGACCCTCTTGGTCTATGCCTTTCTCTATCCTTTAGGGCCTTGGATATAGCTGCTTCTATCATGTTTTGGAACTTTCAGGCTGACAGGAAGGCTGGCAAGCCCTCAGATGCAGGAGGGATGCAGACAATGTGCTTTTCCTAGCTGGAATTGGCCCTTCATCAGGATATATGTCTTCCCTTCCATAATGAATAATACACACCAATGCACTTGAAAGAATGGTTGAAATAACTTTACCAGCGCTTGAAGTTTCAATCAATGACCAGTGTTCAGAAGCAAAGCACCTCATAAAATCAAGCAAAACTTGGTCCAATCCAAGAACAGATAGAGGAGAACAAATAGCGGCATAAATAAAGAAATGAAAGGTGGATATTCCATAGGGTGGCTTACATTCCTACCTGTGTACCTGGCTGACAGCCCCAAAGTTCAGTATGTACTTGGACTGTAGGAAGCATGTCTCTGTCCCCTGAAACAGGACGCTCAGCCCTAGACTCTCAAGCCTGGTCAGATGCTGTCGGGGTCAGACCATGCAGAGCATCGCAGGCATAGCCTGCAGCCCTGAAGCAGTGGTCCACGCTGGGCCATAAGATCTTAGGGCTGCACTGCAATACCCCAGACCTTCAACAAGTAAAAAAGATACCCCAGATCCTCAACAAGTAAAAAAGAAATACAAATGAATATTTCAAATCTGCGAAGTCCTTGACACAAGCAAAAATCCTCACACGGCTGCCACCTGGTGAAATCTGGTAAGAGCAAACGAAAACAGGAGGAGTAGAGGAAGGAGGGGCTCTTTATTTTGGTAACACCTTGGTGATTGCTGTCTGGTGAGGTAGGAGTGCCTCAAACTGTAAGGAACTAAAGAAAGCGAGGGACGAGGAGATAATTCTAATTATCACTTCAATACATCTTCATTGATGTCATACAGTCAACAAACCAAATAAACATATGTTGAAATCGATTAATAAGATGCATAAATAGGGCGATAGTTTGAATTAATGGCATAAAGAATTCCACTGTTCTCCGTTCGTCTCCTTTCCGCAACACTTTCAGTCCCAGTCTGACTTAAAAATATACACTGCATAGTAACAGGAAGAATGGAGTGCTTGTGCTAGCAACCACATGAAGTATGAAGGAGCCATAGGCCCTCATTGCAAACGGCCCGGTGTTTGGGGCACTCTTTAATTGCATCCAATTAAATCCAACACTGCTCAGTCACAATTCATTGGGTACTAAAAAAAAGCAAGTAATTATACGTTTGCCCCAGATTATGTGGAAAAACATGCAGATTTTGGTACTTGCCTTAACATCATCTAAATGTCCTGATAATTATTGGGCATTTTCCCCATTAAGTTTCAGCAGGATTGGCCTGCCAAAATGCATTTGGGGAAAACTATGGGGTGCAGTGTTAGCAGCCAAACTCCAAATTCCAGTATGCACAATAACAGGTGCTCCTCTTCCAGAGTTTCCTCATGACATATCACCAGGAAATAGAAAAGCGGTTGTTTAATGTTTAGAGCTGTCCTCACTGGCCCAGCTTACATTTTGCCATTCAAGCTACAGAGGCATAGGGTTAGGTGGTATTTACTTGGAACAGCACTGCAGAATGATTTGCTCCACTAATCAATATGTACTGGGTGGTTGACTATCGTCAGATGACAGATACAGGTAGCACCTAGTATAGTCCACAGTTCTTTACATTATGAAGTCTAGCAATCACATTTACACTAAAATAATGTCTTAGCAAACACTTAGAAGTTGGATTTTCAGATCTGAAAGTAATAATGAGAGCTACATTTGATTACAAGATAGATGTGAAAGAAAAATAAAGTTATATTTCACCCTTAAACTGCGCCTCACTTCTTACATAACTACATTTCAGAAACTACTGAAAACATGGCTGTTCCTTCTTTAGAACTGCTTCCATTGATGGTGCTGTGCATTTTCCCTGATTGTGACCTTCTCTTCTTAGTCAGATCTCTGTCTAGTTCAGGGATAGCTCTTCGGGGATTAGTGTGCCCTCTATAAATATTATAAATTAAAATTAAATTATCAAGTGAAACTTTGGGTTGTACCATGAATGTGTGTGCTTGTACAAGGCACAAATGGGAGGCTATTTTATGTGATCCCAGTGTCTCAAGCACATACAATTAACTTGGAATTTCTCTCAGTTATTCCAAAAACGTCAGCCAGCACAATTGTGAAACAGTGAGTAGTGGTTAGTTCTCTTCATTTGCGAACTGTGGGGCCAATTACGATGTCGGGCGTAAAGCCTCCTCCCGACAGTCGGAATTTCCTCAATCGCGTCGGAACCCTTCCGACCGACTCAGTTGGTTTACATTCCGACCGACCGATTACGATGTATGTGGTCGGAACGTAAACCACGCGGTTATTCCGAATCGGTTCCGACTGGCTCTCGGAGTATCCGTGTCGGTCGGAACCACATCGTACACCCCTATGGGCAGCGTTTCCGTCCTCTGGATTACGATGTCGGTTTCCAGCAGCCTTTCCGTGCCAGCCGTTCCGACACGAAAAGGCTGTCGGAAAGTGACTTTGAGGGCCCCTAGCTTGGCCCCCTTCATACTGCAGCCTCCGGTTGGGGCCTGAGGGGGTCCCTAAGGGAGCCCCCTGTAAAACCCTGCACTGTGTGGCTGGCACAATGGGGTGCCCGTGACAGGGTGCAGGGTTTTACACACACACCCCATTTCCCCATAGGAGCCTGTGTTATGGGCAGTTGTCGGGTGAAACACAAGCTCTCACAGGGAACAATGGGAGTCCGATCGAACAGTGTTCGGTCGCATCGTAATCGGGCGAGCGGAACTGCAGACCGCAAGTCAGCCGGTCCCGATTCAGAGTCGGTGTCGGGCAGAGGCTTTCCGCCCGACATCGTAATCGGACCCTGTGTTTTATGAAGCTCATGCACGAACTTGAAGAAATTCCAAGTTAAATTTATGCATGTTAAACATTGGAATTGCATAAAACGGGTGCATACCTGTACCGTGGGCAAACACATATGATCATGATACAGTCCCAAGAGGTGAAGGTAGGGCATTCCTAAATGAAAAAGCAGGGGTCACCAATGATGTTCACAGTTTATCCATGAGAAGTGAATAAAACAATAGAAGACTTGAAAAAGGAGTCCCTAGACCCTCGGTCTAGGTCCACTCTCTCCCCGCAGCTCCGCTGTGCCGTCTCTTGCCTCCAGACCCCGACCTCCTCCTTGGGAGGTTCGAGGCTGCTGCCCGCTCCTGCGCCTGCTGCCCGCTCCAACTGAGACCAGACTGCCTGCAACCACCGTAACCTTTCTCAGCCGTTGTTTTCTTAATTTTTCCCTGTTGTGCCACTGTTATTGTGCCCATCTGTGTCTTGCTCTATTTCCACCACTGTTTTTATTTTCTTGTGCCTGCCTGTTCCTTTCGCCTTTTGCCGCTGCTGCCCCTGCAGCCCCTCCCCCCGGAATTTCCCTCCGGTATTCCCCCACTCCTGCCTCCCAGCCTCTCCTCCCTCCACCTCCCCTTCTTAATGGCGGCTGCTGCGCGGTCGTCTGTGCCCGTCCGCGACCCGACCGCGGCCAGCGCCAGGAGCTCTGGACCTCCCACTACCCATCGCTATGACACCACCACCCTCCTCGCACTCAACCCTGGAAGACTTAGAGAATGCCAATAGGCCTCGCCGAACACGACCCACGGCCAGTTCTCTTGCCTCCACTGCCGCCAGACCCTCACTTTCACCCCCGGCCTCCAACACCGCCGACGCCAGCACCAGGAATACCCTAAAATGCATCCTCCTCAACGTACGCTCCGTACACAAACACGCCATGGAAATCTGGAACCTGCTCGACTCTCTCTCGCCCGACATCGCCTTCTTCACAGAGACCTGGACCAACGCATCCTCCGCCCCGACATCAGCACCGCCATCCCAGACGGATACAAGATCCAGAGGAAAGACCGCCCCAACCACCCAGGAGGGGGCCTCGCCATCGGCCACAAGAGCACCCTCCACCTCACCACCTACAGCGAAACCTTCCCCTCTGCCGAACACCTGCACTTCCAGATCCAGACACCCCCAAAGCCACACTCCGAGGAACCCTCATCTACAGACCCCTTGGCCCCCCGAACACCCTTCGCCACCACCATCACCGACTTCATCGCACCCCACGCCATCGCCTTAGCAAACTACATACTCATTGGAGACCTGAACTTCCACCTCGACAACCCCAGCGACCCCAACTCCACTATCCTTCGTGACAACCTCGCCAGCATTGGACTTAAACAACTCGTCAACACACTGACCCACAGAGCAGGACACACCCTCGACCCCATCTTCGCGGCAGGAAACAGCGTCCAATTCAGCCACACAACGCAGCCGCCATGGACCGACCACTACTGCGTACACTTCGCCATCAACAAACCCAAGGCACCCAAACCAGCCCCACGCTCACCTCGAAGGAACTGGAGCAAGGTTACCGACGAGCAACTTAACTCCACCCTCACCCAAGACAACCACACCTGGGCACCCGACGCAAATGACACAAACAACGCAGCCAGAGAACTCCACACCTGGATCTTCAACTGCGCAGACAAGCTCACCCCGCTACGCAACCCCGACAGACAACGCCCCAGGAAAGCCGCCTGGTTCACCACCACTCTCCAAGAAGCCAGACACACCTGCAGACGCCTGGAGAAGAACTGGAGAAACACCAAGACAACCGAAAACCACACCACCTACAAGGACGCCTTGACGGACTACCATAACCAGATCAGAGCAACCAAGAGGAACTTCATCCACAACAAAATCCTGGCCAACTCCACCAACTCCAAGGAACTTTTCAGTGTCATTCAGGAATTCACCAACCCAAGCAGCGAAGCCACAGACATCACACCATCCCAAGACCTCTGCGACAAGCTTAGAACCTATTTCCACCTCAAGATCATAAACCTCTATGACAACTTCATCGACGATCCACCAGGTGCCACAGACGGCCCCCCGCCCCCCAGAAACACCAGCCAGCCCACCATCTCCAACTGGACACCAATCATGGCCAAAGACACCGCCTCGACCATGAAAAGCATCCACTCGGGGGCCCCCACCGACCCCTGCCCCCTCACATCTACCACAGAGCTGCGGCCGCCATCGCACCCGAACTACAATGCACCATCAACACCACCTAAAAAACAGGCACCTTCCCAGATGACTGGAAGCGCGCAGAAGTCAGACCCTGCTCAGGATCACTGACAGAATATCGATAACAAGAATATCGACCTACAACAATATCGAAGTAAAAATATCGAATGCCAAAATATCGACTCCCTATCTACAAACAGGTAAGTACAAAAATATCGACTCCAAAATATAGTTGTAAAAAATATAGTCAGTCAAAATATCGAATTTTTTAAATGTATGAAAAGTAATGTAAAATTAATGAAATAATATATATAATTAACTAAAACATACTTAAAAATACTTAAATAACTTTAAAATTAATAAATAATTAATGTAACTTAAAAAAAATAAACATACATTTTAATTTTTTTAATACATAAATATATTAACGTAATATTTATAAAAAATATTCAATATTTTTAGCGTAGGATAGCGGGACGGTAAAATTTACTATTACCACTTCAGTCAGTGCAACAGTAGAGAAAGCGTTGGATAGCGTAGGGGTAATAATTACTATTCCAACTCCAGAGAGTGCAACAGTAGGGAAAGCGTTGGATAGCGTAGGGGTAATAATTACTATTCCCACTCCAGAGAGTGCAACAGTAGGGAAAGAGTTGGATAGCGTAGGGGTAAAAATTACTATTCCCACTCCAGTGAGTGCAACAGTAGGGAAAGCGTTGGATAGCGTAGGGGTAATAATTACTATTCCAACTCCAGAGAGTGCAACAGTAGGGAAAAGAGTTGGATAGCGTAGGGGTAAAAATTACTATTCCCACTCCAGTGAGTGCAACAGTAGGGAAAGCGTTGGATAGCGTAGGGGTAATAATTACTATTCCCACTCCAGTAGGGAAAGTAATATTTTAATATTTTACTAAAAAATAATTAATTATCAATACTAATAAATATTATTAATAACACTAATTACCAATTAATGAATACATTTTTTTTTTACCAATTATCAAAATGTAATTACCAATTAATAATTAATTAACAATAAATTAATTATCAATACCAATTAATATTTATTAATATGTACTTAATTTCAATTAAATTACTTCCACCCTATTCCCCTATAAACCCACATCCCGCTACAATTATTTAATTAATAGAATTAACATAATTACCATTTAATTAATTTAAAAAATTACCAATTAATAAAATTTAATTACCAATTAATAATTAATTAACAATAAATTAATTATCAATACCAATTAATATTTATTAATATGTACTTAATTTCAATTAAATTACTTCCCACCCTATTCCCCTATAAACCCACATCCCGCCACAACTATTTAATTAATTGAATTAACATAATTACCATTTAATCAATTAAAAAAAATTCCAATTAATAAAATTTTATTACCAATTAATAATTAATTATCAATAAATTAATTATCAATACAAATTAATATTTATTAATATGTACTTAATTTTAATTAAATTACTTCCCACCCTATTCCCCTATAAACCCACTACCCGCTACGGAATTAAATTACGCAAAAATTAAATAACATAAAATTCATTGCTTTTAAAAAATTAAACATACATTACAACAACTAATATACACTTTTAACACATATACTAACATACAATACACTTAGAAAAATTCGATATTATGAAAAATTCGATATTTTTTAATGCCTATATTATGTACTTCGATATTTTGACTATCGATATTACTTACCTTAATTTCGATATTTTTAACGACTATATTATGTCCATTCAATATTATGTCCATTCTATATTTTAGACTCGATATTGTGTCCATTCGATATTTTTGTTTCGATATTATGTCTGTTTACCCCTGCTCAAGAAGCCCACAGCTGACCCCACCAGCCTCAAGAACTATCGGCCCATCTCGCTCCTCCCCTTCGCAACCAAAGTTGCAGAGAAAACAGTCAACAGGAAACTGACACGATTCATTGAAGAGAACGCCGTCCTCGACCCGTCCCAATCCGGATTCCGAAGCAACCACAGCACAGAGACCGCCCTACTCGCCACCACAGACGACATCCGCACCCTCCTGGACCAAGGCCACTCCACAGCCCTCATCCTACTCAACCTATCAGCGGCCTTCGACACCGTCTCCCACCGCACACTAGTCGCCAGACTACACGACGCAGGCATACAAGGAACAGCCCTGGACTGGATCCGATCATTCCTCACCGGAAGAAGCCAAAGGATCAGACTCCCACCCTTCCTCTCCGACCCCACAAAAATCACCTGCGGAGTCCCACAGGGTTCCTCACTGAGTCCCACCCTCTTCAATATCTACATGGCCCCCCTCGCAGCCAATGTCTGACAACATGGCCTCAACATCATATCCTACGCCGACGACACCCAGCTCATCCTCTCCCTCACCAAAGACCCCACCACTGCCAAACTCAGCTTCCAGAAAGGAATGCAAGACGTCGCAGTCTGGATGACCACCAGCTGCCTGAAGCTCAATGCAGAGAAGACAGAAGTCCTCGTCCTCGGTACCACCCCTTCTGCATGGGACAGCACCTGGTGGCCGACCGCCCTTGGAAGCCCACCTACCCCCTCAGACCACACCAAGAACCTCGGCATCGTACTCAACTCATCACTCACCATGAACCGACAGGTCAACGCCGTCACCTCCAGCTGCTTCAACACCCTCCGCATCCTCCGCTAGACCTTCAAGTGGATCCACCCTGAGTCAAGGAAGACAGTCACCCACGCACTCATCACCAGCAGACTGGACTATGGAAACAAACTCTACACCGGCATCAACCAGTCCCTACTCCGCAAACTCCAAACAATACAGAACACCGCCGCCAGACTCGTCCTCGGCATCCCCCGACACAAACACATCAGCCAACACCTACGAAGTCTCCACTGGCTCCCCGTGGAGAAAAGAGTCACTTTCAAAATCCTCACTCAAGCCTACAAATGCCTACACAACAACGGACCCAAATACCTCAACGACAGAATCAACTTCCACGTACCCAAAAGAAACCTCCGATCTTCCAACCTCGCACTGGCCAAAACCCCGCGCATCCACAGAGCCAGAGCAGGCGGAAGATCCTTCTCTCACATTGCAGCCAAGACCTGCAATGAGCTACCGGCAGACATCAGACGCGCCCCCTCCCTGAACACCTTCAGGAAGACTCTCAAGACCTGGCTCTTTGGCTAAACAGACCTGCGGACTCCCCCTCAGCGCCTTGAGACCCTCACGGTTGAGTAGCGTGCTTACAATTCCCTGATTGATTGATTGATTGTAAAGGACACCATTAGATCCGACAGTGCATACAAAAGTATAGAAGGAAGAAGGAAAAAAACAACAAAACCTATAAATCCATTATAGGTAGATTAAACTGAATCACATTCTAAAGGCCAATATAATAAAGAAACTAGTCTTCAATTTTTAGAAAACATTTCAAGAGGCAGTCTACTTATATGTGATAGGGGACATACTGAGGAAATAGGAGGCAATCGAGATAAAGTGAAAACATAAAAACATCATATAGCTCTGTAACAGGAGATAATCATAAACAAACAGACAACATATGACAGCAGAGAGACATTCTGAGAAATGAAAAACCAATAAGAATTACAGCAAGGTACTCACAATAAAAGCACATCTGAACTCAACCAAGCGCAATGAAAAATATAAGTTATGGCAGAGACAGTGCATTTGTGTTTGTATAGAGAGGCATTGTAAGAAAGTGGATTATTAGTAGGAGTGGATGAGAGTTCACCAGAAGTAATAATGCCCTGGTTACTTACCGGTAATCTTCATTACTCCGAGTATAGTCTTCCTCGCCACATGACTAACGAAGTGAGCTTCAGCTCCACACCAGAACCCTCCAAAGCAAAAAATCAGCCTCCCATGCCTCCCATCCCTTCCCAATATGGCCGACCCATTTCACCCTTGACCTCTATAAGAGGCGGGCCGGCCCAACCCTTCAGCCTGAAACTACCAAGCATAAACATGAAGCCGATAGCCAGACAGGGAGGGAGGGATGGGTACTCATGTGGCGAGGAAGACTATACTCGGAGTAATGAAGATTACCGGTAAGTAACCGGGGCATTACCTCCTCGTAAGTCTTCCACGCCACATGACTAATGAAGTGAGCACATACCAAAGCCAAGCGGCTTCATGGAAACTCACAAGAAACCAACGGACCAGAACGGGACGCCAACGAAGCAGGCAAACCCAAAAGACCAGATGAGAGGAAGGACCACCCAAGAGAGAGGCCACCACGAGCAGGAAGAACCAGCCCGGGACAGAGAGACACCGGGAGGGCTGAGAACCCGGACCCCCAGGCCACGTAGGGCCGCCAGAAAAAAACCGCCCGAACCAACTACCGAAGGAGGATAGAGAAGGCACGGAACCAGACCGTACGGGGCCAAAAGCAACAACAAACAGGCCCAGAACAGAAAGCAGCAAGCCGGGGCAAACACACCAAGACCGCCCAACGGACAGCAAAAAGCGAGAGGGGAGCAAAAGCCCAGATGCCAGAACCGAAGAAACAGAGGGCCACCCTACCACAGTGACCCAACAAAAAGTCACAGCAGAAAAGAGACGCAGTCCGACCGAAACACAGCAACACCGCACGTGGACCACCAACAGCGAGAGAGACGAATCCACCCAAGGACCGCAGCAGCGGAACCAGACACATTCAAAACAGACTTGCAGGAGCCGCAAGAACGGAGTGAGGCGTAGAAAGGAACCCAGCACTCCAACCGAACCACGAAAAAAATTAAGGGCACCAAAACCCCACCAGCAAGGAGCCAAACCGGCGGGACACGGACCCCAGTCGCACCAAGGACCCCCCGGAAGGGAGCGCAACACCAACGAGAGAACCCAAGCAGGCACAAGGCAAAACAGACCCAGGAAGCCCCAGGAACGGCCCGGCTCCTAAGGGAATCCAACGGGCCAACAGCGAAAAGTGGAAAGCCCATAAGGCCGCCCACGGAGCCCGAAGAGCGGAAGGGACCAGGCCCAAGACCAAGTCACCAGAAAGGAAGCAAATGTCCACCAGGGGCCACCAAGCCCAAGAAAGCAAACAGAACCCGGTAGGGAGGGGAACGCAGCACGGAGGAGTGAGACCGCCCCGCTCAGGGGACAAGCATACAGTCCCAGCAACGATCCACCTGTAGAAAGTGAGCCACAGAAGCGAGCACCCAGGAGGCTAAACAGCCAGCCAACAACCAGGCCCGACCCAGCCGGACAATGAAGAGCCGACAGGAACAGGAGCGGACAGGGAGGTAAGGCCACAGGCAGAAGGACAGGAGAGCTGGGCGAAACGAGCCAGAGCAACGTCAACACCGCCAGGGAGCAAACCGAGCCAGCCGGCCCCAGTACCCCAAAACCATGGACAGAGAGGAAAAGGGAAGCAAATTCCGCACAGGAATCGCAGGGCCCCGCCAGGGGAAGGAGAACCGGGAATCCCAGCAACCCCGGACAAACAAAAACACCGAACGAACATATACCAATGCGGGATATCTCGAAAGATGTGGCAGGAGACAAACCCATGTCCAGTGCAAGCACGTGCCTCCAGAAGCACAAAACATACCATTGAGCCACAGCTCCATGGACCAACACTCGCAGTGGCAGAAAACTAGAGAGAAGCACCCAGGTGAGCACCACCAACAGGTCACATGCCCCCTCCAGGCCAGACAAGCCCAGACCCCCGGAAGCCAAGGGACCAGAGGAAAGCGCAACACCGGGAGCCCGGACGAGAAGGCAGACAGAGCCACCACCGGGGACACAAACCGAAACCGGAAAAAAAGAGACCCAGTCAAGGACAGCACAACCCTGCCAAAAAGCCAAAGGGGCCAACCCAGCAACCCCCAGGAGAATGAGGCAGACGCCAACAGAAGCCAGATGGGAAAACCGCCAGCAGGGGGACCAACAACCCAGCACCGACCGGGAACCCCAGCACGCCACCTAGCCCCACAGACCAGAAAAGGCCGCAACCACCCGGCAGGGGGACACCACAAAAGGAAGACCGCAGGCCGCACCAGCAGACAGGGCAGAAAAGGAACCGTGTGCCTGACCCGTGACCAAAAGGAAGGGGAAAAGAACGGACACCACCAACCCAGACTGGACCGAAACCGTGGAGACACGACTACCGGCAGAATGGAACCGAGAGCGGGACAAGTGAAAAAACACTCATGGGAACAGGTGAAGAAGAGGACGAACCAGAACCCAGGTCGGCCCAGCAGCACCTGAGAACCACCGGAATGGACGAGCTCCCAAGAGAAGGACAATGCAAGCACCGCCCGCCAACAAGGTACAAGGACACCCGACACACACTCCGAGGAGGACCCCGACCCCAACCCACAGCCAGGGGGCCAGAGGAAAAACCAAGGAGGCCGCCAGGAACAGGGGGAGCCCCAAGACCCCACCTGAACAGGCCCCCCCAGAGAAGAACCAGGGAGACCGCCACGACCGACAACCGAGTGGCGCGGCAGCAGGCGGAACACACAGAACCGCCACAGAGGCCACCCAGGACGGAAGGAGAGGCCACCAATGGGCCCCAACAGAGCCCCAACGGTCAGGAGCCGAGGAGAAGCATGACGAGGACAAGAGGCATAGCAGCCGCATGCAGAGCCAAGAACCCGGACGAGAAAAAGGGGGCACCACGGCTGCAGTCCCGGAGAGGGCAAGCCCAAAGGAGCAGAAGCAAAAGCCCACACGGAGACCACAGAAGCAGGCCAGAGAAGGACGGACAGGTGTCAAAAGCAGTCCGCCACCATCAGACCCGCAGTCGCCACAGCCCCCGGAACCCCCAGGTGGACGCCCAACCAGGGACCAACCAGGCCAGACCCCACACCCCAATGGAGAGCAGGTGGGAACAGGAGCATACAGGACGGAAGGACCGCAGGCCCAAAGCCCGGAAGGGAAGAAGAAGTCAGGGACAAACACAGCCAAGAAAACAAAGCTATGGCCCCGCGACACACCCCAAAATGTCCCCGTAAAACACCAGGACAGGAAGACACAACCTAAAAGGATTGTATGAACATCAACCACATTGGGATACTATGAAAGCATAGGCAGGATATTAACCCCTGTCCCGTGGGAGCCTGTGCACCCGAGGCACACGACTTACCAATGAACCAAAGCTCCACGGTAGAAAACACCCGGAAGGGCCCAACGCCGTGTCAAGCAGTGCACGCGACAGTTCACAAAAGGCCCCTGGATGCTGCAGCAAAAAAACACTACATCGCACCACAAACACAGACAGAACTGATCAGCAGGCAACGTAGAGGACCCAATTAGACAGTGATAAGTCCAGAATCACAGGATGTTGAGCGTCGCTGCCAAGACACGAACCGGCTACCTCAACCCTCGGGGACAACCGCTCCAGCCTTAAGGCAACATCCCCTCACCTTCCCATACACGCACAGCGCAAAGAAGCAGGACAGTCAACACTAGGTAGAAAGGGGGAAACCAACGCACCCAGATTGGGAAAAAAGTAACCACCAAGAAAGCAGAAAGGCAAATACAGACATATCCAGTGACGGAAACCCCTCCAGGAACAGCACAACACTCACCCAGAGTACGTTGCACCCGCCGTACAGCAATGGGACACCAGGACCCAAAAAACAATGAGTAGTACAGGACTGAAACGTGACAGCAGCAGAAGAGCCGTTCATAAGGAGCAGAAACAAGAGCCCCCAACAGCACACACCCACACCCAATGTCAGCAGGGAGACAGTGATGCTGCGGGAGGACACATGCATGTGCAAGTCCACCAAACTGGAATAGTGGAGGTCACGAGCCTCAAGGCGACAGAACTATAATGCACACTGTACTGACAAGAGCCAGAAAGAATCCCACTAAGGACTGGTTCCACACCAAGGACCATTATTTCACAAGCAGCACGCCGTCGGCCAGAGGAACGGGAGACCCTTGACATAGCGCCCACGGAGATCCACCTCTTTCCCCCCCATCAGACACCTGGGGGGGTCCATGTGAGAACGATTCGGGGAAGAAGGACCCTGTCCCCCATCGCAGTAAAGACAGCCGCCACCGCAGCCTGAACCCGCCCCCACCGGGGCCGCACCATTGGGCATCAGAAAGCGGAGTCACAGGAAAAAAAAGGCAAGAAACATGGGGAACAGCCAAAACAGAACGCCCCCTGGCTCTGTGACTGGGTAAATAGCCCGAATCGGGAAAAACCCACAGCTGAGACAGCCCAGCAGGACCGGCAGTACCCGGTAGCACGGGAAGACGCGCTCAACCCCGCCCCTGGAGGACGGGACAGAGATTCAGAGGACCTCCCACCTCCTCCAGAACAGCGAGGAGGAATATCGCCGGAAAAGTCAAAGGCGCGGCGGGCGCCAGCCATGTGTGCCAAAGCCGGTAAGCATCAGGAAAAAGGTTGAATGCGCCCTAGATCCCACGGAAACAGACACGAGGCACTGCAGCCGGCCGCCGGTCTTCCCTCGATGGGCCGGCGCGAATTAAAATGCGAGGCACTGTAAATCTAGCCAACGCATGGGGACGCGGCTACGGTCTCCAGATCACCGACCCCCACCCAGCCAAACCAAGCACTGACTCATGCCGGGAGGCCTCCCCCCAGTCGAAAACCTGAGACTCGGGGAGAAGCCGCTCCCAGCGCGGAAACCAAGCCGACACGGCTGGGGAAACAGCAAGGGGGCCAATTAACGAGCCCCGGGCCACCCCGGCCGCCCCCCCTGGAGACCCGTGGCTTGCTAAGGCAGAGCCTAACCGGCCCCAAAGAAACCGGGGGAAGGCAGGGGGGATGAGGCCCAGATCCTAGGGTCCGCTAGAGCAGGAACCACTTACCTGACAACGCATCTGGAGAGAAATCGTGCGCAGAACGAAAAAAACAGGCTGAAGGGTTGGGCCGGCCCGCCGCTTATAGAGGTTAAGGGTGAAATGGGTCGGCCATATTGGGAAGGGATGGGAAGCATGGGAGGCTGATTTTTTGCTTTGGAGGGTTCTGGTGTGGAGCTGAAGCTCACTTCGTTAGTCATGTGGCGAGGAAGACTTACGAGGAGGTAATGTCAATATCTTGTTAGGTCCAGTAAAGGTTTCAATAACTTAAATCTGATTTCATACCCAGGTAGCTATGGCACAGTGCAGACAGACTTAACTTAAGAGAATTTGTAAAGCATTTAGAAGTACCAAAACAGTTAAAAAGTCCAAAACACAGCATAATAAACTTCCCACTCCAATTTATAAAATAAGAAAATAATTTAATTAGCAAAATGATACAAAAACGACAAAAAAATCCAATAAGAGGAACTGGAGATATGATTACTTAAAGTTTTAAATAATATTAGCACCAAAAAAGCATTAAACGCCAATGTGGGCCAACTGGTCGCGGAAGACTGGGGCTTAGGTGCAATTTCAGGCCGACCTCGATGAAGAGCAGGTTGGATACACTGATCAGGTTGAACAAGGTTGGAGGTTTTCCCTCCAGATTTAGGGCCTGAGTCAGAGTTCGGCAGACTGGATTTGCTCCTTTAGGGAGATGGAGTAAAGTACTCCCTCGTCCTGAAGAGTATATGCCTGCCGAATTTAAAGATGTCCCCTGGCTCAGTGGGCATCTCTTGCATTGGCAGGAACCACCATCACGGCGATTCTTGTCAATCCATTGAAAGCTTGGTAGATGTCTCCGCCAACATGATAGAGCCATACCCCAAACTTTAAATGTTTTTTTTCCCCAAAACAAACTCCCAAAGTGGAATTTTGTTTATGAAAATAAAAAAACAATTAAGTACCCTCTCTGTCAAACTTTAAATCGGGCCCTTAGTCTTCTTTCTGGAAGTCAAAATCCTTGTGAAGTCACGAAGAGGTGACACAATGAGACAAAACAAGTCACATCGAAGGTTGGCATGTTGCATGTGTCAGCTGTATTTCTAGGAACCAGATTTTGGTAACACCTCGGATAACAGATTCTCATCACATCACACAAGATGCTCTGTGCATTACCCATTGCCCCATATGTTGCAAAAACGAAGTATTGTGCACTCCATAACTGTGAGCCCAAGAAGGTCAGACAGTGTACAGTCACATGTCCACATGATTTTCTTCTCTAACTGAATTTGGCAGTCTTCTATGTGGCCATGTCTCCCATCCCATGGGCCCGTTGTCCATATTTATTTTTGCCCATGTCACTATATGCCTATCCTAAGTCTCTTTCGTCATGCCTCTCTTTTCCAGGACACATTTTTATTTCCCTGTGCCACTCGCTTATCTATTGATATTGTCTCTGAAATCCTTCCCTGGCTTTCTTTATCACTGCCCCTATCTCACTGCCCAACTTCCTTTTTTCCTTGTTTCCCTCCAAATATCCCTTTCTGTCTTCTTCCCCATGTCCCTTTGTCTGAATCTCCCTAAGTCAACTCCCTTTGCCCTGCTTCCTTCTCTTTCTACCTTTGAATCAGTTTCCTTCCCAGTGGCTCAAACTGACTCTGCCTCCCACTGTTGTCCTTGGTCCTGTTCCCTGTCTCCCTAGCTTGTTTCCTGTTGTCCATGTCTCCGCTCCCCATTTCCTTTTGTTGCTGTACTGTCTTACTCTCTCCTTTCATCATGTCCCTATATCTCTGCCCCACTTATTGTCCTCTATCTCTACTCCTTAATCCTTCTTTCTGACCCTCTCCATGTGTACCTGTCTACTTATTCCTAGTATCCTATGTTATCACCAATGTTCTGTTGATCAATAAGTCAGTGCTCTGAAAAGAGGTACTCCTAGCATTTTAAAATGTTTGTGTGATAATTTATAACATAGTTATCATACCTTTACAGATAGCAGCTCTTGAAAATGAGCCTCTTAATGTCAACCAGTTCAGTGCCTGGATGCCCTAATGGGCGACAAGCAGCGCTCTACAAATCCACCTTACATTACATTACATCACATCCAGTGGAGTAGTGTGGATTTTTGTCAAATGCAAAGCTGGCCTTTGCTCAAAGAATGCCCTGGGTGAAACCAAATATGTTGTCCCCTCACTCTCATCCTCTTTAATTGTTTATGTATTGAAAATTCCGGAGAAACAGGAGGAAGATGAGGGGGCCAAGATTAAGCAGTGCCATGAAAGCAGAAAAACAAAAAGCATTCAAGGTAGCCCTCAGCCTTAAGAGAAAGTGTGTAAATACACTTTACTTTGGACCCAAGCACTAGAAAAACTGCTTCAGGGAGCTCCAGCGTCCCTCTGGAGGTCGCCCTCGTGGGCGTGGGCCCAGCTCGCACATGCTAAAGGCCGGCCCTGTTCAAATACTTTGTAGGCAGAGCTCTTTTGATGACTTACCTCCCAGGGATAAACAGTACATCAGAGACTACAGCATTGCAATCAGGAACTGCATGAAATCAGGTCTAACAAGCGGGCTTCTTTGTTTCTTTTGTTTATTTGAGTACATTCTGCAATCAGAGCGCACTAAAGTGTTTTCCCCACAACTTAATGTAATCTGTTTTTTCTCTGTCAAAGTTCTAAGGAAATGAAAACCGCAGGAAATGATACCAAGGGATTTTCATAAACAATGCAAGTAGTGTAATGTTTTTTTGTAATAGAGGTTTGACTCAAATACGATATTTGTACAGCTTCTCTTTTGTTATGATTATGAGGTAAGAAATGCGATCTGTGTTGATCTTCTACTTGAATACTGCTCTGCTCTTTCCATGAGACCCGTGTCTGTTAGACAGAGCTCCAACACATATGATGAAGCTCGAGGCGCGTGCATCACTCCACAGGTTTCATATCTCGTCATGTCCCGATTTCCCTATCGAATAACATATCATATGCTAGATTTGTCTGAATCGGTGCTTTGAAAAACATGTTGGAAGATGCTAGAGCATGTTTAATTGAACCAATTATTCCTCATGTAGTTCTATTCAGCATTTATGATGCTATTCATCATAATAAGGTCAATTCATGAAAAAGCAAACAACGATTCGATGGTTTACAATTTCCACAAATGTATTTTTTTAAATTTTTCCCAAATGCCATGTCATAGCCTACTAATGGAAGTCTATGAAATCATAGGCTTCTGTGTAACTTAACCAGCAGATATTTTGCCCGGGGAAAATCCACCAGTTTATATTTAAAAAAAAAAAAAAAAACACCTATTTTTTCGTCTCCTGGTGGAGAAATCACTTGATGCCATCCACATTAAACCGGGTATATTTGGAGTTTTTTCACATCCAGTTCACAAACATGCTCTGGCCTTTTTGGTACTTAAGTAATTTGCAAATATCGAATGTTTAAATCGTTTGGAATTTGAATTAATATCTCCAAAATGATGACTTCGTGGGTGTTTCCAATATTCCTAAATGTTGCTCTAATACTGCTTCCCTTAGAACACCTATTTGCCACCTCTCAAACCAAACCTTGATGAGGCTGCATAAAAACCATATGCAAAAGTCGCTGAAGGCACATCACTATGCTGTCACTTAGGGGCCAATTACGATTGCGGAAGGCCCGTCACCGCCAGCCATGCGGTGGCGGTCCTTCCGCAATCGTACCGCAATATTCCCCCCGCAACATTACGATGGCGGAGGGAATCGCGCTCGGACCGTGGCGGACGCAAAGACTGTCCACCACTGGTCTGCCAAAAGCAATCATACAGATTGCCTGGCGGACGGTCCAGAGAGCATGAAATGGTGGCGGTGCCTAGCAGGCACCATCCACCAAATCATGATGCTGGCTACAGCTGGCCTTTTCATGGCGGCAATACTGCCATGGAAAGGCTGGTGGGGATTAGTTATGGGGGCCCGTTGCGGGCCCCCCTTGTGTTGGGGGGAGGTGTGGGTGCACTGGGTGGTACCCATGGTACCCCCCTACATTTCACAGCACAAGGTGGCAGGCACCATGTGGTGCCTGCCACGTGGTGCATTGAAATGCACATCCTGCCCTTTTGGCATCGCGGCTGGTGCTGCAGTCAGCAGCACCCGCCACAATGTTAAATGACAGGATGCGACCGCCATGATGGCGGTCGCATCCTGATTTGGTGTGCGGGACCGCCGCATGTATGGCGGACGGTCCCGGTCTCCACCAGGATGGCGGACGGACTCCAGTCCGTCCGCCATCCTAATGACCCCCTTAGTTCCGTTGGGAATTTACAGCTCTTTAAATACTGGGGCATATTTATCAAAAAGTCACGCAGGGCAGCAAGCCACCTTGCTGCGCTGTGTGACAGGGAACGGTAAGGAATGCACCGCATTTAACATAACTCTGCACAATTCTGTCATTTCGTGTTGGCACACAATGTGTTGCCTAGTGCCAATGCAGGCACCCTTGCACTATGGCACCTTCCTGCACAAAAACAATCTCTTGAGGCGTTTTCCTTGTTCTGTGGATGCTGCAGAATTCATACAAAGCTGGCCTTTGCTCAAACAACTCCCTGGGTGAAACCAAATTTGGTGCAGAATGCAGAACCCATAGAAAGAGGAAAAAACGAGGAGAAATATAGATATTTCTCCTCATGACGCCTCCCCTGGGGATGTGTAGCATTCTGGCGCATTCTCAGGTCTACCAGTATTGGTAAATCTGGGAATGCGTCAGCATCCATGTGTGTTGCATGGGAACACCCACACATCACCCATGGAATGCCTTCCTTGGGCAGAGTAGCGCAACACATTGATTTGCGCTGCGTTGCATTACTCTAGATTTATCAAGCCAGTCAGGGTCATGCAAGGGGGCCTTGCATGGCTTGATAAATCTATTTTTTGAGTTGCGCAGCTCTTGCGCCCCGTTGCGTGGTGCAAGGGCGATGTACCTCATTGGTAAATATGGCCCACTGTACTCTATACAGAGTCGGGACCAAGAACGAGCCAACATACTTGCAGGGTTTTTAGCACTGTAAGGCCATTCTGTGAACGCAGACGTCTTAAGATTCTGATTCCATGCATCAGGATTGGAAGTTTACACCCGCAGTGCCATACTAAAAAATTTGAATCTGTAACCATATGTTTACTCACCCACTTGGGTAGAGAAATACAAATGTATAGAATTCACAAAGTTTCCTAGGGTACTCATGGAAATCTCTGACAGTTGGAGATTGCCAGCAGTTCTCTTGGAATGGTTTTGTGAATACCCAATTACCTGTGAAGATAAATCTGCAAGAATAGCTTACACAGTGTACAACTGCACATGTGAAAATGCTTTTGTATTAGAGTAAATGAACTTCTGTTTATTTGCTTTAATTTTACCCTAGGAAAGTGTTTTCCCCATGGAAAAACACTTCTACTAAACCTTTCACAAATTTTATAGGTGTTCCCATTTCAGCCCCAACCTGAGAAAGGTGTACTTCAGCCCCTCAAAGGAATACATTATTCGACTGTTCCCAGGCTGGGAGTGGATTGTGGAGAAATACTAATCTTTCCAGAGCTTCCGACCTGAAATACCTGATAACCCCCAGTCTCCAAAAGAAGAGCTATTCATGCATAATATGATACCATACAGGGGTAGTATTAATAATAATGAATACAAAATTTTAAGAATGCAAATTCATGTTTAGTGGACTTTAGAATGAATTTGCTTGTATAAGTGAAGCTATTGCCGGTGAAATTTCAATTTACACGACAAATGGCTTTGGGAATCAGACCCACAGATATATTTCTGAAATTTAGTGTTCACAGAGTCTTGTGAACCAGGCCAGGTGTCTTTCACAATTTTGAACTCTGTATGATACACAAACTCTGATATACACCGAGTCGAATTTTATTTAGAACATTTGTTCAGTGACATTGTCTCTCATTGCTCAAGATTTTAAAGCATTTCTTTCGATTTGTTTATAGTTTATGGAACTTGGAGAAAATTATTAAGGTGCAGATTCAGACTTCTGCCCAGGTTATCGGATTTTGAAGGCACTCTGCCTTCGAAAGAACTTATTATCATGCTATTTTTACTGTATTCTAATACGGTTATTCTTTTTATTACAATATTAGTTTTCATGTGCAAGTTTGTGCTGTATAAAATATTTTCCAAAAAAGAAGTTATTGGACAACCTGCTGACACATGTTGGATATCATTTGTGTTGCACCCAAAGGATTTTGGGAAATGTGGAAAAATGGTCAATTGGGAAAAGAAACACAAAAGAATAAAGTTTCATTACACATAAACCATTATAAGTTATGCCACATTAACTGTGTGGCTAGAATCTGTATATGATGCCCTTTGGGTCAAAAGACAGTTGTGGCAGAGTGCTCCCATATTTATGAGGAGAGTAAATGTACATGATTTCCTTATGACTGTAATGCATATGTCACATTACTTAAGCAGATAATCCAGAGTATGTATTTCTCTACATGCAAAGACAAAAGCAGCACAGTTCTCTGAAAAATCTTGTGTCTTTATAGATTGCCTTTGTGTCAGACTTTCATAGAATAGCCTAGGCGCCATTTTGATTTGAACGGTATGTTGAGGTATCCTAGCCTTCATTATTTTGGCCCTCTATTTACATATGTCTGCATAAAGTATGTAGGTTCATTAGAAGCTAATTGCGTGGTGAGCTCAAAGATTCCCAGCGCCCAAAATGGACATTTACAACCTAGTTGTGAGAAAGTACCTATTTTTGCTTGTTCACTTCCAATTTTTGTGTACTGATGCTGCTGGATTTAAAACTCTCGAGACTAGAGTACTGCTGGCAGCCTCCAGTGATTGTGTGCTCTGACTTCCAAAACATAGTAATATTGGTTAATCTCCAATTGGCATTTTTAGCTTCCAGTAAGGCTACAAGCAAGAAAAATCAGGTTAGTCTTGCTCTAAGCTGTTTGCTGCCAGAAAGAAGACTTCAGCAGACCCTCACAGCTAAGGTATCCAGCATTGGTGCAACCTCTCTGCTTACAGCTTCCTAGATTGTCTCTTTTGAGATTTTCGAGCATCAATAAAGAGACTAAGGGAGTCATTACGATGTAGGGCGGATCGCCACCGCCCGCATGGCGGTGGCGATCCGCCCTACATTTCCCTCCGCCCGTCACCCATTTCCCCCCCGCCATATTAGTATGGCGGGGGGACCCCGGCGGACGGAGAGACCGTCCGCCGGTTTTCCGCCGGTCGACCAGTCGACCGGGTGGAAAAGGGGCTACATATGGTGGCGGTGTTTGCTAGGCACCGCCATCCATATTAGCATGGGTGTGGGAAGCAGCCTTTCCGTGGCGGCGATGCCGCCACGAAAAGGCATGCAGAGTTTGCCGTCGGGGGCCCGTTGCGGGCTCCCAGGATATTGGGGGGGTGGGGGGGTGCACATGGGGGGTACCTATGGTACCCCCCTACATTGTTATGAACAAGGTGGCAGGCACCACGCGGTGCCTGTCACCTTGTGCATGACAATGCACAGAGTGCATTCCCAGCATTGTGGCGGGCGGTGCTGTGTGCACCGCCCGCCACAATGCTGGGAATGGAGGATGCCACCGCCACGGTGGCGGTGGCATCCTAATCGCTGGTGCGAGACCGCCGCACCACTGGCGGGCGGACGAAAGTCCGCCCGCCATCCTAATAGGTCCCTAAGTCCGAATGTAGAAATCTTGACCGGGCGAAGGTGCGAAAAGTATCCAACCAGTGAGAGGGCTTTTGCTGGGACAAAAATTGAAAATTCCTATTCTGAACTTCCACCACCAAATTCCCCAGCTTTAGCGGGACCTCATATAATGGTTATTCCACTTTGAGAGGACTTCAGTAAACCACACCGGGGGCCAGGAACTGCATTGCCCAGCAGCCCCAGCCACAGGAGTGCCATCATCACCGCTGCGACGCGCCTGGAGGCGCTGAAAAGCACCGGCTCACTCCCGCAGCGCGGGACGTCAGTAAACCACACCGGGGGCCAGGAACTGCATTGCCCAGCAGCTCCAGCCACAGGAGGGCCGTCTTCACCGCTGCGACGCGCCTGGAGGCGCTGAAAAGCACCGTCTCACTCCTGCAGCGCGGGACGTGCGCGGGCTTGCCCGCGCCAAGGCCAGGCTCGTCTACGCCCATCAGAGAACGGAAGAGGCTGGGCTAACCCCCTGTCAGGCCCCATCTCCTAAGCTGTGTTGAGGTGAGTGTTGAAATAACACGACATGGGGAAACGCGCAATAATAACAAGCTCCCGCCCCTCCACCACTTTAGACAGCATGCTAGAAAGAGCAGTTAACATTGTGGCAACTGAGTTTGAGCTAACCAAGAGGCGATTGTCCTTGGGACTGGCAGCTCCACGGACCTCTCCTTTGGCAGAGGAGGAACAAGAGGTCTGTACTAGCCCCCCCTTGACGCCAAATGCATACTGTAGCACTACCAGGCACTCTCCCAATCTAGGAAGTGGCTGTAATATAGAAAGTAACCTGGGCAACAAGGGCAACGGACCCCCTGAGGATCATCCAGCTGTGTTCTGCAACAAGGATATTGTACCCAACATGGATTTCTCCCCGAACCCAGCAATTACAGGGGAAAAAAGGAAAAGAAAATTGGCCAAACCGACCAGCTGTAAGAGGAAACAACCCCCTCGTTTAAAACAACAACGCACCGCCCTGAGCGCATGGATCCAAGGCACGGTGACCCCTGTGATCTCAGCGAATGCAAATGCGGAAACTGGTGATGCCACTGTTGATCTAACTTTATCGGAACCTTTAAATCACTCTACCTATACTCAGACTGAATCCATTGCAGCTCCCACAACTTGCCCTAGATCTGGTGACATTTCAATTGCTATCATAGTGGACTCTGTATATGAGCGTATTAGAGACCTTGTGGACAAGAATTTTACTGCACTTTGGAAACGCTTAGATCACTTGGACTCATTGACAACCAAACTAAACACACACACTAACACCCCTAAACCAACTATCAAATATGGGGCGGTTTCCAATCCGCAGCCCTCTAGTGCAGTGATTCTAAATCTACAACGGCAAACCCCGACACCTACGCCTAATCTCCCTAACAGTGCCTGCGCAACATGTAGCAAAGCAAAGGAATTTCCTTTATCCAAACCCACCCCTGCCCAGAAAACATTATTAACTACAGGGTGTACAAATAGTTCAAACACTCTTATTCATCCAGCTAATTATGTTGCCATCGCAGATCTTACAAACAAAGCCACTCCAGGGTGTAACACTCAGAATGCCACTGTCCCTATTGAAAATCATGACAGTGGGGTGCCTGCAAAGGTCAGCAGAGAAGTCCTTAGCCTACCACCAGCTGCATGTCCCTATGTCTTAGTCTTAGCAGGTGTTCCCCCCCTAAGAAAAAATCAGACTGAGACTTGGGACCAATTGCGAAACAAAAGCGCTGACTGGCTTGTCAAACACAAAGGGCTTAGGGTGGCAAATATCAACAATATTATAATGGTGCGTAGGGTAGGGTGGGTTGGACCCTCACCAAAGAACATTGAGGGAGACTTTGTTGTCATTAATTTTCGACGACCGTCACTGGTAAGATCGATTCTGATGACACAGGAGTTCAACAACATTACCCCAACTCTTATCTGGTCACTGCCCCTAGGTTTTTTCTACAAACCAACCCTGGGGCCAAACACCTTTGCGATGCCTCCGCATACAATGCACAATAGGTTTTCCGTACTGTCTGGCTAAGATAGCCTGGATTGACTGTCGCCTGCTCCAACACTAGCTGAGCCCGCTCCCATTAGAACTATGCCCAATTCCTTGGGACACGACACCCTAGAACTATGATCCAAACCTACACGTGCTAAGCTGGAATGTCGCCGGCCTGGCTTCTAAATTAAGTTCTGAAGACTGGGTTAATATAGTCCAAAAATATGACATCCTCATGTTCCAAGAAACTTGGGCCACTAGGGATGTATATTTAGAAGGGTTTGTATGTTTCAACATTACCGTACCTGCCCCCAAAGTAGGCCGCCCATCTGGCAGACTCTCCATTTGGGTCAACATTTCCTCAGGCGGTAGCGCTAAGACTCTTGCTAAAAATAACGATAATTTTCAAGCCCTGATCTATACACGGGGGGCCCCAATTTGTTTTATTAACTTTTATAATAATGACTTTTTAACTCTACCAAATATGAATTTTATTAATCTGTTCAATTTTATTGCTAATCTACAAAGTCAAAAGGCGCCCCACAATTTAGCTGGAATTTACCTAGGGGGCGACTTTAATGCTAGGATTCCCAGGGAAAATGAATTAGTTACCGGACCCCCGGCTCACGAACACCCTTGTAAAAGGGGGACAGAACTGTTAGATCACTTGTCCAACTATAATTTACTAAATGTGATGGAAATTGCCGCCGTATGCCATAACGATAACTGTCTAATACCTACATACAGGGGTCGTGGTTGCGCCGCAACCATTGATTATGTTTTTATATCTGCCTCACTAGAAGATTTTTTATTAAAGGCAGAGGTTTTATCAACTGTGCAGGGCGATCACAACCCAAGTTCAACCACAATTAGACTTGCCCCTAGACCAGATTTTGTCAAAGAGCCTGGGGCTAGTAATCTAGTGCCCTCAACTGATAATTTAAGAGTGATTTGGAAAGGCATCGATAATAAAAATTTGTTTTCCAAAATGATAAAAGCACACCCATCCCTCATTGATATTTGTCTGTCATCTAGTGATCCCAACCCAGAGGCAATTAACGCTTTCAGCGACTTATGTGTTGGCATTAAAAAATTGATTTCTATGCCTGCATTAAATATTAACCAGAGCCCAAGATGGTTTAATAATGCTTGTTCGCGAGCAAACAGAGAACTCCGTGTAGCACTCGCAGCGACACCAAGGGACGCAACTCTTGTTAAGTCTCTGAGGCTACACTACAAACAATTGGCCAGGCAACGAAAAGATGAGATCCTAAAAGAACGTTGGGACAACCTAGCCTGTGCCGCTAGACTTAATAACGGAAACAGTTTTTGGGCAGCAGTCAAAGACATGAGGTCCATCGGTCTTACTCTCACACCCTTAGGCTGTAATATAACCAGTGAAGCCTGGGAAACCCACTTTTCCAAGATTTATACAGCCCCATCCCAGAGTGAGGTCCCTTTAAACCTCCATGCTGCTTCACGGATTTCGATATCCGTGTCAGAAGTTGAGGACGCCATTTATCAAAGTCTAGGTAATAAGGCTCCTGGCCCTGACGGGCTCTCTATTGACCTTATCAAGCATAAACCTGAATTCTGGGCGCCACTTTTACTTAATGTTTTTAACAACTTAACAAATACTTTTATCCCGAGCACATGGTCCACCAGCATTATTGTCCCGATTTTTAAAAAAGGAGACCGATCCAACCCCTGCTGTTACAGACCGATCTCCCTGATTGACAATACATTGAAGATTCTTGGGAGGATCCTGTTTAACAAAATCAGGTCTTGGGCTGAGGGGGAACACATTTTAAACAAGTGCCAGTTAGGTTTTAGAAGCAAATTGGGAACCGTGGAACAGTGCCTAAATCTCAATTTGATTGTCGGCAAATACACTATAGCCCGGAAGTCGCCCATTTACTTGGCTTTTATGGATCTCACCTCAGCCTTTGACTTTGTCAACAGGTCACGCTTGTGGTCGGTCCTTTTAAAATACGGGTTGGATGAGGTCTTGGTCCATTTTTTAGCTTATTTGCACAGGGATTTGAAGGCACGGGTGAGGATCGGTAAGGACGGGGAGGTCTCAAGGGATATCAATATTGGTAGAGGGGTCAGGCAGGGGTGCGTACTGGTCCCCCTCCTATTTATTTTATATATCAATGATTTACACAATGCATTGTCTGAACTTACTAATGATGTCCCGAGAATCAATGGTAATGCACTCCAGTCCTACTGTATGCGGACGATGCGGTCCTAATGGGCCGCACACCGAACGCACTACGCTCTTTAGTCTGGGGTTTTGTAGATTTTATGGCTGACCTAGTCCTTTGTACTAATTTTAAAAAATCGTTCATAATGACCTGCGGCCCAAAAAAGCACCTTATTAATTCAATTACCTCAGGTACAGAACGTTTGTTACGCACTTTCCCATATTTGGGGTTAGTATTCGCCGATAATGGTTCTTGGGCAGCTCATACGGCCCATAGCAGAAGTAAATTTTCAAATACCATAAATTCAATCCTGAGTCTCCCACAACCCAAAAGAGTTGAGGTAGTGTTATCCATAACTAAAATTTATAAAACCCAGTGTATTCCTACCTAAACATATGGTGCAGAAGTTTGGGGCTTCACAAAATGCAGTGGCATCCAGGGAGAGGAAAACAGATTCTGCCGGAAACTCTTAGGGGCCCCAATCGCCTCCTCACATTTTGTGTGCCATAAGGAATTAAATCTGTATTACATTGAAGTCTATATTAGGTCTCGTTCCGCCATATTTTGGCTAAAAGTTTGGCAAAATCCGGCAGCAACATTGACGAGAGACATAATAACAGACTGCCTGAAATGTGATAAGGGAGGGAGTATACCCTGGCTTGCCGCTGTTAGAAAAAGCTTGATCAGCTTGAATCTTGAACACATTTTTCTAAACCCAACTGATTTGGAGGGAATAAATAAAAAGACCCTCCAGGATGCTCTATATGAACAATACAGTAATGCAAGAGACGTTGTAGAGCTTGCGAAATCATCAGTTGCAAGGTATATGTCTTTGGTGGATGACAACAGCCCCCCATCTCTTCTGCCATCCGGTTATCTCCTAAAGAACATAGGCCGCTGGGAGAGAAGTTTGCTCTTTCGCCTTATGGCTGGCACATTAAAATACTCACTTTGCTTCCCTTTAGGCTTTAATATCAATCTTGAGCAAACGCCTTGCCCTTGTGGTACCTGCAGTAATCAATCAATGCTACACTTTTTTTTTTTCTTTAATTTTTATCAAAAATACACTAAACAATTTTTGATCCCCTTCTTTAAGGCAACTGCCATTACCGATTATAGAACAGCTTATTTGGAAATCCTTAAGCTTAAGAAGGACAATCTGATTTTTTGTGTAAGCACCTTTTTAAGAGCGGCAGCTCGTTCACGTGCCTCAATGAGCACCCCGTAACATAGTTACTTGAACCTAACTCCATTATGCTGCTATTAGATAGGAGTTATAAATATCTACTAAAGGATGGTGTCTTGCAAGAAATTGCTGTTCTGTATATTAGATTTCATTTTTATAGTTTATATTCAATTGCACTTTATATTATACTGCTAAAACTGTTTACACTTGATTGCACTTTATTATAACATGCTGCTATTTGCTATTTGTTGAATATTTGATTGCACTTTATAATACTATATTGTTATCTGTTAAAGGCCATAAACTGTACGCGTTCCAATGCTATTTATGATGCAGCTGTTTTGCATACCATGTCCTTTTTTTAACACATGTATTTTTATTGATGTTTTTTGATACAAACTACAAGCCCCCACTTGCCCACTGCTTTTATAACGTGCATTGTTTATAATTGTTTGTATTGTTGCTGGTATTTTGATCTGTGCTTTTATGGATATTTTATATCCGAATAAAGATTTATTGAATTGAATTGAATTGAGTTTGAGAGGACTTCCTCAGAACATATACAGCCTTCAACCTTACCCTACAGGAGGATTTCAACTTCCATAAAAATATTAGGGCGTAAGGTAAAAGATTTGACCAGGAGGACCTGCTCAGGTTTCAGTTCTCTATCCATTGCAATTGACTTGAAATTGTGCCATGGTCCCAGTCAATCACAAACAGTGAATTCTGAATGGTGCTGTACATTTTCTTGGGACTTTTTACCATAAAACCTTAAAAATCCTAATCTCCTGTTCCCCTTAGTGGATTTTATTAATTTTTGGTATCATTTTCTTATTCCATTTTTCTTAATTTGGAAATGTGTTGTGTGATTTTTCTTGTGTTCTGTTTATATATTTTTTGCTGTTTTAGGGTTGCTAAATACTTTACCTGGTGGCTGTCGGAACTGGGACCAACATCCACACCCACAGACCATGCAAGAAATCTAGAGATCCTCCTAGACGACAAGCTCAACATGACCGCTCAACTCAACCCAGTGTGCACCTCTTCTTCCATATCCTATGCATGCTACGAAAGATCTTCATATGTTTGCCTCTGTACACCAAACTGACCATCAGGCAAGCACCCATCACCAGCAGGCTGGACTACGACAACACTCTCTATACCGGAATCTCAAAACAACTCCTACACAGACTCCAGGCCATCCAGAACACAGCTGCAAGACTCATACTCAACCTCCCACACCACACCCACATCACACCACACCCCAAGAAGCTTCACTGGCTCCCCGTTCACAAGCAAAGCCAGTTCACACTTCTCATGCACACATACAAAGCCCTACAAAACACAGAACCAGAATACTGGACAGCCGAATACACTTTCACCAACCTACCAGAAACCTACTCTCTGCTTCACTCTCACTCCACACAATCCCCGCATCCACAAAAGCAAAGCTGGAGGTTGCTCATTCTCCTACATTGCACCCAAGACATGGAACGACCTCCCTCAACACATCAGAGCCTCCTCTTCACTTCTTGAGTTTGACAAGAAGCTGAAGACCTGGCTCTTAATAAAAGCACCTTGGTGACCACACACCTAAATACTTGCCCAAGCGCCTGGATACCCTCTCGGGTGATTATTGCGCTATACAAATCAATATAACATAACATAACAATACTTCACACATTTTCCTAAGTTAAGCCTGTCTGCTCTGTACCATAGCTACCAAGGTTAGAGCCCAGGTTTAAGGTATTAAAACTGTGTGTTTCCCATGACAGGATTTGGGGTCTTATTGCTTGGGTAAGATTCACATCCTCCCCAACTAATAACCAATTTTCTTACAATAGATAGTAAACCAGCACCATTACCATCAGAACCACCAGTTTAAGCTGTAGCAACACTGGCAGGAGTACAAACAGCTGCAGTTGAAACACAGTGGACATGGAGATATACAGTGTGTCACAAGAAGCAATGGACAGGTAAGCAGTAATTGAAGCATAAAACGTGCAATATTTCTTTGTAGAATGGTTTTCTCAGGTTCAAGCTTCTCGCTAGGATGAATGGTCCTTCCCATTCAACTTGAAAGACGCCATGTCTGTGATATGTAACCACAGCATTACTCTTACATCTGATGTTATCTTGTACTGGGTAAGGAGTCTCTGTTAGTCTATATGAGCTGTTACTTTCAATCTCTGAAGAGATATTGGACATATCTTTGTCCAGTTCTTACACCACCTAAAACTAATTTTGCTTTGTCTTGAGATGCATTACCCACATTTCAGATAGTGTTAATTCTTCCAACTACCAATTGCTTGCAGGTGGCCATCCTCCATGTATACATA
The DNA here is from genome assembly GCA_963921515.1 of Calotriton arnoldi. Taxonomy (NCBI): domain Eukaryota; kingdom Metazoa; phylum Chordata; class Amphibia; order Caudata; family Salamandridae; genus Calotriton; species Calotriton arnoldi. Next base: position 397,878 of record CAWUFW010013878.1, on the reverse strand, counting down.
AAGGTGTTGTTCTTTTACATCAAGAAAGTATGGAGTTCCATATCTTCATTGAGAACTTTCTTAACAGTATTGAGTCTCAATACTCGTATTCTGGTTTAGTAGTAGGTGGTGGTTTCGTCCTTTGCTCTTAGGTTTAGTTGCTTCAATCCCAGGGAATATAAATTCATGTTTTCCACATGATGTTGGCTGCAGGACGCAAATGGGTGTTTGTAAACTACATTGGCAATGCCTCTGTGTTGCTCCTGAATTGAAAGGTTTGGCTTCCCGTATAGTTCCAGAAGTTTGATAGGTTAGACTTTTATACACAAAATACATGTGTTGTTGCAACTGATTAGTTGAATATGTAGCTCCATATTGAAATTATACTGTGGGGCATATTTACAAGCCCCTATCGACACCACAGCGTCACTTTTCTTGACGTTGTGGTGGCGATAGAGACTTCACCTTATTAATAAGGTGACGTTAAGCCACTTAATTATGTGGCTTAACGCCGCCTTGTGAATAAGGCACTCTTTAACGCTATACTTAGCGTGAAGGGGACAGGCAATGGGTGTTGTGGTGGGAGTTCTACCGCAACACCTATTGATTTTGATGCAGCTCCATATTTACAAGAGTGGCGTAAATATGGGGCAGCGCCAAAATTAAGACCAGGGAAAACCTGGTCTTACCCTGTCGCAACGAGGAGAAATGTTTAATTTCTCCTTGTTTTTGCTGTTTCCATGTGTGCTGTACTGTGCAGCACACATAGAAACAGTAAAATGCCATTGATTAAAAAAAATGAAGTTTTGCAACTTCTATGTGTGCTGCATGAAGCAGCACACATAGAAGTTTCAAAAACGCCATTTCAGATTGTTTATGTGCAGGAAGGGACACCTTCCTTCACATAAACAATAATTCCCCTCAACGCAGGCACTGGTGCAAGGGTGCCTGAGTTGGTGCCAGCAGCGGCCTGTGCAACTAAGAGGGGTAGGGCAGTGGGGCTGGGTGGGGGGGGGGTATTTCGACAGACGACGATGAGGGAAAAATAATTATTTATTTAACTTCCCCTCGTGGTGGTCTGTCGAATCCCCCCTAACCTGGCCCCACCTCTCTTACCTGCACGGGCCGCTGCTTGTTGGCGCTAGGCAGCTAAATTAGCAACAGCGCGGGGGAAACGCAGGGCTGCAACGTATTCTTGTAAATACGATGCAGCCCTGCGTTTCAGAAGTTGCGGAGCACGGCGTTAAGCCAAGGGGGCTAACTCCATGCTCCGCCACTTCCTTGTAAATATGCCCCTAAGTATCAATTTACAAATCAAGAATATGGGACTTGCGAAAACTCAAACTAGTTTGTGCAGTCCGCAAGTGCCTTGCAGACATTTTATGCAGAGAAATTATTTATCTTTTAAGATCAGGTCGGCATTGCCTGGAAGATACACAGGAGATGTGGAAAGATATTATTTTTACTGTGGATATTTGTCCTAGCCAGGAAAGAGGGAGGCCACTCCACTTATGCAGGTCAGATAAAATCTCTATTTGTAAACATGGCCAGTTCACCTTGACCGATTTTTCTAGTCTAGGGGTGAAGCTTAGGCTAAGATAGCAAGCATACTGCGCTACCTATTTAAGGATAAATTTACATTGTAATCGACTAGCTTCTTTAGAGGTTAGAGTAATATTAAATTTTTTGATTTTACTAGTGTCTATTTTGAAACCAGATACTCAAATGCTTCTAAGTGCTGCATTAGTGCTCCCAGTGATCTGTCAAACTCTGAGAAAGACAGAAGTACATATTTGGTAAACAAGTCTATTTTATGCTCTTGTCCCCAAATGATATGCCTTGAATTTCAGGGTCATCCAGTACTGTTGCAGCTAATAGGGTTCAATAGACAGAGTGAACAGGGCCGGACTGGGAACAGCAACCAGTCCTGGCCTGGGGGGGGGGGGTGCTAGCAAAAATCACACCGCTCCCTCTTTTCCTACAGGGTGCCGAAACCGGTTCTAAGTAAGAAAAGGGACCCCGCAGGCACAAAACCGGCCTCCACCCCTCTGGCTCACCAGGGAAATGCCCAGTGCCCGCTACAGCCAGTTCGGCCCTGAGAGTGAACAAAAGAGGCGAGAGAGGGCATCTGGCCTATCCCATTCACCAGGAATCTTGATATCAAATTCAAGTGCCTTTTCTGCGTCTAGCGCAACCACAATAGCTGGTATGTTCTTCCTGTTTACCTTCGCCATTAAAGCAGTTTTACTCCTGATGTTGTCTTGGGTCTGACAACCCCTAACAGACACCAATCGGTCTGCGTCAATGAGGCCTGGCATATATTTATTTAACCTCTTTTCCAATATTTTGGTAAACAATTTGGTGTCTAAATTAAGAAGTGTAATCGACCTATACGATGTACATTCCTTAGAACCCTTGCTTCAAAACTCAGGTAATGTCACCCTCCCTGTTACCCCTGACTCCTCCTCCAACCAGTTAAAGAGTGCTGTTAATCTCAACAGCTTTTCTCCTAGAGTTCTGTAGAGTGTTGCTGAAAATCCCTTTGGCCTCGGTGCTTTCCCCATTTTAAGGGTTTTTGGCAAGTCAAAATTGTTCTTCTTCTGTGGGCCGTTCAAAATACTTTTCACTCTGCCGTCAGTCCTGGCAATCTACATTTAGTTAAATATGCCCTTACTTCTGCCTCATCTTCATTATTGTAATGCTGTTTGTCGAAGTGCAAGAAGCCTTCCTTTTCCCTGCCTCGTCCTTTCTGATCTCTCTTGAATTATTGAGGATTTCTAGTTGCAGAATGCATTTTATGAAATGGTTCTCAGTCCGGGTTCTTCCTAAAGATGCATGAGTTGTTATTTAGTATGTGACAGATAGTATTGAAGTGTAGTCCTTGCTCGTTCTGTGTTCCAACACTTTCAGTAAAATCTGTAAGGTTGTCTTGTCATATCCTCTTTTTTTACAACCTACTGTTGACCTCTTCTACTTTGGTCAGGAAAACTTCCTCTTGTGAGTAATTACTTCTGATCCTGAGGAATTCTCGTTTTGGGTTAATCTTGACTTGATGACCATTGGAATCCATGAAGGACTGCATTATATCTTGAGTGCTTCAAGCTTGATCTAGAATGGAGGTTGTTCTCTTTGCAGAATTCAATACCCAGAAAGGTAATATTTGTTTTGATCCAGTTTCAGGTATGGTTGACGTTTCAATCAATACCATTGAGAGATATCTCTGGAAAATGTAAAACTTTTGCTCTTGGACAAATCCGGTCAGCATTCCGTGGAGGAGTATCAAAGGAGTGGTTTGGAAACTCAGTGGCAACTGTGGAAAACAAACAAATATTCATACTGTTGTGAATATTTTTAAACATTTTGCGATGAATTTCCTCACCTGTATTCACAATTAACTTATAACTGAAAGGTCCAGTCCAGGTATCAATGAGGTTGAAAGTGTTAAAAACTGCCCCATTTTTACAGTTTGTAGGAAGGAAACACATTTCAGTTAAAAAGAAATATGTTATTGAATAAAAAAGAGCCTCGAAAGAAACTCCTACTAATTTCTGAATACTATGGGGTCGATTCCGATTCGGGCCGGAAAAAGCACCGACCGACTCGGATCCGGAAATAATACCGACCGACACGTACCCGTGGCGCCCGACACGACAAGTACGATGCAAGGCGCGAAAAATCCGACCGACACGTACCGAAACCAAGTCGACCGACCGAGCCGCACGGAAAACAGCAATCCAGCCGGAAAAACACGCAAATCCAACCGACCGACACGCACCCGGAACAAATCCGACCGAAACGTACATGCGAACTCCAAAACGCAAAGTACGATGCAAGGCGCGAAAACCACGACCGAGTCGGACGGAGGACAAGCCGTACGACCGACACGCATACAAAACCGAGCCGAAGCAACACAATACACCGCGACCGACGCGTACGCAGCATAGAAAACTGCACAAACACAGCGTGAACGAAACGGAGAACACCGTACGAGACCAATGCAGGGTCTGACTCGGTCACAAGAACGTTTCCAACATACACAAACAGCACAAAGGAAAAATCACCCAAAAAAAGGCCAAACAAGCAATTACCAAGCCAATAAATACTGGGGGGGGGGCAGAGAACAAAGACACACCCACAACTCCACCTATATAAAGGACACAAATCACTACCATGAGCCTTTGCAAATGCCATTCCACTGCCAGTACCCAAGAGAAAGCAACCACACACCCACAGCTCATCCCTCACACAAGCCACACACCATCAGCACACCAACAAATACCTACCTCACATACACCCAGCAAAACACACACTCACACACCCTCACCTGCACACCAACACACACATCACTCACCATCACCACCCATCACCATGCCCCCCAAGAAGAATCCCAAGTTCCTAGATAGTGAATTGGAAGTCATGGTAGACGAGATCCTCAGGGTGGAGCCACAGCTGTTTGGCACACTGGTCCAACAGACCCCCATGTCGCAGAAAACCAAGATGTGGGAGAGGATCATCAACAGGGTGAACGCCCAATCACCATGTCGGCGCACAAAGACCGACATCCAGAACAGGTGGTATGACGTGCGCAGGAGGGTACGGAAAATGCTGAAGCAAGACTACATCAACAGCCAACACACCGGCAGTGGCCCTCCTGCCAAGCCAATATACCTCAGGCCCTGGGAGGAGAAGGTGCGGGCCATCCTTCCGCCAATGAGCGTATATGGACTAGAGGACATCCCAGAGCCTGGTGAGTACACAACAAATGTACACAATATACTGCCACAAAACACACACATCACTGTCAAGGGGAGAGTCAAACCATGCACTCATAGCAATTACACAGCAACCAGAACAGAATCATCCCTAAATGTGTATGTCAGTCAGATAAACACAACACATGCCATCAAGAAAGTCACATCCAACTGTGCCAACACATGTACAAACACAACTACAACTACAGCTAGGCAGTGGCACAAATAGAACTAACAAACACATCCAGACATGTAGCCACCACAACAACACCAACACACAGTGAAGACCACTCAAAGGAAGGAATTCTGTGTATGCTGGCCAAGTCAGTGTAGCCAATAGCATCATGGGAGTCGCAGTCACACATATTGCCCCCCCACAACTGTCCCATCAACACCACCATGAACCATGCGCACATCACAGGGAGTGGAGAAGGACTCACAAGATGGCTGACACTGGCTACTGCTGTGGGGAGCACAAGGGCATGCTGGCAACTGTGCACCAACAAACAGCAGGACACCACTGACTGACATCCTGAGAGACAACTTACACTCCCTGCAATGCAAGCACGTTCCATGGTGGGATAACTGGCTGGCTGGCTGGGTGGGAAGGAGGACTTGCAGCACTAACCATAGTCACAAGCACCTCCCTCACACACCCCCAACACAAACTCCACAGAACCCACCTGGTAGAATGCAATGCCCCCCATCCTAACACAAGATCCCACAAAGAACCACCACCCTGGGTTATGTTGTGTGAAGCACAGGGACACTCTTGGGACTCTTAGCCAAACAACTGCCAGGACAACACTCCCAGCCATCCTGTCAGCACAGCCAGCCCACCCCACAGGGAAGCAGAATCAAAAGGAAGGAAGCATGGGCATGCTGGGAAGGGGGTGGAGGCAATAGCATGATGGGAGTCGTAGTCACTGATATTGGTCACCCCCACAACTGGCCCATCAACACCACCCTGAACCATGCTCACATCACAGGAAGTGGAGAAGGACTCACAAGATGGCTGACACTGGCTACTGCTGTGGGGAGCACAAGGCCCTGCTGGCAACTGTGCACCAACAAACAGCAGGACACCACAGACTGACATCCTGAGAGACAACTCACGCTCCCTGCAATGCAAGCACGTTCCATGGTGGGATAACTGGCTGGCTGGCTGGGTGGGAAGGAGGACTTGCAGCACTAACCATAGTCACAAGCACCTCCCCTCACACACCCCCAACACAAACTCCACAGAACCCACCTGGTAGAATGCAATGCCCCCATCCTAACACAAGATCCAACAAAGAACCACCACCCTGGGTTATGTTGTGTGAAGCACAGGGACACTCTTGGGACTCTTAGCCAAACAACTGCCAGGACAACACTCCCAGCCATCCTGTCAGCACAGCCAGCCCACCCCACAGGGAAGCAGAGTCAAAAGGAAGGAAGCATGGGCATGCTGGGAAGGGGGTGGAGGCAATAGCATGATGGGAGTGGTAGTCACAGATATTGCTCAGCCTCACAACTGGCCCATCAACACCACCCTGAACCATGCTCACATCACAGGGAGTGGAGAAGGACACACAAGATGGCTGACACTGGCTACTGCTGTGGGGAGCACAAGGGCATGCTGGGAACTGCACACCAACCAACAGCAGGACATCACTGTCAGCCATCTTGCCATTGCCCTCACACCCACACACACTGAACTCCCCACAAAAGCAAGTAAGTATGGGAATGCTGGGAAGTGGGGTGGAGGCAATAGCATGATGGGAGTCGTAGTCACAGCTCTACATCCCCCACCACATGGCCCAGCAAGCTCACACTCACGCATGCACATCCCACAGAGAGTGGAAAGGCCCATCAAAGATGTCTGACACTGTTGCTGTGTCGTGGGGAGCACAAGGGCATGCTGGGTACTGCACACCAACCAACAGCAGTACACCACTGTCAGCCATCTTGCCATTGCTCTCACACCCACACACACTGAACTCCACACAAATGCAAGTAAGTATGGGAATGCTGGGAAGTGGGGTGGAGGCAATGGCATGATGGGAGTCGTAGTCACAGACATAGCTCACCCCCACAACTGTCCCATCAACACCACCCTGAACCATGCTCACATCACAGGGAGTGGAGAAGGACTCACAAGATGGCTGACACTGGCTACTGCTGTGGGGAGCACAAGGCCCTGCTGGCAAATGTGCACCAACAAACAGCAGGACACCACTGACTGACATCCTGAGAGACAACTTACACTCCCTGCAACGCAAGCACGTTCCATGGTGGGATAACTGACTGGCTGGGTGGGTGGGAAGGAGGGCCGGCTGTCAACCAAACACAACCAATGCAGACCATGTTCACACCCCAGAAAATACATAGAAATGCCCAAATAATGCAGGACAATGTGCCACACCAATATCAACCCCTGACTGTGACGACTTAGGACAATGCAATGTACAGGCCCGCACCCAGAGGCACAGTCACAACTGTCATGTGTGTCAACCATTGATGCCTGCAGAAACATAACATACATTGTTTGTGTCTCCCAAAAACAGGTGATGATGGGGACACAGCAGCAGACGCTGAGGAGTTCCAGTCCCAGGCTCAAGAGGATGCCGAGCTCACTGGCGTCGTACAGCCTCTGTCCTCCTCGGACGATGAAGAACAACCTGGCACATCCGGTGCAAGTCAACATGCAGCACCAGCAGGACCACCAGCTGCAGCAGCAGCAGGACCACCAGCTGCACCCCTGCACCCACCCCTCCAACGACTGTCACCACGAATACCATCCCTGCCGACATGGACAGAACAAGGAGCAACACCAGCACAGTGACCCTGGACCAACCTGGGGCCATGGACACCACCACCACCACCAACCCCCAAGGTGGACCAGGGTTATCTGTGCGTGCCACTGCACACACTGCACATGTCAGCAGGGGTGGTGGGAGGGGTGGGAGACAGAGGTCGCTGCTTGCAGACGTTGCTGGTGTGCATGATGACCCACAACTGGTACACATAGCTGATGCGTACCAGTCCAGCACCGGAGAGCTCAGCCAGGTAGTGGGGCTCCTCAGAGACATTAAACAGCAGCAGGCTGCCCATCATGCCCGCTTGGACTCCCACATGTCCCACGTGGAGTCACACATGTCCCGTGTGGACTCACACATGTCCCGCGTGGAGTCCAAGTGGGATGCACTGCATGAGATGACGGCGGTGCACAGGGACATTTTACAATGCCTCCACCAGATGAACAGCAACCAGTCCACACCTCCCTGTGTGCCAACAACATCTGGTGCCGAACAAACTGCAACTGCCACAGGGAGGGAGGAGGACTCTGGCGGAGAGTCCCCTGCACCGCAGCAGCCTGTACTTGAGGGGCCCCCCCCAAGAAGAGGGGTCGTCCGAGGAGGGAAAAGTGAGAGGCCGATGGCCAAGCGCAACTCCCAGGAAGCCTGAACCTGTTCTGGATGTTCGCCTTTGTGCACAGACTGTTCACCCTGTTGACGGCAACACTACTCCCACACATTGCATGGGGAGTACAAGTTGGACCAATGTGTCAGACAACTGTGGCCCCGATACTGGGGATCCTGTCTACCAGGACTTTCAATTCACCTAGGAACTTGGGATTGCAAGATTTATGTACAGCACAACCCATCCCATGCACTATTAACACAAATGTATCACAATAAACACACTAATACACCATACTTGCCTCTGTCGTGATTCCAACGTGGGTGCTGTTATGGGGATGATGAACTGCAAAATTACACTGTGTATGCAAACTGCAACAGCAAGGACAACACAGGCATGTGAGTACAGGCAACGTGACACACATGAGGGAGACACACCACCAGGGCTACACAACACATACACACCTAGGCCATCTGACTCATTGCCTACACTGATGTTGCCAGGGAAGACGGTGCAATGCACAGACACCACACCCATTCCCAGTTGTAGTCAAGTAGCCCACAGGTGCAGTAAGCAAATGGCAGTCAAATGTGTGACCACAGACAACGCACATCACAAAGTGGAGCACAGGTTTATTACACAGTTGCAACATGCCGTAACCACTACAGATGCAAGGTAACCCCACCTGGCAGCGGGCACATAGTCAACAACTGTAGACGGAAGGAAGTCCATGGGTGTGGCGCACATCACCTCTAGGGACACAACAGCTACCAGCCTGGATGTGCAATCACGTCGTCGGTGGACACAGTTGACCAAACGAATCTGAAAGTATCCTGTGAAGGACAGAAATGACACACAGTCAAAAGCAATGGAGTACAGGACAGAACAGCAAAACTCATGCACAATACATGTTACAAGATACCCACCCAGAACCAAGTTAGTATGTCAACACTGTTGGGGAGTACAGACCACCTGTCACCACACATCGCAACACACATCCAGTCAAGTAGCCCATGGACACACTCCAACAGCACCAGAGCACCACCCACACATCATGCCAACTCACATCATTGACATGACACCTCAGGATACTCACATTCAGCTAAAGAAGTTGGTGATGAGCTGTGTGCGGACATCACCATCACCATCATCATCATCATCGTCACTGGCATCGTGGTCCAGGCCAGGATCCTCCACAGGTGGCAGATGTTGGTCATTGTCATCCTGGATGAGAGGCAACTCCTTCCGCACTGCCAGGTTGTGGAGCATGCAGCAGACGATGATAATCTTGCACACTTTCGCAGGGGCATATGGGAGGGACCCTCCGGTCTTGTCCAGGCAGCGGAAGCGGCTCTTCAGGAGACCAAAGGTCCGCTCAATCACTCTCCTGGTCCGACCATGTGCCTCATTGTAGCGCATCTGGGCTGGTGTCACAGGGTTCCTGAGGGGTGTCAGCAACCACGGCATGTTGGGGTATCCCGAGTCACCTACGGACAGACAAGTGCACATTAGCTGACTTGGAAAAGTGGGCGGAATACTACAGATCAGATCACACACAATGGCACAAAGTCAGTACACACCGACAAGCCAGGCACGCTGGTTCTGCATCTGTGCCATCATCCTGGGGATGCGACTACTCCTCATCACAAAGGAATAGTGTGCTGAACCAGGGAAACGGGCACACACGTGTGTGATGGTCATGTCTGCAAGACACACCACCAGTGCATTGACCGAGTGGTAGTGCTTGCGGTTACGGTAGGGCTGCTCCTGGGCCTGTGGTGGTACCAAAGCCACATGTGTCCCATCAATGGAGCCAATGACATGCGGCATCCTCCCCAGGGCATAAAAGTCACTCTTCACGTCAGTGAGTCGTCGCAGTCTAGGGAAATAGATGTACCGGTTCAGGAAGAGCAACATTGCCGCCAAAACATCGCGGAGCACACGGCTCAACATGGTCTGTGACATCCCACCAGCAGTCGCCACAGTATGTTGGAAGGTACCGGTGGCAAAGAAGTGTAGGGCTGCCATCACCTTCACCTTGGGGGTCAGCGCTGTAGGATACGGCCGGCCAGGCTGCAAATGTGGGGACAACTGCACTGCCAAATCCTCAATCAGCTGCCTGGTGAAGCGGTACCGTCGGATGCTGTCCCGTTCCACCATCGTTGCCAGGTCTGGGAATGGCCGATGGACAGCAGGAGCCCTGCAGTGCAGAGGAGAAGTAAGCAAGATTGTCAGTCACCCCACATATGCGGCATTGAACACACTCAAGATCCCAACATACATCATTATGAGGCACAACTACATGAAGTGTGCAGTACCGGAAGGACATGTATGGTACATACATGGCCAACATCTGTCAACACGGTCCAACAGGTGGCATCAATTAGTCCCAGGTTGGCCCATTGGATATCATGAGGCCGTGTCACAGTTCCCATCTCCTGCTGCCGTGTCACAATAACCCCCCACAGTGACATGTGAGGACAGATGTGCCCCAGGCACCACAGCTCAACGACAGGTACATTCCCAGGGACCCTGTAATGCCACATGGACACTGGCATTACATGGAGTATCATGTATACACCACAGCAAAACAACCATGACCCCCACAGGTAGTGGCCCCACTTGCCACGGCAGGACAGACATGGACATCTGTGACACACACGCACAACATCAGAGTCCATGCACACACAACGTGGATGTGGAGACTGTCTCCCATTGTGCACATGAAATCAGAGACATTGTAAACACTACATGCACAAAGACTGTGGAGGACCATCACTATTGTGCCACTGGGACACCCTGGCTCAAACATACCGTCCCACATGGGACTCACGGGGTATGTGACATGACATACACTGTGAAATGTGACCATGGCACATGCACAGATATGAACAGTTGCACATCACAGTGGTCATGTACACGTAACACCCAGGATCCTGTCCCCATGAACACGTGCACAGCCTGGGGGTGGCTGCCCACAGGTGACACCCAGAGGACAACATGTACACCAACATACACACAATAGGAAATGTATCCTTACATGCCTTATGATAAAGTTTGGACAGGCTGTCGTGATGTAGGTGTGCCCCTCACTCCCTGGGAGCTATCTGTGGCTGGCATATGTCCATCTGAGACAGGCATGCTGACATATGCCAGTCACATGTACAGTGATGCGTTGTACCGCAATGGACCGATCGGTGCCTCCGGCCGGCCCATTGCATTCAATGTGTGCGGGTACGCGTTGTACCCCTGTGCGCGTTGAACCGCAATGGACCGATCGGTGCCTCCGGCCGGCCCATTGCATTCAATGTGTGCGGGTACGCGTTGTACCCCTGTGCGCGTTGAACCGCAATGGACCGATCGGTGCCTCCGGCCGGCCCATTGCATTCAATGTGTGCGGGTACGCGTTGTACCCCTGTGCGCGTTGTACCGCAATGGACCGATCGGTGCCTCCGGCCGGCCCATTGCATTCAATGTGTGCGGGTACGCGTTGTACCCCTGTGCGCGTTGTACCGCAATGGACCGATCGGTGCCTCCGGCCGGCCCATTGCATTCAATGTGTGCGGGTACGCGTTGTACCCCTGTGCGCGTTGAACCGCAATGGACCGACCGGTGCCTCCGGCCGGCCCATTGCATTCAATGTGTGCGGGTACGCGTTGTACCCTGTGCGCGTTGTACCGCAATGGACCGATCGGTGCGCACCCATTGACAATGGGCTTGCCTGGCAACGGACGCGTTTTCGAATTTCGAACGAGTTGGTTGCTGGAAATTCAGTTGGTCACCCACAACAATGTTGCAAAATCATGTATGTCATGAAGTTGAGGATTTGAAGGATGCTGTGGGCATGTTTTGGTGCTGCTATTCCATGGATTAGCCAGATTCAGAAGATGCAAACAACTTGGACCTATCACTTTGGACACAAGGGACAGTATCTGCCTCTCCAGCACATATATATTGCTGGCTGTTCCCCTGAGAGCTCACTTGCCTGCACTACATGCTCCAGGACGACATCTGCCACTGCACTGCTGCTATCTCTGCCCCTCTGGACCCTGCAATGGCACGTACTGTGGAGAGAGCCCCAGCCTTCAGCCTTGAAGAGAACCAGGCCCTGCTGGACAGCCTACTTCCACAGTACAGCAAGCTGTATGGGACACCAGGGGAGCAGGTGAGTGTTCTGTGCACTGCCTTTCTGAATGTGCATTTTGTGTGACTAGCAAGGCTGAGAGTCTGCACGCCACTGGCTAGCAGGCTCACTGAGTAGTTGTCACCCCCCATAGTGTGTAGTGACTTGCACTGGACAGGTATGGTGCAGTGACAGTGCATTTGAACATGGTTTTACTTCCCATGCAATGATACCATGTAGTGACGTCTGGCAAACTGTCCATGGTCAGCTTTGCACTGCCTGTGTACATCATGTGCCCCTGTGATTGAGACATGTATATACAACTGTGTCATGCACGGATATGTTGCATGTGTGGTAATGGCCTTTTCACTTTGTCATCCTGACAGGTTAATGCCCATCGGAAGCAGGAAATCTGGAAGGACATCGTCCGGGCTGTCCGGTCCGTGGGGGTCTACAAGCGCCGGATCCGCAACTGCCAGAAGAGGTGGCAGGACCTTCGGGGCTGGACCCGGAGGATTGCACGGGTCCAGCTGAAGCTGTCGCCTCCTCGCAGGAGGGGCGGAACACGGACCCTGACCCCCCACATGCTCCAGATCCTGGCGGTGGTGTTTCCAGACCTGGATGGGCAGCTGAAGGCCAGACAGCAGCAAGGAGGGGGTGAGTCAAAGACTGCACTGTGTACTCTGTATTACATGCTTTGTGCCCTCCTCTGGCCTGGTTCAACTGCCACAGTGCAGCAGTCATGTTGTCCATGAGCCATGTCCCTCTATTGTGCACTGCCCACTGCTCATCTGATACCCAGGTGTGGCCCTTACATTCAGGGAATTGTGTCACTTGGGACTGTGTCCTTGCAGTTTGCTTCACTAAAGGTGGGGGACAGCATCTGTTTCCCTAACTCTGTTGTGGGCATCATGGGTGGGTCCATTGTTCACACAACGCCTGGGTTTGGACATGTGATCTGCGTGTTGCTTTGATATGCGGTCCACTTGCTGAGCTGAGCCACCACATGTGCCTGGGGTATGTGGCACACGCCCATGCAGCGGGTGGGAACAATGTTTGGGCCCCAGGAGTGTGCAGATTACGTGTGTCACACATACATGGCCAGCTATCCACTGTCCAGGGAACATCCCTCATTCATGTGGAGCAGGACAGTCATGCCTACTCCAGGCCATGCAATGCACTCTGTACTCCCACTCCCGTGTATCAGCTGACACATTGTGCACAGTGATTTGACCCCTCAGGTGTCTGCCTCTGTGTCAGTGTGCTGTGGATTAGTTGCCAGGACTGCTGGGGTGTTTCTTGGTAGGGGCTCAGCATGCCCCTGGAGATGTGACCATAGCAGACGATACTTGTGTGTCACATAGGTGTTTGATCAGCTGCCCGTGCAGACTGGGGTATGCGAATGTGAAGTTCAGGCAGCTGTTCCCCATTCACAGCAAATTGTGAGGGGCTCAGGTTCCAAGGGTAGTGTCACAGGTCTCCCATATGTCCAATAGGTGTGACCTGGACAGATGAGGGTTAAGATGATGTGTTGTGTGGGGGATGTACATGTGCACTTGTGCAGCTCCAGGACTTGCATTCCCCATGACCTACTGTTGTGACACAGTGCATAGTGTTGTTGTCTGGCTGCCAAGTCATACATCACTGAGACAGTGATGTATGACTTAGCAGTCATGCCTCTGCCATGGCATGTGTCAACTTATTGGTGGTCCTGCAGGGGAGTGACATGTGCTACATGCACACCATAGTGGCGCTGGCTATCAGGACATGGGTGCATCATGGTGTCTGTCGCTGGTATGCATCACATGCATTTCCTATTTGACTCTGGGCATCCCTTTCATCCGGAAACCTGTACTGACTCAGTGGCAAGAGCTGTGATGTGTGCATGTCCACATGCTACACCGTGTCCTCTGCACTGTCCAACTACTGTGTACTTGGTGCATGTGTCCACAACGGGGTGTTGCAATCCAACAGACACCAGACAGATGGGTGCAAGGCCATGTGGGATGTGAGTGCCATGCTTGGCATCAGACTGACAATTGGCTTCTCCTGTTCAGTTAGGGCACTTTTAGCAATGTACAACTAATGATGCCAGGGCTTGCTCTGTGATGTGCTGTGCTCACAGTGGTGTGTGCGTTTGGTGCAGGTGACTGATGTCTGTCTGTTTCCCCATTGTTTGCAGATACATCCACGGCCACGGAAGGGGACAGCTCCACGGACCAGGAGGAGCCAGAGAGCCAGACTGGGTCAGCAGCCGAGGAGTGGTCGGAGGGACCCAGTGGCACGGAGGGCGAGGGGAGCCACACCGAGGAGTCCTCAGCACCTTCCACCTCAGCTGAGGACCAGAGCAACTCGGAGGATGACTCCCTTGTGGAGGCGGGTGTCAGCAGCCACCACACGCCAGCTAGTGTTGCTGTCCCCGCCACCACCAGCACCACCACCGCCCTCCCATCGGCTCCCATTCCCCAGGTCCGTGGAGGCTCCCATGTTCGGGAGCGTGTCTCCTTTGGCCCAGGCACCGCACCCCCTGCCCCTGTGTCCCCTGCTGCCCTGAGTGAGGAGTCTGTGTACCTCCTTCGCCAGCTCCATGTAGGGCAGACAGCCATGCTGAGTGTCCTCCATGCGCACACCGCACTGTTGACTCAGCTGGTGTCGTTCATGGAGGGCATCTCATCGGGCATGTCTGACCTACAGAGGGGCAACAGGTCCATGGACTCCTCCCTGACGGCAGCAGTGTCCCTCCTCAGACAGTCCCTCACCCCTCCTGCCTCTGCTCCATCCACACTCCCCAGCACCTTACCCGTCCCAAGCACACACACACCGGCACAGGCACACACCAGCACACACACGTCCAGCACACAGACACACACGCCACAAACTAAACGCACACGCACGCACAGTCAGGGGACTGAAACCAGACTCACAGGGGATGGAGCCCTGGTACACACACACGCATCCACGGGCACTGCGCAGTCCTCAGTTGCCTCTCCCTCCAAAGCACCCTCCCTTGCCTCACCTGCAACCCCAAAGACCCAGCGCCTCTTCCTCAGTGACCTCGGCCTCTTCCCCTCCGATCCAGCTGCCCCAGCATCCAGGGGGAAGAGGAAGCCCCCCACACGGAGCAGAGTGCCCCTCGCCCCCGGACACCCTCCCCCAGGCGCAGACAGACTGAGGCCCCCACCCGCAAGTCCCCCGGAGTGCTAAGAGCAAGACCCCGCCGCCGCCCTGCAGCTCAAGCACCAGGTCTCCTTCCTCCATCCCTCAGGCCCCCACTCCACAGGTGCCCCCACCACACCCTGCCCCAGGTTCCCCCACCCACAGATATACCATCCCCAAGAGGCTCCGGCCTTCTCCCCCTGCCACTTGCTCTCCTGGAACAACACCCCCGCTGCGCTTGTCTGTGCCACTGATGTGGTGAGGGTGTCCTCCCCCTCTGTCCAGCCCACCTTGCCTGTTCCCCATTCTCCTCCCCTGGTGGTAGGCACTGCAGTGGAGTCCACTACCACCCTGTCTGACTTGGGCACTGCAGTGGCGGACCTGTCCACTCCATCTGCAGGGTCCACTGCAGTCGTGCCGGCACCCACAACATCTGAGCCATGCCCCCCAGTTGTGCCGGCACACACCATGTCAGACACCTCCACTGCAGTTGTCAGTGGCTCTTCAGCACCCACCACCCCTTCCCTGCTTCCTCCTGGTGAGCCCTGATCCTGTCCCTGCGGTGCCTGGCCTACCCCCCCCGGTTGCCCCTCCTAGTGGATTGTCCCTGGTTTTGTGCAGGCATGTGTAGGGTGGCATCTGCCACTGTCACCCACTTGTGACTTTGTTGATGGACTGGCTATTGGCCTTTGTTTATGTTCTACCGGACTTCTACTTTTAATGCCACATATGCTGAATAAAGCAACTTTCTGTTCTCTAGTGCTTTTGCTTCTGATGTACATGATGTTGATGATGCTAACCATGCCCTTGCTGCAGTGATGGTGATATTTGGTCTCATGATAATGAAGTGTTACTGTGCAGGAACCCATGTGGTCCAGGGGGAATGTGTCCTATCCTGTGGTGTATCCATGTCATCCATAGCAGCATCTGAGGGTGTCATGTGTTCAGTATTTGGCAATGGGATTTCCTACTTAGATTGGCAATTTCACATATGTGGCTTCCACCCCTGCACATCTGTTGTGCCTGCCATTGTTCTATTCGTCTACTTCCCTGACCGTGTGGCCATCTCCAGTGAACATGCAGGTTTGGGCATCAATGGGGAAGGACTCATCTGTGTTGTCAGTGCAACATTGCTATACAAGTGTGTTGGATCTGTGCTGATGATTCCGTTGGCACTTCCATGACCAGGCTGATGGGACGGGAGCCCTCATTTGGTGCTAATTGTTGATTGTGTGTCCCATTGCTGCCATGGTATGGTATCTGTTCGCCTCACATCTGCAGTCTCCACAGGGTATCTGCATGTGTGTGCCCATTGGTGCAAATATGTGGGTCTGCATTCTGATGGTCACTTCTGTCATTGTGTCATTGATGATTGTTGACGGTGTCAGCCCCCATGGGTGTTGTTTGTCTGCACATGGCCAAAGTTATGTCTTATTTGCACTGCAGGATTTGGCTCCCCCAATTTATGTTGCAATGGGACACAAACACTACTTTGCCACTGATGTGTTTGTTGTTCTGTGACCAGGAATCATCCATGCAGTTTGGCAGTTGCACCTCTTACTTTGTCAACACTTACCTTTTGGTCACTGTGATGATGGGGGTTTGGACCCCATTGCCACAATGTTCAAAATGTGCTGCAGCTATGGACCCCACACTTACCTTTTGGTCACTGTGATGATGGGGGTTTGGACCCCATTGCCACAATGTTCAAAATGTGCTGCAACTATGGACCCCACACTTACCTTTTGGTCACTGTGATGATGGGGGTTTGGACCCCATTGCCACAATGTTCAAAATGTGCTGCAACTATGGACCCCACACTTACCGTTTGGTCACTGTGATGATGGGGGTTTGGACCCCATTGCCACAATGTTCAAAATGTGCTGCAGCTATGGACCCCACACTTACCTTTTGGTCACTGTGATGATGGGGGTTTGGACCCCATTGCCACAATGTTCAAAATGTGCTGCAACTATGGACCCCACACTTACCTTTTGGTCACTGTGATGATGGGGGTTTGGACCCCATTGCCACAATGGTCATGGCCTGCTTGCGTTGTGTGTGCCACACACATATTTGTGTGGCACATGTCCTAGGGGGTCACATTGTATGTTCGAAGTCATGTTCGGTGTTGTAGGCATTTGACACAGTCTACACACGCTTGTCATGGTGTTGGGGGGATGTCTTCTTCTTGCATTCCCTAGGTTGTGGTGTGCTGGTTGTGTCATGCATTGTCCATCCTATGGGTGGGGGTGGTAGTGGTGGTAGGCATCCTGCCCCCCCTGGGTGAGGGTGGTAGTAGTGGTAGGCATCCTGCCCCCCCTGGCTAAGGGTGGTAGTAGTGGTAGGCATCCTGCCCCCCCTGGGTGAGGGTGGTAGTAGTGGTAGGCATCCTGCCCCCCCTGGCTAAGGGTGGTAGTAGTGGTAGGCATCCTGCCCCCCCTGGGTGAGGGTGGTACTAGTGGTAGGCATCCTGCCCACCCTGGGTGAGGGTGGTACTAGTGGTAGGCATCCAGCCCACCCTGGGTGAGGGTGGTAGTAGTGGTAGGCATCCTGCCCCCCCCTGGCTAAGGGTGGTAGTAGTGGTAGGCATCCTGCCCCCCCTGGCTAAGGGTGGTAGTAGTGGTAGGCATCCTGCCCCCCCTGGGTGAGGGTGGTAGTAGTGGTAGGCATCCAGCCCACCCTGGGTGAGGGTGGTAGTAGTGGTAGGCATCCTGCCCCCCTGGCTAAGGGTGGTAGTAGTGGTAGGCATCCAGCCCCCCTGGCTAAGGGTGGTGGTAGTGGTAGGCATTCTGCCCCCCTGGGTGAGGGTGGTAGTAGTGGTAGGCATCCTGCCCCCCTGGGTGAGGGTGGTACTAGTGGTAGGCATCCTGCCCCCCTGGGTGAGGGTGGTAGTAGTGGTAGGCATCCTGCCCCCCTGGCTAAGGGTGATAGTAGTGGTAGGCATCCTGCCCCCCCTGGCTAAGGGTGGTAGTAGAGTTAGGCATCCAGCCCCCCTGGCTAAGGGTGGTGGTAGTGGTAGGCATTCTGCCCCCTGGGTGAGGGTGGTAGTAGTGGTAGGCATCCTGCCCCCCTGGGTGAGGGTGGTAGTAGTGGTAGGCATCCTGCCCCCCTGGCTAAGGGTGGTAGTAGTGGTAGGCATCCTGCCCCCTAGGGTGAGGGTGGTACTAGTGGTAGGCATCCAGCCCACCATGGGTGAGGGTGGTAGTAGTGGTAGGCATCCTGTCCCCCCTGGCTAAGGGTGGTAGTAGTGGTAGGCATCCTGCCCCCCTGGGTGAGGGTGGTAGTAGTGGTAGGCATCCAGCCCACCCTGGGTGAGGGTGGTAGTAGTGGTAGGCATCCTGCCCCCCTGGGTGAGGGTGGTAGTAGTGGTAGGCATCCAGCCCACCCTGGGTGAGGGTGGTAGTAGTGGTAGGCATCCTGCCCCCCTGGCTAAGGGTGGTAGTAGTGGTAGGCATCCAGCCCCCCTGGCTAAGGGTGGTGGTAGTGGTAGGCATTCTGCCCCCCTGGGTGAGGGTGGTAGTAGTGGTAGTCATCCAGCCCCCTGGCTAAGGGTGGTGGTAGTGGTAGGCATTCTGCCCCCCTGGGTGAGGGTGGTAGTAGTGGTAGGCATCCTGCCCCCCTGGGTGAGGGTGGTACTAGTGGTAGGCATCCAGCCCACCCTGGGTGAGGGTGGTAGTAGTGGTAGGCATCCTGCCCCCCTGGGTGAGGGTGGTACTAGTGGTAGGCATCCTGCCCCCCTGGCTAAGGGTGGTAGTAGTGGTAGGCATCCTGACCCCCTGGGTGAGGGTGGTAGTAGTGGTAGGCATCCAGCCCACCCTGGGTGAGGGTGGTAGTAGTGGTAGGCATCCTGCCCCCCTGGCTAAGGGTGGTAGTAGTGGTAGGCATCCAGCCCCCCTGGCTAAGGGTGGTGGTAGTGGTAGGCATTCTGCCCCCCTGGGTGAGGGTGGTAGTAGTGGTAGGCATCCTGCCCCCCTGGGTGAGGGTGGTACTAGTGGTAGGCATCCTGCCCCCCTGGGTGAGGGTGGTAGTAGTGGTAGGCATCCTGCCCCCCTGGCTAAGGGTGGTAGTAGTGGTAGGCATCCTGCCCCCCCTGGCTAAGGGTGGTAGTAGTGGTAGGCATCCAGCCCCCCCTGGCTAAGGGTGGTGGTAGTAGTAGGCATTCTGCCCCCCCTGGGTGAGGGTGGTAGTAGTGGTAGGCATCCTGCCCCCCTGGGTGAGGGTGGTAGTAGTGGTAGGCATCCTGCCCCCCCTGGATGAGGGTGGTACTAGTGGTAGGCATCCTGCCCCCCCTGGGTAAGGGTGGTAGTGGTGGTAGGCATCCTGCCCCCCCTGGGTAGGGGTGGTGGTGCGCATTCAGGCCCCTGTGTGCATATGTGGCATTGGTGATGGGCATCCCGCCCCTATGGTGCTGCTGTTGCTGGTGTAAGTATATTCTGCATCCCTGTGTGTGTGTGTGATGTGTCGTGTACGTGTTGTATGTGTTTTGTGGTTGGTGTCTGGCTTACCTTCTGCGCCGTACGCGTCCGTGCCTGTTCCGGTAGTATATGTAGAATATTGGTATGATCGGGACGAAGGGATTCATGGTTGGTTCGTGTCGTTCGTCCTTCTCGTTGCTTCGCGACGTCCTCGTCGCTTCGCCTCGTCCTCGTCGCTTCGACTCGTCCTCGTGGCTTCGCGTCGTCCTCGTCGCTGCCGTGTTCGTCTCGGCGCCGTGGATCGTGTTGTGGCGCGAATCGGAGCTTATGTGCGCCTCTCCTGGATGCTTTGACGTGCCGTGCGTAGCGACGGGTTCGGCGCGTACGGAAAGCGCATCGTACTTGTCCGGCCGGACGGGGCTGCATTTTTCCTTCCGTGCGACTCGATTCGGCGTTTCCGGATTTGCCTCGGTCGGAGAACAAGACCTGGTTTGGGTGAGTACGGCTCGGCCGGATTCTTTGCTGTTGTGCGCATCGTACTTATTCGCTCGGTGTGCTGTACGGATCGGTCGGGAAACAGGCTTTCGCATGGCTTTTTTCCCGACCGAATGCTATTGGGTGCGCCTCCGACCGAGATCGGAATCGGCCCCTATGTATACATACTTTTCCCGTGGTGTGTGCTATGCACACATCAGTTTGGAGTAACCCTTGGTGGAGTTTGCTGAGTTTTACTCCATGGAACTCTGCGAAGTGCAAGAAAAACTCTGCCACGCTCTGCGGAGTTCCGCCAGAGGCGGAGTCTATTACGTTGTGCTGCTTGCACTGATTTTTAGCACCTGGAGTTTGTCCTGTGCCTTAAAATCAGCGCAAACGGCACTATGCATCGCCAGAGGGCGCGGCTGCTTGAGTAGACATTATAATCGAGCGATAGCTTCCTCAACGCGAATGGCAGATTTCTCAACGTGAGGGGTCGTAACCTGCCGCAACTGTCCGTGAAGAGAAATCTCACCAGGAGGAGATCTAGCTCATTATTTTTTCTTGCAAGCGCTCACCAACATACTGTTGTGAGCTGCTCAAGAAAAAAACTCCGCTCTGCGTCACTTCGCTGAGATTTTGCAGCTCCAAACTCTGCACGGAGCGAGGAGTGGGCAAAACTCTGCGAACCCCGCCGGCGGAGCGGAATTCTTCACCCACCCCTAGTTTAGAGGAACAAATGTAAATCTTTACAACTAGTGAATACAATGCCCTTAAATTCACTCGGTCTAAGACTTTCAGAATTTTCTCAGGTGTATTAATAATTGGCCAAATCAGCCAATTAACAATGTATGCGATGCATATTAATGCTTTAATTATATAGTAGTTTACAAGTATTGTGTACATCGCTGCCTTAGTTTTCTTTATGCTATCCGTATTTTTCAGAGATGGACCTTCTATAAAGCAGCAGTTAAAATCATATGCTTTCCTGGAACAGACTAACATCATGACTCAATACCTACCAGAGCAATGTGTCCCATTGCTTCTCATATATATTAAATTAAGGCTGATACCATCAGCCGTCAATCACAACATCCAGTACAGATGCAAGATTAAGTAAAACCTGAAATGCAGAGTGTGGAGATCAGTAGGGAATATGGAATGGGATTAAAGGAAAAAAGTGTACGAAAGTCAACTGTCTCTTGAGCAAAGGGATGTGTACGTTTATCATGCAGACGTCAGACGCTTAAACTTACCGCTGTGAGACTCATTCCACACTAGAGTGATATAAAAATAGTTTGACATTTGGCACATGTGGTCCAATAGTTTTCAAATCAACTTTAAAAAGTTCATTTAGAACAGTCTACTGCTTTATGTTTTGACTATAAATTTTGATGAACACAGACAGTAAATATGATATGATGCAACATCTTTTATATACATGACATATTTAAGGACTTTTTGGGACGTAGTGATCAAACATTAGTTGGCGTTAAAAATTGTGGTATAATATCAGGACAACAACAGATTCAAAGTGTTTTTATTATTATTATTATTATTATTGCTATTACTTGTTCATTTACCTTCAGAAGAATACTGCTCTTGGTACAAATACTCAGTTGTCTCTGTTATCACTGCAAATGGCCATCGCAGTTACCAACATAGGACGGTAGAACAGAAAAGGCTAACTAGATTCACAAAATATAGTTCGGCATGGCCTTAGACACCCCGCTGAGTGTCATGCTTTATCATTGGCCATGCCACATTCTCCAGAGGGAATTCTAATGGTGAATGGGCTCCCATGGTTGCGGTGTACTTTTGGGGGTTGAAAATTAAACAAAAAATCCCTAAGCCCTAAACCCTGACATTTCTACTTTAATACGGGTGAGCCTAAGGGATGGTTAAAAACTGATGGTAATGCATGGGGCTGACCATTAGCCCTGCATCGTAGCACGTGGTGACTTCATTGAATGGTCAGGGCCAATTGGAATTGTAGGCACAGTCGCTGCTAGTTGTAGGGAGGTCTGAGGCCCACAGAATATTTAGAACAACGTGGTGTCATTAACCGGGTGGGGCTGATGGAGATCGTAGGGACAGCACCCTACTCATTTGTAGGCAGACCAAAAAAGGGGTTTTATTTTGATTATCTGATCTGGGACCCTGGAAATATTTTTTATTTTAATAATGCTGCGAGGTCCTTATATGAAATGGCAGTTCGTAGTTTGTTGAAAACTTATGATAGAATATTGATGTGTAAAACATGCAAGCTTGTATAAATGAAAGTTGAACCTAACCCAAGGGGGGACTCAAATAAACAGAAACTTGATGCTATTAATAAACCCTCCCAAGTGGGCGTGTCCCGAAGACTTTATAAAACATGATGGAGTCATAACAAAACGGTCTGGAAAAGTATCCATTTCAAGGTTTTCTCTAATTACTACCCTATCATCCATGTGTCACCTGCAACCATGGAGTATCATCTTTAAAACCATCAACATATGTCTTCAAATGGTATACCTAATGATGTTCTTGGTTAAGTAGGACTTGTAACACACTGTCATGATGTTTTATCAAGAATAACCTATTTGATGTCATTTTATGTATGTTTGCTTTGCATAAAATGGTTTGTTATCTTACTGGAACTTCTCTTGCCACTAATGTAACTATGATGTTCACTAATTCTAATGTGTATTTTACATAATGCCATTCCCACATATCTGAGTCCACATGGGCAAGTTAGAATATCTATGGCATTCTCACTATTGCAATTAGTGTGGTTCTTGAGCAGCCATGGTCTATTAGTTTCTTAATCAACCTCCTTTGTGGTTTCTATGAAAGGGCATACACAACATCTTCCATACACATAGACACTGGTGGTAGCCACAACAGCATGTTACTAGTTCTGCTTGTTAGGGCATTGTTTCTAGCCTGTCCCTGATGATCCTGCCTAGTTTGAAGTAAAACAGAGGGTGGACGCAGTATGTCCCTGTACTACACATGATATTCCAGTGTTTTTTGAAGATTTTAGTGACCTGGTTGGACATAAGGGAGTAGGTGATCACGAATGTTAATCAATCCTGTTGTTCCTTCTGATGTGTCACTAGGAGAGAGTCCAGATTATTGTTAAGAGACCATTTGCTCTTCTGGTTATCTTTTTGGGGTATAGTTGGGCTGTAAGTTTATCAATTAGTTCACCTAACTGTTGCTTAAACATCTCAAGGCTAGAGCAATTGTGTCTAATACATAGATATTGGCCAATGGGCAGCTTTTCCCATAAGGATCTAGGATGGAAGCTGTCAAAACGTGGTAGGCCATTTTTGACAGTAGGTTTTCCAAATACTGTAGTCTCAAAATGGCTGTCTTTAATTGTATTTTCCAGGTCCAAGAAAGTTATTATGGTGTGGCCAAGGGTGTAAGTGAATTTCAGGAATGGATCACAACTATTTAACGTGTGATGACACCACCATGCGATAAATATACCTAGGGTCCCGGATTGGTTAATTAAAAAATCCTTTATTGGCCTCCCTACAATGAAAAGGGCAATGTGCCTTCAATTCCTTTTGGCTTCTCCTGTTCAATGATGTCACCACATGCTACACGAGATCATGATGCGGGCGGACCATTTGACGCACATCATGATGCATGCATACGACGTGATACGGACACTCTCCCAAACAAGGAGGATCAAATGCTTATTAGAACCTGTATCCGTGAAACCTACTAATATTTGGAGAGGCTGCAGCTATGTATAGGTAATTCCACAGGAAACTTTCTCTGATGAAGTAAGTGCACGGGACTCCCCATATTGGGGAGGGGGGCAAGAAACATTCTCCCATACAGCGCCTGACAATTTTCCCTCATATGTAATCTCATGTTTGTTCTTTAGCTCGTAGTGTGACTACAAGAGTTTCCCCGTGACCGCCCCATGAGGCCCTCTTTATTATAATTCATGGTAAGATATGCTTTGACACATATGAATGTGAATAGCATGCTTGCTTGATCACCTGCATGTATTTGCAGTGTGTATTTTCACAAATCACACAAACTATTTCAATGAGCATGGAATCTTTTATGTTATCACTGATTCAGTGATCCCTGCCCAGCAGGACAGTACTTATAAGAATTGAATGATTGCTTGCTGAAGGATAAATGGATTTCTTTATATATAGGTGT
This sequence comes from Calotriton arnoldi, assembly GCA_963921515.1. NCBI lineage: Eukaryota > Metazoa > Chordata > Amphibia > Caudata > Salamandridae > Calotriton > Calotriton arnoldi. The sequence goes on along the minus strand of CAWUFW010013878.1, from coordinate 373,399 downwards.
TAGTAAAGTAGGGCTTGAGGTCCTGAAGAAAGCCTAGGACCCCTAATGGGGCCACTTGAAGGCTGAAACATGTCAACCCATTAAAATGCAGGGATAGTGGTCAGTCCTATGCATCAACCTAGATTTTAACCATCTCCTAGGCTCACCCACATTAAAGTAGATATTTCAGAATTAAGTGCTAGGGAGTTTTAGTTTTCTAGATCCTGGTGCCACTAAGCACCTCCACAAAGTATTCAACGCAACTACGGTGAACCCATTCACCACTAGAATTTTCTATGGTGGATGTGGTATGGCCAATGGTGAAGCATAACACCCAGGGTGGGGGCATTCCTAAAAATTTTTAATGTGAATCCAGTTGATCCTTCACACATTGTAAGACACAGCATGATGTATATAGAGCTCCCAAGTAATGGGTAGTTCTCCACATATGAGTTCTTAAATTAGTCATGTTTGCCTTTTTTGTGTTTTCTGTATCTAGGCTGATAGGATGCAAACATTGATGGCCCATCTCCTCTCATTCTAGAAAGTGTCACAAAAGGATAACAATTCAGAGTAAAATCTGTAGGTATAGAGCGTCTTAATCCGCAGCACAAATTTTTCATTGGAAATCACAGGCTTTCTACAGATTTATCTCAGTTTATTAATTTTTCCATGTTCTGAGAAATTAACCACATAATTTCTATCTCTGATAAAATGTTCAGGCCAAGAGAAAATATGTAAAAATAGTGGAAAAGAAGAAGGAATGGCCGATTTCAAGGAGCCAGATATTCAGTTACAACTATTAACAAACTCCAATAACACTTTACTAAAACTCATGTAATACAGCACAGTGGCTAAAAATGCTTGGCTGCACTGTGTGAGAGGGAGAGCTGAAAAGCATTCTATCTGCTAAGATATGTCACTATCCTGCTCTCTTCCAAGTGCTGGTGCACAATCAGGTTGCCAAGCTCCACACACAAAACATTATACCATAATGTAAGGGTGTCTGCATCATATCTTGCATATGTCTAGCATGGGTTTAATACTGTAAGGGTACCGTTCCAGTACAAAATACCATGACTAGACAAACTTTGAAACTTTTCCAACTATGGATGAGTGCTGTACAGTGCAGAACACATGGGAAGTGGGAATAGTTTGGAGTAATATAAGCATATCAATATATGTTAATACCAATCTTAAAAACAATTTTTTCTTTGGCGCAAAACCATGTCTAATGTTGTTAGCTGATAGGGCTTTGTGTCAAAACCCATGGGTGGTTGCATTGGAACTCCCATGTGCCACCATTCGAATACCTCCTGATGCAAATAATGCAAAGTAGCTCAATGCACTGGTTTGCGTTAATTTCAGGCAACTACATACAAAAAAAGTTTTGTGCTGGAAAGTAAATTCTTAAATAAACATATTGTGTAGTAACCTTATGCAAGGAAGTCACCTCCCCCAAGTCAGTCCCTATGCCAGTGACTCCTATCCTTTATAACTAAATGCAGCACATAGGTGTGCAACATTAGAAATACAAATATGTAGAGCGGCCTGAGGAAACATGTGCAACATTGCAGATATGCTGGTTTTCTATCTAAAAAAGGCTGCTTAGAGATGTGCGCACAAGGTGTGACCTTGACATCAGGACTTACAAAGAGCGGCTGCAGAAAGATGTGCTTGAGGGGACTCATACATTGAAAGCAGTTTAATGTACTTTCTCTGTATTTTTGCGCTAAATTAAGAATATTAAATGTTTTTGTCAGCATAATTTCTGCAGATGTTAACACTGGTTCCAGCAGAAAAGTGAACACATCTCTGCATCTTTTCATGTTATCCCTCCGATTTGTCAAGAGAAAAGATTGAGATAGAGATAGATGGCAATAGAGATAAAGGCAGAAATTAGGTGACTTTGCGAAGTCAACTGTTGTAAAGATGAGAAGTAACCAAAAGTGAGTTCACTTTTCTCTTTATTCACGTCTCCTCTCTCCACCCATCACTTCTATAACTCTCTCTCTCTCTCTGACTGATTAGAACCTTCCAACATTCTAAGGGAGACAACCTCTCCAGGTCTCACAAATGCACTATTCTGAAACAAAGGAAGGGAGGGCAGAATACAGGCATTGGGAAAGTACATTAAGCTAATATTTAGGAACAATGCCTACCATGTTTTCTGAGATTGAGAATAACATAACACATCTTTCCTCAAAACTTTTAGGAAATATTAGAGTCTCATGGGAAGTTATTCTCGCATGTCATAGTCTTTATGCCACACCGGTGGTGTTTTGGTCTTTTTTACAATTCAGTTGTTTTGCTTGAGTCTTCTTTGATGGGTTCAAGTTTTTATCACTTCTTGAAGTTTTGGTGGATGGGACATATGTAGCTAGTCTGTCCATACTCCATTTTTGTCCATTGTTCATTATGGCTACATTGCATTTGGCCTTAATAATGCACATGGGTTCAAAGAACTTGGAATCATGGTCATTTCTTCCCACTGGTTTTTTGATGTGTACCTAATCTCCCACCTCCCATTGTTGTTGTCTTGTCCCATGTTTATTATCATAGTAGTCCTTATATTTGGCTTGGTGTAATGTCATTTTATTTCTCACATTGGTTATGTTATTTTATGTCCTATCACCTCCTCCCAACCAGTTGGGAAATAGCTTAGTGATTGGTTTTCTTCTTTTGAGGGATGAGAATGGTGATATTCCAGTAACCTGGGTAGGAGTTGTATGATAGGCCCAATACATGTCTGGTATGGAGTTTTCAACATATAGGTTGTTTGCACATGCCAGCTAAATGCACTCCTTTATCATTCTGTTTATTCTTTCAACCAGGCCATTAGCCAGTGGACAGTATAATGCTGTTTTTTATGTGTGATTGCCAATTGTGTCAGGAATTCCTTCATAGCTAATGAAGTCAATCGAACCCCTTTGTCTGTGATGATAATAGATGGACTGCCTTCTGTAGTAAATGTATCTCTCAGGAAATTAATGAGACCATCTGTAGTGATTTGGTTTACCATCCTTATGACTAGCCAGTGAGAATGATAATCTATTAGGACGAATGCAAAGCGTTTCATCACACCTTTACGGTTAATAAAGCCAATTATGTCAAGTGCTAGTATTTCCCATGGCTTGTCCCAATGGACACCAGACATATTGGACTGTTACAAATTATTTTTGACTTGTCGCTGTTAGCACAAATAGTACAGTGTTTAACTTTTAACTCAATCATTGAATCCATGTTGGGCCAGCAATAACATTTTTTAATTCTGGAATTAGTTAAACTCCTCCCTAAGTGGCCTTTGTATGCAATATCTATGATGTTATCTCTTATTTCTATGGGGGGGGTATAATTTTGTCATTCCTTAATATCAAATTACCATTAATGTGAAATTCATGTCTGAATTCCCAGTATCCTTTATTTTCATCATCTACTTCTTTGCAAGTTTTTCGGCCACCTTTGTAATACATGTAATTTCAGTCGATTCAGTGTTTTGTCCTTTGCAACACTCTCATTCCACTCCTTTGAAGTAATGGCTGAGGAAGTAATTTCCAGATGTGGTACTCAGGAGTCTCATATTCTTCTTCTTTGTCTAATGGGTCTCTAGATACAAAATCAGCAGCTTTGTTTTCGTTTCCTGGAACATATTCCACTTTCTAAACTTTCTAAGCCCAACACCCATCTGTCTGTGCGGGGAGTGCTGTTGGATGCCCCTTTCAAGGTAAACATGTATATGAGGTGTTTATGGTCAGTACACATGCTGAATTGTAACCCCAATGGAAAAAATTTAAAATGCTTCACGGCCCAAAAACATGTTAGGGCTTCTTTTTCAAAAACGGAATATTTTAGTTCGGATTTCGTGGGGGGGCGAAAAGCAAAAGCTTCAATTTTTTCCTTGCCAGTGATGATCTGAGATAATGTGGCACCCAGTCCTTTGTTGCTGGCATCTTTTGTTAATATGGTTTTTCCACTGGGTTCAGAATTCTACAAGTATTGGGCTGTGAGTGTAGATTCTTTGAGTTTTTCATATGATGATTTATGTTTTTCCTGCCAATTGAATCGGGTGCAGTTCTTTACCAGGTCCCAGAGTTTACTTGCCAGGCTTGACAATTTCTGACATATTTCAACATGTATTCTGCAAGCCCTAAAAAGGATTTTAAATCATCCTTATTTTCTGGTGCAGGTGCTTTTTTGATAGCTTCCAGCAGGCATAGTTTAGGTTTAAAACCATCTTTAGAAATGGTGTTTCCCACATATTCTATCGAACTAACTCTAATTTGACACTTGTCTTTCTTTTAATGTGAGCCCCTCTTCTCTTAGTGTGTTTAGCACATTTCTCAAATTCTTATTGTGTTCATCTAGTGTGGCAGCATAAATGACGACAGTCAAAGCAGCGCCAGCACCCTGTGATGACAGGCAACCTTTTATTCATGGAGAGGTACCCAGTGCAAACAAATTTGGAATTCCACCTTCATGTTCTTGGGCCACACAAATGAAAAGCAGAACCTCCAGTTCCAATTACTGAAAATATATTGTTGGAGGATTTCAAAGTACTGTCAATGTAAGATGCAAAATCACATGCCCACTTTGCTTGTAACCATTAGGTGCCACATGATAGTTAGATGTATTACCTTTGTCACAGTTAAAGAACAAAGTGTATTCAAGGGCTTCATAAGTATGCTTTGCCTCAAAAAACTCCTTGGAATGCCACTAAGGAGAAAGGAGGGTGCATCAATTAAGGGGCAGTTTAGAGGGACCGACAATGTCAAGAGTATCTGTAATCGAATTGTTAAAAATATTTGAGTTTGGGACAACAGCTCTCATCATATACTGAAATTATGTAAGTGCAGCAGATAGATTGGTATAAGTAAGTTTGAACCTAAAAGCCCTTTTTGGCTCAAAGAATGCTTTAGGCTTTTTTGAGCTGGGCCGCATTGTGAGGCATGTCAATTTGAAAACGAGAATCCAAGTGATCTGTCCAAATAAGGAGAAGAACTAGCGAGATTATAAGATACTCAAAGGATGTGAAATTAAGTTGAACTAGCACCTTGCCCTATGAGAAGCTTTGGTGGTTTACGAGGAAAGTCCAATCAGGGTTGGAAAGTCGAGTATAATAATGCTGGCTAAAAGGTCCATTAATCAATCCAGATATTCATGTCCCCAAAATAATCTTCATATTGGAAGGAAATACTACATGCTAAAGAAACTAGGTGCTGTCTAAAGCAAGTTCAAAGTTGTTGGCTGGCTTGGAAAGATGACCAGGTTTGAAAGATCCATTTTTGTGCTTAGATAAGGCCCTAATATTGAGAAGTGTACAAATGTCCAGTGTCAGGAGAGGACGACATAGGTGAACAAATGCAATATTATGCCCTAATACGAGAGGTGAACGTAGACTTCGTGGAAGCGTTACTGAAAGCAGTGAGGTTAAAATCCTAGCATTTTGAACTGGAATAGGTTAGTTGAGGCAAGACACTGATGGGCATGATTAGAGCAGAGTTCATGGCCTTGCTTGTCGAAGCTGTGCTTGCCTTTGGTACATCTCTGGTGTGTCAGTGGCGCACCCATTCCTTGTGTCCAAGGCAAGGCTGTGTCTCTTTAAGCACTTGGACAGTGCCTATTATGGGGATTTGACATAGGACCCAAATACTTTGTAAAAGTCTGATCTTAGTTGACAGACAATAGTCAGATAATTGAGGAACATTTCTAGCTTGGAGACCACCAAAAATTGATTTTTAGATTGTTTCTAAACTGTCCAAAAACATGCAATTTCACTTCAGCTTCCATCATGCAAAAATATACCTCTTAAGACATACATTTTAAGAAATGTGGTTACAAAATTTGTTCAACACTCAAAATTACCTGCTTCTTCGCCATTGTTTTGTCTCATATAATGATGAGTTCCTGACATGCTTCTATTATGACTAAAATAGTAAACATGACAAATAATTAATTAGTTATATGCATTCTGGTCCCAAATAAAAAAGCCAAGAACTCAATAGTGCATACATCTGTTGAGATTTTAGGAGGGAGTTGAATGGACAATGACATTTTAAATTAAGCTTACTTTATGAATACTTGATGATAAGTTTTATACACTTGTGAATGCCCAAGTCACATTTCAATGTTTTATTACTATGGTCCTGAGAGAATTTAATTACATGTTTATGTTGTATAAGCTGATGATATACTTTTTGCTTCACTTTTTCATGACAATATGATCAATAAAGGGTTATATATGCTTCGCAATATGGGCACAGATCTGACCACTTTAAGCTACGCAATACATAGGCACCTGCATTTAAACTACAGGCATTGAAATGTTTGCAATAGTTTGATTTTGTTTCAGTTCATATTGTGTAAAACAAAAAAATACCCCCAAGATTCCACAGCACACAATAACATTCCTAAGTCATGAATGATGCTTCACCGTAATGTAACATTTCCTGAATTAAGATTATAGCACAGAAATATAATACATCCCCCCTTTCCATACCTTCACATCTCACATATACAAAATATGCACTCTCTACATCATTGACCATGATGTTTTGCAAAGTCAGCTTGTCAAGGTTGCATTGATGGAAGTTTCCAACTTGGGATGGTTCACTACTTTATTAAGGCATAGGAATCATCAGTCAAAGTTGGATACCTGCTTGTCTTCTTTTGCAACAGTCAATTTGTCCCCTTATATATTTATCATTCATATATAACCTCTTTTAACATTTTTCTACTTCATCTACATTGCCACTTATATCCTAATGACATACATTTTACAACATCAAGCCCGACCATAGCAGCCTGTTAAGCTATGTTTCCATTATTAAAGCCTGACTGTTTCCAAGTTAGCTTGCACTGAATAATAAGGAGACAGTGTTTATCCTTCTCAGGGCTAAAGTTAATATTAAAAGCTTGCTTCTATTTCTGCCCCTCATATACTCCAACACTTACCTAAACTGCCTTTCACATATGTAGTTACTCACCTATATACCACTGACATATCTATTCACTCACCAACACATACAACACACGTTTAGTCACTCATTCAGCTCCTCACAGATGCACTCACTAACCCATACAGACACTGACTTACCCACTCACTCATTCATGCAGCCAGTCACACACCCCCTCACCCACCCACACAGACGTTCATACACCCATACAGGTACTCAGACAACCAATGAATTACCCATACAACCATTCATGTACCCACTCACCAACCCATACAGCCACTTAAACACCAACTGACAGCCTGATACAGACATTCAGACAACCTAGTCACTCACCCATACATTCACTGAGACACCTAATCGCTCACTTATACAGTCATACAAAAGGGGATGATGGACGTAACGTTTGAGCCAATCAAACACTCACCCCCAGTCAACTGATCTGGGTTTAATCCATCATCATTCTTTAGCTCACTCCACCACCCCAGTTCAGACATGGCCATATGCAAATCAGTCTGACCCTGTGCCTCATGGGAACAGTCCAGCCCGAACTGCCAAGCCATGTCTTCCCTGGACCGGAAACAAGCATCCTAGGACCGGTTTCTGGCATTCCAGCCGTCATCAGCCAGGCTTGCTTGAATCCAGTGGCAAAGTGAGCAAGGGACCCACGTCTGGGCATACCCCCGCCAACTTAGGGCGAACAAAGCGATACAAAGGGGATGATGGACGTAACGCTTGAGCCAATCAAACACTCACCCCCAGTCAACTGATCTGGGTTTAATCCATCATCATTCTTTAGCTCACTCCACCACCCCAGTTCAGACATGGCCATATGCAAATCAGTCTGACCCTGTGCCTCATGGGAACAGTCCAGCCCGAACTGCCAAGCCATGTCTTCCCTGGACCGGAAACAAGCATCCTAGGACCGGTTTCTGGCATTCCAGCCGTCATCAGCCAGGCTTGCTTGAATCCAGTGGCAAAGTGAGCAAGGGACCCACGTCTGGGCATACCCCGCCAACTTAGGGCGAACAAAGCGATACAAAAGGGGATGATGGACGTAACGTTTGAGCCAATCAAACACTCACCCCCAGTCAACTGATCTGGGTTTAATCCATCATCATTCTTTAGCTCACTCCACCACCCCAGTTCAGACATGGCCATATGCAAATCAGTCTGACCCTGTGCCTCATGGGAACAGTCCAGCCCGAACTGCCAAGCCATGTCTTCCCTGGACCGGAAACAAGCATCCTAGGACCGGTTTCTGGCATTCCAGCCGTCATCAGCCAGGCTTGCTTGAATCCAGTGGCAAAGTGAGCAAGGGACCCACGTCTGGGCATACCCCGCCAACTTAGGGCGAACAAAGCGATACAAGGGGATGATGGACGTAACGTTTGAGCCAATCAAACACTCACCCCCAGTCAACTGATCTGGGTTTAATCCATCATCATTCTTTAGCTCACTCCACCACCCCAGTTCAGACATGGCCATATGCAAATCAGTCTGACCCTGTGCCTCATGGGAACAGTCCAGCCCGAACTGCCAAGCCATGTCTTCCCTGGACCGGAAACAAGCATCCTAGGACCGGTTTCTGGCATTCCAGCCGTCATCAGCCAGGCTTGCTTGAATTCAGTGGCAAAGTGAGCAAGGGACCCACGTCTGGGCATACCCCGCCAACTTAGGGCGAACAAAGCGATACAAAAGGGGATGATGGACGTAACGTTTGAGCCAATCAAACACTCACCCCCAGTCAACTGATCTGGGTTTAATCCATCATCATTCTTTAGCTCACTCCACCACCCCAGTTCAGACATGGCCATATGCAAATCAGTCTGACCCTGTGCCTCATGGGAACAGTCCAGCCTCGAACTGCCAAGCCATGTCTTCCCTGGACCGGAAACAAGCATCCTAGGACCGGTTTCTGGCATTCCAGCCGTCATCAGCCAGGCTTGCTTGAATCCAGTGGCAAAGTGAGCAAGGGACCCACGTCTGGGCATACCCCCGCCAACTTAGGGCGAACAAAGCGATACAAAAGGGGATGATGGACGGAACGTTTGAGCCAATCAAACACTCACCCCCAGTCAACTGATCTGGGTTTAATCCATCATCATTCTTTAGCTCACTCCACCACCCCAGTCCATCATCCCCTTTTGTATCGCTTTGGTCGCCCTAAGTTGGCGGGGGTATGCCCAGACGTGGGTCCCTTGCTCACTTTGCCACTGGATTCAAGCAAGCCTGGCTGATGACGGCTGGAATGCCAGAAACCGGTCCTAGGATGCTTGTTTCCGGTCCAGGGAAGACATGGCTTGGCAGTTCGGGCTGGACTGTTCCCATGAGGCACAGGGTCAGACTGATTTGCATATGGCCATGTCTGAACTGGGGTGGTGGAGTGAGCTAAAGAATGATGATGGATTAAACCCAGATCAGTTGACTGGGGGTGAGTGTTTGATTGGCTCAAACGTTACGTCCATCATCCCCTTTTGTATCGCTTTGTTCGCCCTAAGTTGGCGGGGTATGCCCAGACGTGGGTCCCTTGCTCACTTTGCCACTGGATTCAAGCAAGCCTGGCTGATGACGGCTGGAATGCCAGAAACCGGTCCTAGGATGCTTGTTTCCGGTTCAGGGAAGACATGGCTTGGCAGTTCGGGCTGGACTGTTCCTATGAGGCACAGGGTCAGACTGATTTGCATATGGCCATGTCTGAACTGGGGTGGTGGAGTGAGCTAAAGAATGATGATGGATTAAACCCAGATCAGTTGACTGGGGGTGAGTGTTTGATTGGCTCAAACGTTACGTCCATCATCCCCTTTTGTATCGCTTTGTTCGCCCTAAGTTGGCGGGGGTATGCCCAGACGTGGGTCCCTTGCTCACTTTGCCACTGGATTCAAGCAAGCCTGGCTGATGACGGCTGGAATGCCAGAAACCGGTCCTAGGATGCTTGTTTCCGGTCCAGGAAGACATGGCTTGGCAGTTCGGGCTGGACTGTTCCCATGAGGCACAGGGTCAGACTGATTTGCATATGGCCATGTCTGAACTGGGGTGGTGGAGTGAGCTAAAGAATGATGATGGATTAAACCCAGATCAGTTGACTGGGGGTGAGTGTTTGATTGGCTCAAACGTTACGTCCATCATCCCCTTTTGTATCGCTTTGTTCGCCCTAAGTTGGCGGGGGTATGCCCAGACGTGGGTCCCTTGCTCACTTTGCCACTGGATTCAAGCAAGCCTGGCTGATGACGGCTGGAATGCCAGAAACCGGTCCTAGGATGCTTGTTTCCGGTCCAGGGAAGACATGGCTTGGCAGTTCGGGCTGGACTGTTCCCATGAGGCACAGGGTCAGACTGATTTGCATATGGCCATGTCTGAACTGGGGTGGTGGAGTGAGCTAAAGAATGATGATGGATTAAACCCAGATCAGTTGACTGGGGGTGAGTGTTTGATTGGCTCAAACGTTACGTCCATCATCCCCTTTTGTATCGCTTTGTTCGCCCTAAGTTGGCGGGGGTATGCCCAGACGTGGGTCCCTTGCTCACTTTGCCACTGGATTCAAGCAAGCCTGGCTGATGACGGCTGGAATGCCAGAAACCGGTCCTAGGATGCTTGTTTCCGGTCCAGGGAAGACATGGCTTGGCAGTTCGGGCTGGACTGTTCCCATGAGGCACAGGGTCAGACTGATTTGCATATGGCCATGTCTGAACTGGGGTGGTGGAGTGAGCTAAAGAATGATGATGGATTAAACCCAGATCAGTTGACTGGGGGTGAGTGTTTGATTGGCTCAAACGTTACGTCCATCATCCCCTTTTGTATCGCTTTGTTCGCCCTAAGTTGGCGGGGGTATGCCCAGACGTGGGTCCCTTGCTCACTTTGCCACTGGATTCAAGCAAGCCTGGCTGATGACGGCTGGAATGCCAGAAACCGGTCCTAGGATGCTTGTTTCCGGTCCAGGGAAGACATGGCTTGGCAGTTCGGGCTGGACTGTTCCCATGAGGCACAGGGTCAGACTGATTTGCATATGGCCATGTCTGAACTGGGGTGGTGGAGTGAGCTAAAGAATGATGATGGATTAAACCCAGATCAGTTGACTGGGGGTGAGTGTTTGATTGGCTCAAACGTTCCGTCCATCATCCCCTTTTGTATCGCTTTGTTCGCCCTAAGTTGGCGGGGGTATGCCCAGACGTGGGTCCCTTGCTCACTTTGCCACTGGATTCAAGCAAGCCTGGCTGATGACGGCTGGAATGCCAGAAACCGGTCCTAGGATGCTTGTTTCCGGTCCAGGGAAGACATGGCTTGGCAGTTCGGGCTGGACTGTTCCCATGAGGCACAGGGTCAGACTGATTTGCATATGGCCATGTCTGAACTGGGGTGGTGGAGTGAGCTAAAGAATGATGATGGATTAAACCCAGATCAGTTGACTGGGGGTGAGTGTTTGATTGGCTCAAACGTTCCGTCCATCATCCCCTTTTGTATCACTTATACAGTCAGTCACGAACCCACTGAATCATCCATACAAGCACTCATTCACCCACTGGTTCATCAATACACCTTGGTTTATATATTTAACACTCATAAACGCTTTAAAAACACTCACAGTAACTGGATGATGTCATCAGTGATGTCATGAGTGATGTCTTGAGTGATGTCACTGACCATGTCATGAGTGATCTAATATGTGAGGTCGTAAGCAGTGCATTGTGGGGGCATGAGTTATAGTTAGCTCAGCTAACTATAACTGCTGAATTTCACTGGTTTTCAATGAGTGAAACTTAGGCCTAACTATAACGTCTCTGTAACCTTTGGTTTTTCAAGTGAATTTCTAAGGTTTTTTTAAATTATATTTCCTAACTATAACATCCCTGTAACATTTGTTTTTTTTAGTGAATTTCCAACGTTTTTTAAATGCTAATTCCTAACTATAAAGTCTGTGTAACCTTTGTTTTTTTCAGTGAATTTTGAAGGTATACTTAATTTTATTTCCTAATTGTAACCTGTAAACTTTGAGAGTGGGTGTGTGAGTGGCTGTATAGATCGGTGACTGGGTTTGTGAGTGGCTGTATGGGTCTGTGAGTGAGTGGGTAATTTCTGGGTAATTACGTAAGTACATGAGTAGTACCTGCGGGATTGTATGATTGCATAGGTAGTGCCTAGTTGATTCTATGAGTGTTATTGCCAAGGACACACTAGGAATACCAGGTATTTTTGACAAAGTATAAAACACATATATAGACATCTTTTACATAAAGTTTCAGTGTAGCTATTTAGTAAGATACTAATTTAACTTTCCCCTTTTGTATTCATTTGTCGAAATAACTCCATCAAAAATGCATTTTCCTTCTTCATAGCAACACCGGAGGTCGCAATGACGTCAGTAGTCATGAATACAAATGACAAAGTGTAAAACAGATATATAGTCATATATGAGTTTGAGTCTAGCTGTTTAGCAACATAGGGGCACATGCATCAAGCTAGGCAATTGCGATTCCTTAATAGCTATTATTAAGGAATCGCTATTAAGGAATCGCAATTGCCTATGCATGTAGAAATCGCTCAATAAATAGCGATTCCTAAACATTCCTTAATTGCTACTCGCAAATTGCGAGTCGCAATTAAGGAATACCTACCCATTCATTCCTATGGGCCATGAGGCCCATAGGAATGAATGGGAAGATATTCACTATTAGCGATTTGCTATTAAAGAATGGCTAATAGCGGGAGCTATTTCAAGGGTGCCAGGGTGTCAAAAGGACACCCTGTTGCACCCCTGAAATCTGCATATGAGTACATCTTGCACACACACATGCCCCAAGGGCATGTGTGTGTGTAAATGGAAGTTTGAAAAATGAACTTTAGTGCATTTTTCAAAGTTTTTGCAAATTACCATGCAATTTAACTTCATGGTAATTTGCTCCCCCTATTAGCGAAATCGCAATTTTTTTAACTTTAATGCATTGCATTTAAGGAATCTCAATTTGTGATTCCTTAAATGCAATTGATTCCTTAAATTGCGATTTCTGCATTTGGGATGATGCATCCCAAATGCAAAAATACTGGTCGCAAAGGGGCAGATTCTGAGAATCTGCCCGTTTGCGACCAGTATTTCGGTTGATGCATGTGCCAGAGAATGGGTTAACTTCATTTTATCAACACATTTGTAAAAAACAACAATTTCAAAAATAACTTTCAACATCGGAACTCATGAATTGAACATAACTACCAAACAAAGAATGTCATTGGTTTACACAGTTTTATACCTAAATTTGTGCAAAGCACAATATGTGACAAGACATTGTCATGGGATACAAATAAAAAATATTCTTGCTGGACTACGTCCATGGTTTACCATCTAAAAACATAAAAAGGCAATCGTCTAAAAGCAGCAAGAAGGCAATGCGAGGCTGAAAGACCCTCAACTTCAATAGCAGCCGCAACAACACAGGGGCAGTAAGTCCCTTCAGAGGTCCTATCTCAACTTCAAGATTTGGCTCCAGAGTTTTTCCAGATGGCATCATACTGCATGGATTGTGGAGTTGTAGTGAGTGCTGGAGAGCAGTCCATAACAGCCCTTCGCAATGCTGCAAAGAATCATAAATGATAATTATTTTTTTTTGGCCCTTCATAGTTTTTCTACATTAGCAGGCATTTTATTATCTTCTAATTTATTGTAACAGTACTTACATATAACTTGCCATATGGACAAGTCACAGCATTCCTCTGCAAATAATTACACAGCTAACTTTTGTCAGTTATCATTATTTTCTTTTTCACTTTTTAAATACAGGTCAACAGTCTGTGTTTGAATCTTGTAGTGAGTGTGTCGACAACATATACAAACATACTCTGGTTTTTCAGGTCACACTGTGTTAAATTTTGTAATATCTTCTTCAAAATTATCAGCTATAGTATATGTGTCCTGTTCTGCAACTCCTTCTCTTAACAACTATTCATTTTCCCTAGAATCCTGTTCATGACCAAAGAAACTAAACTGCACATCATCAGAAACCTTTTCTATGTCTGCCACAGTACCATGCAAAAGTGCTCTATTAATTTCTCCTAAATATAAAGCAGGAGTTTTCACATAGTATATCTGCCTAACTAAAGTTCACATTGTTGTGTGATGTACAGCTAATATCCTGAAATGATGAAAGGTGCTTTGGCACACTTTCTTTGATAAACAAGCTAGTGAGTGTCCCTGCAAATTTCTATGCTTTCTAATCTTGCAAAGATCCAATCCTTATAAAGTACTTATTTTCTGTTTTAATCTTTGCCTTGAAAAGATACATAGACATTTCCTTAATATATCAATGGATTGCTGTTAAATACTACAAACACTACTACAATTCCATTTATATCCAGGAGCCTGACTCCGCCTTCCTTGTACCTCTTCTGCAATAAATTATTCTGTATTTCTAGGTACCATCACCTCTTTAGCTATAGGAGTGCCATTCTTCATTTCATAACATCGTCCTCTGTAATCAATAGCATGAACTAATCTATTATACTGGAGATAGCTTTCTTCATTAAAGAAAGGATCTTTTAGAGAAGTATGTATCCATTTTCCACTAAAAACTGTACAAAAGTTAATTCTATTCTATAATCTTTTTTCTGGTTTTGTCTCCTCATGTACAACATTATTTTGTGAAGTCTTCATTCAATTTATAATCAAAATGAAGATCTTCCTCTTCAAAGCAAACGCCTTATCAACTACTCTCTCAACTTGTTCTTTCTGTTTCAGTGCCTCTCTCCTTCTTCTATACTTGTCCATAGTTCTCAGTAGATTTATAACTACTCTACAACAAAACATCCTTGCTCTGATTTCCTTAAACTGCTTCTGTCTCTTGGTTAAGGTGTGTCCATCTTTGTTACATTCTTTCCTGTTCTTGTTATATAGATTTTCCCACTGTTATTCTTTCTCATAATTTGAATATTATTTTCATTATTTTGTCATCTTTGGAAATGTCCACATATATTTCTAAGAAATGACGTTGTCCTCTTACCAGTAGCTCTTTTTTTCTTTCACCACTTTTTCTTCATTTTACCCTTTTTTCTCTCAGTTCTGCATAGATACTGTAGTTGCTCTGTTCCTTTTTCCTCCGAGCTTTTGTAGGCATTCTGTCTGTAGTTATGCAGATATTGTTCTGTTAAAAAAAAGTATATTTGAATTTTTACTCGAGCCAATGTACTAACTACTTTACTACTGGTTTACACATAATACAAAAACAGTTTTAATGTTATATTGCAGTTTTAAATCTACAGATGAACCTAGCTACATAATTACAAGCACTTACGTCAATGTACCAATCCCAGACCAAAACACAAAGCTTAATTTATTAGTTACCTTTCAATATTATAGCACCCTATCCTACAACACAGCTGCACCATATCTCAGTTTTCACTTATACTCGCTAAAAGACCATTTATCCCTTTTATAGTAAGCTTTTTTATAAAACATCAACCAAAGTGTAAAAGTACATAGAGTGTCTCAATACTGTAAATCCGAAAACACAACATAAGAGCTATTTTTGTGCCTCTTTACCACTGTGTCACTGGTAGATTTAGTGTTTCAGTACTTTTCTACTTAGATGTGTCTGATTTAAATTTTGAGAAACACTGCATATAAAAATCTGCACATTAATCTGTATCACAGCATATAGCTCACTAATTCTTCAGATTACATGCAAACAGTGTGTGACAGGTTACATATATAATTCACCAGATGGTTCTAAAAGAGTACTTATTCCTCACTAAAACTTGTAAATACATGTGTTTGTGGTTGAGTACAACAATACTCCCTGGATTATTGGAGGAGTGCATAGATATTGCCTAGGTGATTCCCTCAGAATATAGGTAGTGCCTGAATGATTCCCTGAGTTTGTAGCTACTGCATTGGTGGTTCCATATCTGCATAGTTAGTGCCTGTGTATTTGCATGACTATATTGCTACCATCTGGATGTTTGGATGAGTGCATGAGTACTGCCTGAATGATTAGATAAATGCATAACTAATGCCTCAATGATTCAATACATGCATAGATAGTGGGTGGATGATTAAATGAGTGCTACTCTAGTCCCTGGGTGATAACAGGACTACATGCAAAGTATAAATGTAATTTATTCAGTGCATGCATAGTGCCTTGTTCATTGTTTAAGTGCATACATAGCACCTGGCAGATTGCATAAGTGCATGAGTAGTGTTTCAGTGATTGAATGAGTATATGTTAATGTTAATGTTAGCAGACATTTGTAGAGCGCAACTATCACTCTGGGGAGCATCATGGCGCTAAGCGGATCGCTGGGTTGGAACAAAACTGGGTGATTGAGGGTGAAAAGAATAGTTAGATAAGTGCTCTGCATAGAGTGTCAGAGGCTGAAAAGATCCAGGTTTTTAGGGCCTTCCTGAAAAGTGTTTCTGATTGGATATGACGGAGGTGGTTGGGGAGTTGGTTCCACGCTTTGGAACCGATCACTGAGAGTGATATTCCTCCTTTTGAGACATATCTAAATGCTGGTGGAAACAACCTTTAGAACGCATGCATTACATCGCATGCCATTAGATCGCAGTTTTTACAACGAAAGTCATTACAACGACTTGCACTGGAGGGCGCTATAGGACAAGGAGTAGTTTAAATTACTATCCAACACCTTCCCTACTGTACGTAGGCTGGAGTTGGAATAGTAAATTAAACTACTCTTAAGTCCAGCGCCCTCCAACGCAAGTCGTTGTAACGACTTGCGTTGTTAAAACCGCGATCTAATGGCATGCGATGTAATGCATGCGTGGTATCGTCATACATCCGTTTTAACAGATTGGCGTTAGATGATCTAAGGCTCCGAAGAGGTACATAACGCGCAAATCTGGACCGGAGATAGTGAGGACCTGAGGAGTGAAAGATTCTGAAGGTGATTATTAGAATCTTAAACAGAACTCTTTTATGGATAGGTAGCCAGTGTAGTGCTTCCAGGGCTGCCGATGCAGATGATCTCCTGGGCCATTTTAGCACTAAACGGGCTGCTGCGTGTTGAACCATTTGGGGCTTATGTAGGACCGACTTGTTGGCACCTGCATAAAGGCTGTTGCAGTAGTCCAATCTTGACGTGATTAGGGCCACAGCAACTGCCTGCCTGGCCGTAATGGGGAGCAAATCAAAAAACTTTTTGAGTGATTTTATGCTATGAAAGCAGGTCCCAGCTACTGCTAGTGATTGGTGGTTGAAGGATAGAGCAGCATCAAATTTAATTCACAGATTTCTGGCTACTTTTACTGTATTTGGGGGAGGGGGAGTATCAGATGGCCACCATAAATTGGGAGAGAAGGCGTTCCCTTGCCCCAATGGTAGGATTTCCGTCTTTTCTGAGTTGCACTTTAAATGGTTAGTTTTCATTCATTGGAAGGTTGCAGTGAGACATAAGCGGAAATTTTCTTCCGCCTGTGTGGTGTTTTTATCTAGGACCAGGATCAACTGCGTATCATCCGCATATGAGATACTCTCGATGTTAAAGGACGATATCAAGTTGATCAATGAGGCCATGTATGCATTAAAGAGCACCAGGCTGAGGATGGACCCCTGAGGGACTCCGGAAAGCAGGGGTTTTTCTGTTGACTTGTATTGCCCAAGGGTGATGACTTGTCTGTGGTTCTGCAAGAACCCTTTAAGCCATGCCAGGGCTATATGGGAAATGCCGTAAGATTCGAGACGGTCCAGGAGAATGACATGTGAGACCATGTCGAATGCGGCCGATAGATCTAATAAGACCAGAACCGCATTCTTTCCTTGATCAAGGGCGGCTTTGAGAGATTCAGCTGTATACAGAAGAGCTGATTCTGTAGAGAGCTGGGGTCTGAAACCAGATTGGTTAGGGTGTAAGATGTTAGCTCCTTCCAGGTAAGTCGTGAGTTGGGAGTTAATACGTTTTTCGATGATCTTGCTAAGACATGGGAGTAAGGAGATAGGTCGGAGGTTGGTGAGAATGGTGGATTCAGCAAGTTGTTTCTTTTGTAGTGGTTTGACTGCTGCGAGCTTCCATTCTATAGGGATTTTTGCTGATGACAGGGAGGCATTAATTATTTCGTTTATAACTGGATTTACAGTGTCAATTATAGCGTGTAAGATTGAGGGAGGACAGGGGTTGAAGGGGAGCCAGATTTAATAGCAAGAATCACCTGGCGAGATTGGTCCAGGCTAATAGGCTAATAGGCTCAAACGTTTGTAGGGTCGGTCTATCTTTGCCTGTGTATTTGGTTAATTGAATAGGTAGTATCTGGGTGATTTCAAAATGACATGCGTATTGCCTGGATAATTGAATGACTGCATCAGTAGTGCCTGGCTGATTACATGAGTGCATAACTAATGTCTGAGTAATTGTATAAGTCCATTGTTAAAGCTTGAGCGATTGGATAAAAGCAAGTGTGCTGCTGTGGTGATTATATTAGTGCAAGAGTATTGCCTCAGTAATTTGATGAGGAGATAGATACTGGATGAGTGATAGGTTCGATGAAAGGATACTTCCTGCATAATTGGATGAGTGCATGACTAGTGCCTGAGGGTTTGGATGAGTGCATAGGTTGTGCCTCAGTATTTGGATGTGTGCATGGGTTATAAGTGAGTGTTTGGATGAGTGCATGGGTGTTTGAATAACTGCATAGGTACAGCTTTGGTGACTGTATATGTGAATGGTTAATGCCTGGGTGATTGGATGAATGCATGGGTTTTGCCTGCGTAGTTCAATGAGTACATAATTAGTGTCTCCATGATTGGAAAAGTGCTTGTGTTTTGCCAGGGTGATGGTATAAGTGTGTACATAGTGCATGAGTGATTCGATAACTGCCTGGGTAGTGGCTGAGTGATTGGATGAGTGCCTGAGTAATGCTTGGGTGACTGTAAAATATCTCCATTGCTGTTAGATACATAACAGTTGTGACTATATCTGTAACTTATTGTTTAACTCCTTCTGTCAGTATCAAACTATCTGTTTTAATGTATCTATCATTTTTGAATGACCTATGTGTCTGAAAAGTCTAGATATCACACTTCATATATAATTGGATACATGCCTCTCTACAAGCATACATTGCTCTGTTACTCCGCATGCACATGCACCAGTAGGTTTCTAAAACTGAAAACAACAAATCTCACTTTTTCAAAGCACAGAACCTTTTCTTAATGGCATACCTACATCATTTACAAAAAACCAAAGAGAGAGCGAGGATTTTGGGGTACGTCCTGATCCCCTGGGTTAAGCTACAAAAAAACAATGTGGACGGACCCTGTTATAGTTATAGTGTGTTATAGTGTGAATCTATCAATCAAGGACCATTAGGTATATTTAAAAGACCCCTCACACACCAACCTGGTTGGTGTCATGCTTCATCATTGGGGTACCAACCGGGTGGCCTAGTACCGCCCGGTTGTGCTACGACGCCTGATTACAGTGGAGCAGGTGTGGTGTGAAAGTGTGATGTGAATGTTAAAAATGCCTCTGAGAATCCTTGCCAAATAATTTTATTAGTGGCGGCTCAGGGTATGGTTAAAAACTATGTGATGTCAACTAACAAGGAGTAATGATCTGTAGTTGTTTCGGTGATGTGGTCTACATGTTTCAGCCCGTTAAAGAATTCAAATGGGCTTTCTTCAGGACCGGGAATAAAAAAGTGAGTGGCAAAGTGAACGCCACGTGAAAAGTGAAGTACCACCACATGCGCTAAGGTGTGTGTACCAGGTGTCGGTATACTTACTGACACCGTTCAAAAGTCTGTTGAGGAGAAAGAGATAGACAAAACAAGACATGTAATATTGAGCAACATAAAATGCAATCTTTCAAAGCAACTCAAAATCGCAATCTCAAACATGCCGTAAAAGTCGACCTTACCACCACTGTGACAATGATAGAGTAATGATGATTCAGCATGCACGCACCTGCAGCATGCTTCGCTAAGACATAAGGCTGGATGATCACATAGGAGCACCATGAAGTGAATTATGCCATAACTGAGGCGTGAGTTAGATAGTCACATGGAGGCAACGTAAGGCGATTGGCCACGATGAACTGGAAGCCCATGCTTGTATATTGCGGGCAGTTGGTGAAGTACGCGCTGCATGCAGGAGAAGAATGATACGAAGTGGCACGCCAGTGGCAAGTTACATGTGCGGCCAAACGAGCGCCTAAAAATCGTAAGTTGCGATTGGGCAAAATAGCATGTTAAAAAAGTGGTAGACACAACTGTGGCAGCGTAAATCCAAAAGATCATAATTACAATTAAGAGAGAGAAAGGCAGCTATTCAGGGCAAGGGAGGGTTTCATCCGATAAACCAATCTGTAAAAAATGAAGAGAAAAGGCTTATAAAAAAAGCCGAGGGTCGTGGGGCGAAATGCCCATGGTCCAAAGCAACACAACCTTACTTGGTTCCATGAGGATTCCCGTAAGACAACCTACTGCGGTCTCCCGAAGTCCTGGCTGGTAAGGGACGCGGTGGGAGAACCGTGTTAAATCCGAAAATCGGGGCGCCCAGCTGGGAAGTGACGGCACCACGTAAGGGGATGTCGTTACAGGAGACAACTAGTCTGCGTGTACCAAACAAGTGAATGGCGGCCATATTAGAAAACCCGCGATGTAAGCGAGATGGAAATGGCGGCCATACTTGAGTAGTGAAAGATCACGATATGAAGCAGAGGAGCTGTGGTGTGTAATATGTAATAACATAACAGAAATGAGAAGGAACCAGAAAATAATGATAAAAGGAATAGGTATTACTCAGAAAGTGCATGGGGAAGCAGTGTGCCAAGATAGACAAACTGACAGACAGTACTGGGCATAGAGTATGCTCAGTGTTTAACCTGAAGAGTATGTGGAAGGTGTTGCACAGAATGCACATTTGGGCAAAATACTAAGACAAATATCACTGGGTATAGAATCTGTTCAATAAATATACTGTGCTGGTATAAGTATAGGAGTCTACTGCCTACTGAGGCTTTGCCAGGGAATGTTATCGTTGAGTCCTGTCAGATGACTGGATAGGCGATAAACCCATCTTTGTTCTTTCTCCAATAGACGATTTTGTATGTTAGTGCAGGTTGGGATCTAAAGCCTCGATGACTACCCAACTGATATCATTAGTGGTGTGACCAGCTTCAAGGAAATGGCTTGTCAGTCTTGTGTTTGTCTTTTTGCATCTGATCGTACTGCGATGCTCGCAAATTCTGGTCTTCACTTTCCGATTGGTCATCCCAATGTATGTGAGGTTACAAGGACATGTGATGCGATAAACGACATGAGCTGTATTGCAGTTCGTGTGTGTCCTTAGGTGCCAAGTCTTGCCCGGTTCCAATTTCAGACTTTGAAACCAAGGCGTCCTTGATTGATCTGGCCTTTCTGTGAGACATCAGCGGCATTGGCAGATTCTGAAGACAGGCAATCTGAACTTGGAACTTCCGCTGATGTCTCACAGAAAGGCCAGATCAATCAAGGACGCCTTGGTTTCAACACGACCACCCCCCCAAAGGAAACCTACTAATACTATTCTTAACGCGTTGGGACTCCCTAACATTGTGGGCCACTACCCGTGTGGAGACTGTAGTGTGTGTCATATAACTATGACTACCAAAAGTCTGAAATTGGAACCGGGCAAGACTTGGCACCTAAGGACACACACGAACTGCAATACAGCTCATGTCGTATATCGCATCACATGTCCTTGTAACCTCACGTACATTGGGATGACCAATCGGAAAGTGAAGACCAGAATTTGCGAGCATCGCAGTACGATCAGATGCAAAAAGACAAACACAAGACTGACAAGCCATTTCCTTGAAGCTGGTCACACCACTAATGATATCAGTTGGATAGTCATCGAGGCTTTAGATCCCAACCTGCCTAATATACAAAATTGTCTATTGGAGAAAGAACAAAGATGGGTTTATCGCCTATCCAGTCATCTGACAGGACTCAACGATAACATTCCCTGGCAAAGCCTCAGTAGGCAGTAGACTCCCTATACTTATACCAGCACAGTATATTTATAGAACAGATTCTATACCCAGTGATATTTGTCTTAGTATTTTGCCCAAATGTGCATTCTGTGCAACACCTTCCACATACTCTTCAGGTTAAACACTGAGCATACTCTATGCCCAGTACTGTCTGTCAGTTTGTCTATCTTGGCGCACTGCTTCCCCATGCACTTTCTGAGTAATACCTACTCCTTTTATCATTATTTTCTGGTTCCTTCTCATTTCTGTTATGTTATTACATATTACACACCACAGCTCCTCTGCTTCATATCGTGATCTTTCACTACTCAAGTATGGCCGCCATTTCCATCTCGCTTACATCGCGGGTTTTCCAATATGGCCGCCATTCACTTGTTTGGTACACGCAGACTAGTTGTCTCCTGTAACGACATCCCCTTACGTGGTGCCGTCACTTCCCAGCTGGGCGCCCCGATTTTTGGATTTAACACGGTTCTCCCACTGCGCCCCTTACCAGCCGGGACTTCGGGAGACCGCAGTAGGTTGTCTTACGGGAATCCTCATGGAACCAAGTAAGGTTGTGTTGCTTTGGACCATGGGCATTTCGCCCCACGACCCTCGGCTTTTTATTATAAGCCTTTTCTCTTCATTTTTTACAGATTGGTTTATCGGATGAAACCCCTCCCTTGCCCTGAATAGCTGCCTTTCTCTCTCTTAATTGTAATTATGATCTTTGGATTTACGCTGCCACAGTTGTGTCTACCACTTTTTAACATGCTATTTTGCCCAATCGCAACTTACGCATTTTTAGGCGCTCGTTTGGCCGCACATGTAACTTGCCACTGGCGTGCCACTTCGTATCATTCTTCTCCTGCATGCAGCGCGTACTTCACCAACTGCCCGCAATATACAAGCATGGGCTTCCAGTTCATCGTGGCCACTCGCCTTACATTGCCTCCATGTGACTATCTAACTCACGCCTCAGTTATGGCATAATTCACTTCATGGTGCTCCTATGTGATCATCCAGCCTTATGTCTTAGCGAAGCATGCTGCAGATGCGTGCATGCTGAATCATCATTACTCTATCATTGTCACGGTGGTGGTAAGGTCGACTTTACGGCATGTTTGAGATTGCGATTTTGAGTTGCTTTGAAAGATTGCATTTTATGTTGCTCAATATTACATGTCTTGTTTTGTCTATCTCTTTCTCCTCAACAGACTTTTGAACGGTGTCAGTAAGTATACCGACACCTGGTCCACACACCTTAGCGCGTGTGGTGGTACTTCACTTTTCACGTGGCGTTCACTTTGCCACTCACTTTTTTATTCCCGGTCCTGAAGAAAGCCCCATTGAATTCTTTAACGGGCTGAAACATGTAGACCACATCACCGAAACAACTACAGATCATTACTCCTTGTTAGTTGACATCACATAGTTTTTAACCATACCCTGAGCCGCCACTAATAAAATTATTTGGCAAGGATTCTCAGAGGCATTTTTAACATTCACATCACACTTTCACACCACACCTGCTCCGCTGTAATCAGGCGTCGTAGCACACCCGGGCGGTACTAGGCCACCCAGTTGGGACCCCAATGATGAAGCATGACACCAACCAGGTTGGTGTGTGAGGGGTCTTTAAATATACCTAATGGTCCTTGGACTTACCACACATAGTGATTGATAGATTCACACTATAACAGGGTCCGTCCACATTGTTTTTTTTTTTTATACCTACATCATTTCTCAAATTTTCCCTGTGTGTTTAATACATATATTCAGCATTTCTCAAAGCAAAGTTACACGCCAAATAAAGGTAGCACAAGAACTCTCAACAGGCATTCTACATTATAAACTCTCCTCAATTTTAAACAGAGCATGTTTAAACAAATACACAACCCTCACCACATACACTAAATTTTCATTATCCTTAAAGAACATAGATCACCATGTAAACATATGTGTGATTCCATAATAGATATACACCTTAAGCCATCTTTCCAAATATATATAGTTTTCTACATCTTTAAATAAACTCAAGAGTCCCACCGTTCATATAACTATTGGCAACCACAAAAAAAAACACACCATCTAAGCATATGCAAACCACTCATATAAGTAAAAAACCACATTGACAAACACGTCCTAATACATACTTAACAAATATTGCTACTTTTTAATACGTATACAGGCGCAGAGCAATTTCTTATGTTTTACTTGTGACTACACTACTCCTGTTTAATAATGAGACCAAAAGTACTACAACTCCCAGAATACAAATAACATAGATGTATCTATTCTGCACATGATACTTAGACATTTAAAACATTCTTAGTTTTAAATACATTCCTCATTACAACTTTTAACAACACTATACTGTTATTTTTCTATAAACTACACAACGGAATGAAGGAGCACTAATTCATTTTTCTCTTAATTCCCAAAACATTTAGTATTAACATCTTAAACACATACGCTCTGATAGATACAGTTCATTTCACATATTTTTTTATATCACTGTGATACTCTTTTTTATCAAACTCCCATATACATCTTCATTTCTAATCCAAGTTTTTTTAAAATAACTAAAATGTTATGTACATGCCAGTAAATTGAATTCGTAGTTGTTGTTTTAGCTATTTTTTAAATAGGTTTGACACAGTTAGGAATTGTAAAAACTAGGCACTAGAATGGTACACCACTCTCTGATAGATACAGTTCATCTCATATATTTTTTTCATATCACTGTGATACTCTTTTTTATCAAACTCCCATATACATCTTCATTTCTAATGTAATTTTTTTAAATAACTAAAAAGTTATGTACATACCAGTGAATTGAATTCGTAGTTGTTGTATTAGCTATTTTTTAAATAGGTTTGACACAGTTAGGAATTGTAAAAACTAGGCACTCGAATGGTACACCACTCTCTTACAAAGCACCAATAAAATGCAACCTCTTCAACTTTCCACTCTATGATCATGAGAAAGGCAGCAATAAAATCATGTCTTTCATTTTAGACTATTCTATCTGCACTTGTGAATGGTTAGCATCTGTTAACCCTTTCCCTCTCTTTCAAAATGAGGTTCCCATCTCTGCGTGCTCGCAATTGTTTAGCAAAGACTGTAGAGTAATCGCGGAAAATAACGGGAGCCAAACCTATATATAGCTTCAGATTTTTTAATTTAGAAACTGCACAACAGTTTATTACAAAGTCCTCAATTGGAAATTAAAGTTTATCATTACTTAAATTGTGTCATCACTCCTCAACATTTTCAAAAATGTTCTGTCTCTTTAACACCCTTCCTCCCATTACACTCTTAGCTCAGTGTATCTAGCAACCCAGTGGAACCAGTAGGTCTCAAGTTCACAGCACATTCTAGAAGGAATATGCTACTTCCAAATGAGATACAGCAGGTGTGGTTTACTGCACAGATTCAGTAGCATATCCATGTCTGTAATAAATTTCTTCTTTTAAACAACGTGCAATAATAGGACTTCTTATTAATGCATCCAACGTACTAACTAATTTTATTTACTTAATTACTGACAGCATCCAATGAAATATATTTAAAAAATTTTTAAAAAACCCACCCTCATTTTAACTGATTTTCATTTGGAAAACGACCTCATTCAGCTCCAGCCTACTCCTGACTGCTATTGCTGCTATTGCTCCTTCACTTCAAAATGCTGTGGATTGTTGACCACAGCTATGTCTATTGGGCTAAAGAGTATGCAAAAAAGAGAGGTTTTGACAGGGACTTGGGTTTGCCAAATGTGGAGATTAGTTGGTTTGGCCAGAGAGGTTAAAGTTCCATCAGTTGCTGGCTTTGGTTAAAGCCCTTGTGGATTTCTGAGCTCCTCACCTCATGATTGTGCACTGTGGTGGCAATGACCTAAGCACATTGACTGGGGTAGGGCTGGAAATCCTACTGAAAGATACCTTTGCAGAACTGATGTTGCTTTTACCTCACTCTGTCTTGGTGTACTCTAATTTATCAGTAATCAAATGAGGGAGTTTACCCCAGAAAAAATGGATAAAACGAGATGCGCAAAAAGGAGAAAAGAGAACAAAAGGAAAAAGTTATTTCTTTTTAAAAAAGACCCCTCACTCGCCAACCTAGTTGGTGACATGCTTCATCATTGGGGTCCCACCCGAGCAGCCGAATGCCACTCGGGTGTGCTTCGACACCTGATTACAGCGGAGCAGGTTTTTTGGTGACTGTGGTGCAAGTGAGTGAAATGTAAAATAGTGGGTTAAAATTGTCTTTATTGTTCCCTAAATTTTAATATGGAGCAATAAGACAAGGTTAAAAATGAAGTGTGATACCTATGTAGGTTAGATTGCCTTTCAGCCTTCTGTGAAAGGTAAAGTGAATTGAAGACTAAACTCTGTCTTGCCCCATGGAAACCGTGGGGGGGCGTTGGTTGTAGTCAAACAGTCATCAAACCATACTGCCCACCTTCCTACCTAGGGAAACGCCGCACGGAAACCCGAAGGCTGAAAGGCAATCATACCGTAAGTACATGGCATGGTTCACATGTGACTCAGGGACGGGTGCACCTTAGCGCGTGCATACCCCCCGGGTCACTATTTAGGTCCTGAAGAAAGCCTAGCATTGTCTTTAAAAGGCTGAAACATGTAGACCGTGTCTTTTATTATCACCTTTAATACCCTGATGCACTAGGCCAATCTAACCTACATAGGTATCGCACTTCATTTTTAACCTTGTCTTATTGCTCCATATTAAAATTTAGGGAACAATAAAGACAATTTTAACCCACTATTTTACATTTCACTCACTTGCACCACTGTCACCAAAAAACCTGCTCCGCTGTAATCAGGTGTCGAAGCACACCGAGTGGCATTCGGCTGCTCGGGTGGGACCCCAATGATGAAGCATGTCACCAACTAGGTTGGCGAGTGAGGGTCTTTTTAAAAGGAATAGCTTTTCCTTTTTTCTCTTTTTCTCCTTTTTGCGTGTCTCGTTTATCCATTTTTCTGGGTAAACTCCCTCATTTGATTACTGATTTATCTCAAGGGGACTGGGAGTGTTCCCCATCAAATTAACCCTTTCTCTCTGTTTGTTGACTAAGTACTCTAATATATGCCATAGACAGAAATGAAAGTGGTCAAATCAATTCTGTCCACAGATTGACCAAGCTAGGAAACATGTTAATAAAATTGTTTCTGCATTCCTCAGAGTCCATCGCATGGGCTGTATCTATAACAAAGATCTGCGTTTTGACATGCATGGAATTTATAGAAATGATGGACTGCACTTTACAGACGAAGGCAACAGAGTGTTTCTAAGTAACTGAAAACTCTGCATCCGGTCTTATGTGTAGCTGTCATATACACATAATCCACACAAAGGCTTTTGTCAGAGCCACCCTAGTACCAGAAGTATTATAAATTTTCTTTATAAAGATCCTTTTTTTTTGTTTTGGGGAATATTCACGACAACGTTGCGATCGTCGCGAATACGTCGCAAAACAAAAACAGACATTCAAAGCCACCAGCACATCCAAAACTATTAACTAAAAAAATCCATTCTAAACAATGCGCTAAACATATTACTATGTACATGCTTCATTAAAAACATGTTTAAACTCATGCTTTTGTACTAAGTTTCTTTAAAATCCATCTTTCAGACCTATTTTTCATTTTCACGATTATTTGGGGAGTCACGAAGATGCTGTTAACCATGACGATCGTTCCTTCTCCATAAAGTGAAAAACACATATATACACCCATATTACAGTATTTTACACACTCTGGGTTCATTACTATACACTTTAAACTCATGTTTTTCTTGTGTATTTCTAGAACAACCATCTCTAAAACAGATTTTCCATTTTCGCGGTGAGGCAGGAGATCGCAATGACGTTGGCAATCGCAATCCCTGCAAATACGCAGCAAAAGCGAAAAGCAAAAGCAGGAATTCAAAAGCCAACACAACATTCAAAAATTATAACTATATAATTCGTTCAAACCATCACACTAGAGAAATCACTATCTAAACAACTCTATAAAAACATTTATCAGAATCTCAATATAATACAATGTGTATTAATGATTCAATTATATAATTTTTTATATTTTCACCAATATTCACGGTGTCGCCGCGATATACGCGATGTCCCCGCGACAGTACACTGGGGCCGCGCTGGCGATCACAGAGTTGTAGTGAATATCGCACGCAATTTAAAAAATCAATTTTGGACACATAACTTGTGTCACTATCACTTCCATGTCTGAAACATGTGGTCAGAGTACCTCCACCCTGACCCCTCATGTTAGCTTTCACTGAACTTTTTGCCCCGGGAACTGTTCCCGATAGATAAAATGGCGGCTGCAACTTTCTGTTCAGGCTGCATCCAGCCAATCACAGCATTCCTGTCAGCGCGCAGTCGCAATTAATCGCTAAAATCGTTGCGAAATATTCGTGGCCAGAGTATATCACTATAATTTTCGGCTTAAATTTCTCAAAAACTACTGAACGGATTTGCACCAAATATCAAAAAGCACAATCTGTGTAACAACATTTCCCTTTCTGCCAAATTAGGTGTAATTCCATCCAGCGGTTTGGGCTGTAGGTTTGACAACGCGTCCCTATGGTAATTAACATTAGAAACGCACCCTGATTTCGGGCCCCTATTTCTCGGTCCCCACTGCACGGATCACCCCAAAACTTTCCATCAGATTTTACATGCACAAAACCATAGAAATTCAACAGTTATAGTTAGACTTATCTCAAGAAATTATAACTAGTGCCCTAATGTAACTATAACTTGCGCCCCCACTATGCACAGTTTCCTCATCACTAATTTTATTGCAAATGTTGCATTTATATTATGAATGATTACATAGAAGATGTCACTAATGATGTAATATGTGGTGTAAGTAGCAGTGCATGGCTAGGGCGGGAGCTATAGTTACCTTAGGGCACAAGTTATAGTTTCTTGGGATAAGTATAACTATAACTGTTGAATTGCTATGGTTTTGTGTGTGTAAAATCTGAACCTAACTATAACCTGTTAGAAATGGGGGTCTCTAGTTGGCAATGGCTGGCCACTGTCCAAGTAGGGACCCTTCTTCCTAAGTCAGGGTAAGAGAGCCACACCCTTTGATAGCCCCTGCTCAACCCTGTGGTAACGTAGCACGAGCAGCTAGGCCTATCTCAGAGGCAGTGTGTGAAGCATTTATGACCATACACAGTAACACAGTGAGGAACACTACAAAGGGACACCACACAAGTAGTTATAAAAAATAAGTATCTTTATATATAGACTTAACACAAGACCAATAACGATCAAAAAGCCACAATACTGTAAAATAGGATTATTCTTGAAATGCTGTAAAAATAGTTCAAAGTGTGCAAAGAGGAGTTCAGTTCAAAGCAGTGGTCTCTGCGACCCTTTTACTCACAAAGTACCTGAATTTCGTAGCAAAACCAACAAAATATCGCAAAGAAGTTGTAGCGATGATTTTCCTCACGCGAGGCCGGCGATGCGTTAAATCCTTGCCACAAGGGAGGATGATGCGCCGATCTGCTGATGCGTGCGGAGACGATGCGACCAACTTCTGCACGCTAGGCCGCCGATGTGAGGACTCCTTGCCGCGAGGGAGGAGGTGATGCGACGATCCTGTTGCGTGTGCGATCAGATTGCGATGGCGCTCCGCGAGGGAGCGACGATCCGGATGCGATGCGATGAAAATGGCGGACGCCCGGCGTCCGCAATGCGATGTCGTGAAGCGATGATCTCTTTGGTTGCGAGCGCTCGGCGGCAGCAGCGCGATGATTTTTCGGGCGCTCTCAGCTGCGGCGGCTCGCAAACGTGCGATTGCGATGATCTTTGGTTGCGAGTACTCAGCGGCAGCAGCGCAATGATTTTTCGGGCGCTCTCGGCTGCGGCGGCTCGCAAACGTGCGTTAGCGACGATTTCAGCACTCTCTTCTCTGTAGTAGAACTAGAGGCCCTGGAACTCACAGGAACATCACCTGCAGATAGAAATCCTCGCTGGGAGGAATCAGGAGGCTGGTGGTGAAGTCTGATGTGCCTGAGACTTCAGCAGGAGGCTAGCTCTTCTCCTAGCCCTTGGGTGATTGCTTTAGCAAGATTAATAAAAGTTCTCTCAAAAGTCCTTTTCCCTCTTCTTCCAAGTCCAATGGTAACTACTGCAGGCCAATCCAAGGAACAGCACACAAGGACAGTCACCTCCTGCAGATTCCTTCAGTTACACAGACAGAGGTTCATCTTGACATCCAGGAGCAATACAAATTGTAGGGGTTTCAGCACAGATATTTATACCCCAAAAGTCTTTGTTCTCAGAAGCTACAAGTCACTGAACCCAGCCAGAACCAGTTCTGCTCAGTCCTGGAGCACTTTGTTTACCAGGCTGCATCCTTCCTTTCAGAAAGAGGGGGTCTGCCATCAGACGCACAGTAGGAGGTGGAGCCAGCATTCACCTTGCCAGGCACAGCCCTATTCAGGTCAAGGAACTACCCCTCCCCATACTCTAAATGCAGATCTCTCTATTCAACCCAGGTCTGACTCAGCCTGCCCTGTCCCTCCAAAACCAGACAGCCAATACACATAACAGCAGAGCACACTGGAAGGCTTAGGCAAGAAAATGCCTACTTTCTAAAAGTGGTATTTTCAAACACAGAATATAAAAATAAACTTCACTAAAAGGTGTATTTTAATATTCTGAGCTCAGGCATACTAAATTCGTTTTTCTACCATGTTCCTGGGGTCAGTTAGGACTATAGCATGTAATAGTCAAACTGTCCATTCTGGCCTATGAGGAACAGGTAGCCTTACAGTAGTGAAAAACGAAATTGGGTGTAATTCACTACCAGGACATGCTACACACACCAAGGCATGTCCTACCTTACACATACAATGCACCCTACCATAGGGGTGACTTACATGATGCCAAGGGAAGGTTCAGGGGCTGGGAAGTGGGTGCACTTCACAGCCAAGATGGCAGTTCTGGACTGCACACAGACTCTGCAGTGGCAGGTCTGAGACACACTTTACAAGCTGCTTCTGTGGGTGGCGCAAACCAGCGCTGCATGCCCACCAGCAGCATTTGGTTTACCAGCCCTGGGCACACACAGGCCACTCTACTAGGGACTAACAGATAAACCAAATAAGCCAATCATGGATGTACCAATTCACATAGTCATATTTACAAAGGGAGAGCATATGCACTTTAGCACTGACCAGCAGTGATAAAGTGCCCAAAGTCATAAAACCAACAAAAGCAGGTTAGAAAAAATACAGGAAGAAGGCAAAAAGTTTAGGGGTGACCCTGCAAAAAGGGCCATTTCCAACATAACCTATCAATCAATTAATCAATAAAGTGTTTTTTAGAGCATTACTACTCACCTGTAAGGGTCTCAAGGTGCTGGAGGGCTACCGATCCATTGAAGGCACTGTGGTTCAGTCGAAGAGCCAGGCAGTGACTATGATTGTCTGAGGTGGAAAGGCAAGGTGTTCCAGGTCTATGCTGTGAGGTAGGAGAAGGATCTTCCTCCGGCTGTGGTCTTGCGGATATGTGGGATGGTGCCAGGGCCAGCTGGGCGGAGTGGAAATCTCTAGTGGGTGCTTGGAATGCAAGGTGGTGGTTGAAGTACGCATGTGTGAGGAGCTTAAAGGTGATTCTTTTGTTGACTGGAAGCCAGTGGAGGTTTCTCAGGTGGCCGGTGATGTGGCTGTGGCTTGGGATGTTGAGGATGAGTCTGGCTGAGGCGTTCTGAATGTTCTGCAGTTTCTTGAGGAGCTTCTGTGTGATGCCAGCGTAGAGTGCATTGATGTAGTCAAGTCTGCAGCTGATGAGTGTGTGGTGACCTACTTTCTGGACTCGGTGGGGATCCACTTGAAGATCTTTCGGAGCAGATGTAGCATGTGGAAGCAGGCTGATGAGACGGCATTGAACTGGGGATTCATAGTGAGAGAGTCTAGGATGATGCTGAGGTTTTGTGTGTGGTCTGTGGGTGTGTGGGGATTCCAAGTGCAGCGGGCCATCAGGAGTCCCTGTAATCTTTGGGTTTTTCATGAATTTCTAAGGATTTTTAAATTCTATTTCCTAACTAAATGTCCCTGTAACCTTTGCTTTTTTTCAGTGGATTTCTAAGGTTTTTCTTAACATGAAGTAATATTTAATTACCTTAGGTTAATTCAACAGCAGGGCCACCCCCCGTAGGCGCCCAACCCCGTGTCACACATGGCGTTTGGCCGTGTGTGGTGAAAGTTGGCCACAGGCCAGGCCCTGCTGCCAATCCCCATGCCACGCTTGGCCTTTGGCTGTGCGGGGGTTCCAGGCCCTGCAGCCAACACCTCATAGGCTCCCAACCCCATGCCATACAAGACCTTCAGCTGTGCACGACGGGGGTTGGCTTTCGGATGTGCACAGCGGCGGTTGGCCACAGGGCCTTGCCTGCAGCCAGTGCCTGCAGCCAACACTGCACAGGCACCCAACCCAATGCCACGCAAGACCTGTGGCCAACCCCCCCATAGTTACCCAACACCGTGCCACACACAGCCTTAGGCCGTGTGTGTTACCCCCCACAGGTACCCAACCCCACTCCATGCACATCCTTCAGCCACGCGTGGAAGTTGGTCTACTGCTTCGATTTAGTGCAATTGGTCGATCAAGCTACATACACGGCTGGCCATACTCTAGATGGATTTTCTCTAATTATAATGGTTTAAAGATTCAATCACTTTTACCATTAACGTGGTCAGATCACAAAGCTATATCGTTTACTCTAAAAGTCATACAAAAAGTTAATCCGGGTATGAGTTCACAGCAGTGTCTCAAAATCAAAGCCTCGAAAAGATGGACTCAACTATTTTTCTTGAGACCCTGGCGAATAGGGAAAAATATTGTGAAACAGAAAAACTTAAATATAAACAACTCCTATCGGAATACAAGCTGCTGATTGTTGAAAAGAAATCTGAATATTTTATAGATAAAATTAATTCAGCTAAAAACTTGGTGAAAATGTTGTTCAATAAAGTAATACATTGGTTAGATTGGACACTCCTAACACTGTTGTACCAGATCAACTGATGTGTAATAAGTTAGCTATTTCCTTCCAAGATAAGTTCCAGGAAATATATGGTAAATTTAAACCTAGCGAGAGTACTAATAACTTAAATGATGGTCTAGATAATGATCAGAATCCCCGGGGTACTCTTATTAGAGTTCCCACTGCTAATTGAAGAGAAGGTGATTCAGCTTATTGAAGCCTCTAAATCTGTCTCACCGTCAGACCCCTGCCCTCCATCTACTCTTCAATCTGCATCACAGGTAATCTCAGGCTACCTTGCCTTTTTTATTTAATTATTCAAACGGGAATTTTTCCCACTGACTTGAGGAAAGCAGCCATTTTTCCCTTATTCAAAAAAGCATCACAGGATCCTCAGGAGGTAAAAAGCTATTGGCCCATAGCTCGGCTTTCTTGCCCAACAAAAATATTGGAAAAGCATCTCAACTCTGGACTTTCAGAATTTCTGGATGCAAATGAAATCCTAGACCCTGAGCAGCTTGGCTTTAGGAAAAACCACAGCACAGAGTTAGCCTTGGTTGCAGCGGTGGAAAATATAAGAATGATCATGGACAAGGGAGGGAAAGTGGCACTGATTTTATTAGATTTTTCTGCCGCTTTCGATGCTGTCTCCCATTCAGTACTTACCAAGTGGCTAGAAAGTGTAGGGGTTGGTGGATGAGCACTTTCCCTGTTGACTTCTTTTCTTGGTGATTTTACATCCATTCCTTTTACTTTGCACTGTGAGGTCCCTCAGGGATCTTCCATGAGTCTGACCCTCTTTCATATATCTGTGGTATCTCTGGCCAAACTGATCAGATCATTTGGTTTCTCCACTTTATCATATGCAGATGATACACAGATTGTAGTTTCAATCTCTGGAGATCCATCAGCGGTTGCAAATCATTTTAGATCTTGTATGCGGGAAGTTGTGAGCTGGATGGGCAACAACTGTCTGAAATTAAATTCAGAAAAAACAGAGGTCCTATTGTTCGGAAAAGACACTACTTTTTGGAATTCCATCTGGTGGCCTCAGGAATTATGTCCCCTACCTTCTCCCATCTCTAAGGTTAGAAATCTAGGGATTATTTTTTATAGTAAGCTCACGCTCTCAGAGCAGATAAATTAAACTACCTCTGCATGTTTCTTCCTTCTAAGAAAATTACAAAAGGTAGTGCAGTTCATTCCCTTTGACCTACAAAAAACAGTAATAGCCTCCTTGGTGCTGTCTAAGATTGATTACTGTAATCCCCTTTATTTAGGCATCCAAAAAAGACACTTAAGCAAATTACAGGCACTTCAAAATGCTGCTGCCTGACTGCTGATTCCTAAACTTTCATTAGTGTCTCAAACTATTGAGCAGCTGCACTGGTTGCCTATGGGATAAAGAATGGCTTTTAAAGTGCTCTGTTTAATTTACAAAGTGTTTCCTTATACAGGCCCTTCCTATTTGACGAAAGTCTTCTGCTGGAATAGGCTGAGCAGATCCCTCCATTCCAGCTATGCTAAGTGTATGGCACGTCCTAAAATTAAGAGAGTCACCTGTGGAGGGGACATTTTTCAGATTTCACCATTAAGTTATGGAACACCCTCCCTCTAAGTATCAAAGCAGTCTTTGCCCTCCTGCAGCTTCGGAAACAGCTAAAAACATGGCTCTTCTCGCAGAAGCAGATTTTTTAATATCTTCATCTCTGTGCAATAGAACTGTTTCTTTTTTTTCAGACTCCAGCGCCAAGATGCTGTAGGGCATTTGAGCTCTCTACAAACAAATTACATATCAATATCAGTCAGGCCCTGTAGCCAGCCCCCCGCAGGCACCCACTCGCATGCCTCGCATGGCCTTTGGCCGTATGAGGCGACAGGGTTGGCCACAGGGTCTGGCCTGCAGCCAGGCCCTATGGCCAACCCCCCATATACAGGAAACACGAGAGGAGGTCATGCAACCCCTCTCCCCGGGCCAATTACGCCCCGGGAACCCCATCCCCTGGGGCCCAGCCAATTACTCAAAGGGGAGGGAGCCTCAAGATCCCTCTTCCTGGGCCGATTTTGGCAACAGGGACCCCATACCCCGGGGCCGGCCAACTACTGCAAGGGGAGGGGGGCCACGTGGCACCCCTCCCATGGCCAATTTTGGCCCCTTGGACCCCAATCCCCTGGGACCCGGCCAATGTGTGCAACGGGAGGGGGTCTGCCCAGTCCTCCTCCACAGGCTGGTTTTGACCCCGGGGACCCCATCCCCCGGGTCACAGCCAATTACTAAAAGGGGAGGGGGCCATTTTACACATATACTACACATATACATGTGTAACAAACATACCAAATGGAAATTCGAGGATGCAAACTACCTATTTGTAGGAGAGTAGGATCTGCCTCTTATGTTGCCCCCACTTTTTTTCTGATGTTAGCACTGGTTTCTGGCTATAGTCTGGCTGGGTCCCTGCCAATCAGGGCCCCAGCCTCTCTGTTCTCTCTAAACGACATGGAGTGCACTCTAGGTGCACTAGTGATTGGATACTGTGGTGCCTTATGAGTCCCTAGTATATGGTACCTTAGGTGCCAAGGGCATAGGTACTTCACAGGCCTACCAGGGGCTGCAGCATGTGTTATGCCACCCCTGGGAAGCAGTCTAAATCTGACACCACAGGCCTGCTACTGCAGCCTGGGTGAGGTGGTGCTAGCACCCCTCACTGAGATATAGGTTTCCTATATCTCTCCTGCACACACATATAAACCTATCAGTCACCCCTAAGGCAGGCCCTATCAATCCTGAGGGCAGGGTGCTTGGCTTCTATGTGAGGGGGTGCCTCTGCCTGAGCAGGGCCCCTCTGCAGCTCTCAGAGTCTATTCTCTGGTGCTGTTTGTGGATGCGGTTAAACCATATACTATTTAAGTGCATTATATCCTCGCGGTAAATGCTAACTTTGGAATGGCTGCATCAAAACATGTCGTGTTTGGTGTCAAACATCTTGGAATACTACCCCCCGCCAATCTTGGCGGCGGGAGTAGCATTCCACCCTTCTAGAGGGATAAGACATGTACCTGCTGTGGAAACGCGGTAGAATCCTAAAGAGCCCTGGCATCACAAAATGGATGCCACCAGTCACAGACACTGGGCTGCCCTCCTGCTGATGACCGAAACTCGCAGTGGAGGAAGCCCAACAATAGGCATCCTGTCACAGGGAGGTGTAACCACCTTCCAGACAGGGTTTAGTGTATTGGGGCTGGGTGGGTGCACTCTTAGAGTGCTTTGAAGTCCTGCACTGGGGGAGCAGAAGGCTCCTCTGTGCATATGCCAGTTCAAACCAGCTCAGGGGCTACCTGCCCCTGCTCTGGCGCGAAACTGGACAAAGGGAAGTGGGTGTAGCCACCCCTCCCTTGACCCTCCCATAGGTGGGGTCATAGAGCTAGTCCATCCCCTCTTTTTAGTATAAGAGGGGGAACCTTGCCATTGCAAAGCAGATAACCCCTGGACGACGCTCTACAGAAGAATCCTGGCCCTTCGACGTTCCACTACCTTTGGAAGACAGAAGAATCTCCCTTGGAGTCAAGGAGTGACTCCCCTGCTTGGCAGGCACCAAAAACGACAACGACGGTTGCAAACTACGCCGCTCCCGCCGGAGTCCGAAGTCCCTGCAGCCCAGGAAGTAGATTTCCTGACATCTCCCAGGCCATCGTGAGTCCCCAGCGAAGCTGAGGCAAGTGGACCCCACGAGTAACGAGGAACCGCGACCCCTGGGTACCGTGCACTATTGTCGAGTGCAACCCCTTCACAACGTTCTACGAACTTGTGCTTTGGACCACGTGTGGTCCCGACCTCCAGCAGGAATCCCTCCGAAGATCAGAGGCCTACACCGTCCCGAGTGACCGTGGGCCCCTGTTGAGTGATTCCACCCGAGGTGTCTTCGCGATCCCTTGCCCGCTGGCTTGTGGGTCCCCAGAAGACTTCTTAAAGAAACCAAAGGGCTCCCTGGTTGCTCCAGGCCTGCCCTGACTTACCCTCGCTGGGTGAGTTCCACAGACCTTGCTGGTCTGCGCCATCGACTTTTCTCCATCTCCCCGAGACTTGCGGCTGCCAAGGCTTGTTGGCTCCGATCGAGTTGCCGACACCGCAGTCAGCTGCAGACGTCGAGGGACACACCGAATCCAGCTCCTGGTCGTCGTCGACGCCTCCTGGACCACGTGGCTGAAGAGTCAAGGCACCCGCAACCGACCTGAAGCGACCGACGACGGTGGGCATCCATCTTCCTTGCCCCGGGTCACTGCCAAGTGACTTTGAACACTGTCCCCTCTGCTTTCAGGTCATCCTTCTTCAGAATCCAGGCTTGGATTCCACCGGACACTTCTTCAGCTCCCGCAAGCAGCAAGTCTTCTTTGTTCGCCATTGAAAACGACGCCGCGACCCGACACCAAAGGACACCTGTGCACCCGGCTTCCCTGGGTGAGGTAACTCCAGCACTACGGTGCTCCTGTGGGTGTGGGCCCTAGAACTACTTACCCTGTAAGTGACTTGCTTGTAGGTTCTCCCGAAGTATCCTAAAACTCTTTATTTCCAACCGCGACTTGCCCCATTGAAGTTAACGGCGATTCGCGCCTGTGTATCCACACTGCACGCGTCCCCCGTGGGTCCTTTACTTACCTGCCTTGGGTGGTTTCGTGAGGCCCCAGCACTTCTGAAGGCCCTAGGCCTTGTCTCCTTGCAAGTCGTTGTTTCTAAGTCTCTTACTTAGTATATGGCCTGGTACGCCCTAGGGCCCCAGCCATATCTTGTGCTTAACTTATTGTGAAACGTTGATTTGTGCATATGTTTGTCTTCTAATCTCATAAAGAGATTAGTAGAGAGTTATTTAGAAATAAATACATATATATTTGATATATATACCTGTGTGGTGTCTTTTCATTTGGTGATTCAAGAGATTATATGGTAAAACAAGCTGCTTTACATTCCTCCGAGACTTAGCCTGAAGGCTGCTCTCCACAGCTACCACTAGGATAGCTTTCTTTAAAAGGTTGTCTTAAACCTATCTACCATAAGAGTCGATTTGGACTGGTGCAAGGTGCCCACTATAATTAGTGGACAGCATATGCCAGGCCAACTTCTCACATTGGTGGGCAGCGTGTGGGATTCCAGCTTGCCATTGTTTTACCAGAAAATCTCTATTTGAATTACTAACTGAAAACCATTATAGGTACTCAAGGTACATATAAAGTCAAGCTTAGTATCAATAAGTTCTACTGAACTTAGAGCTGTGTGCCAAGGGATAGCACACCCTTTCCACAGCTCAAGCTAGGATCAGTAGGCCACAAACTAGTGTAGGTAGTACAACACTGCACAACACTAGAATGTCCTTAAAGGGTGGACCCAGTGGATCCACTCAGCCTCAGTATAAGGACATGGCTTTCTCTGACCTGAGAGCCATGTGTGTTGACAGACACATGAGGATAGGACAGAGTCCCTCAACACTCCACCTGATAGATCTGCTGACAGCAGATGACCTTAGATTGGCTCTAGGAGCTAAAGGGTTTGAATCAGTGGGTGGGTCAGTCATAGTATCTGGGTCAGATGATGAAAATCAGAATGACCAAGACTCTGTGATTGAAGGGCCAGGCTCCAAGGGGCCTGAAAAGGACAGAGGAATTCTCCATAAGAGAACTGACAGAGAGGAGGAGAGGCACAGATCCCCTTCCAGGGAATCTGACCACTCTTATCACTCTGGCAGAGAATTTGTCCAGCAGAGGAACTCATACTTTCCCTTAAGAGAGACCTCCTCTGAGAGAAGGTGCAAACTGCTCCAGTATGAGGAAGCCAGAGTGGCCCTCAGAACCAAGCAGTTGGCACTGGATAGGGAAGCCCTGGAGATCCAGAGAGCTTCTAGAAAAGAGGGGTTAGAACCCCCTGGTGGCAGCAACAGTGTCCCTAGAGGCAGAGAATATATTCCTGACCATAGGAACCTGAGCAAGGTTGTTCCTCCCTACCAGAGTGGGGATGATATCCACAAGTGGATAACTGCTATGGAGAGGGCCTGTAGAGTACAGCAGGTCCCCCAAAAGCAGTGGGCAGCAATCTTGTGGCTCTCCTTTTCAGATAAAGGAAGAGACAAGCTCCTCACTGTTAGAGAGGAGGATGCTGATGATTATGAGGTCCTGAAGAGTGCACTGATAGATGGGTTTGGCTTAACCACTGAGCAGTACAGGTTAAAGTTCAGAGATACCCAGAAGGCACAGACTCAGGACTGGACTGACTTTGTTGATTGTGCAACCAAGGCTCTAGAGGGTTGGCTGGTTGGCAGTAGGGTTACTGATTTCAAGGGATTGTATAATCTGATGATGAGAGAACAGATCCTAAATAATTGCCAGAACCAGTTGTTGCATCAGTACCTGGTGGACTCTGATCTGACCTCTCCCCAAGAATTGGGAAAGAAGGCAGACAAATGGGTCAGAACCAGGGTGAGGCAGAAAACCCAGAACCAAGGGGGTGACACTAAGAAGCAAGATCCTAAAGGCCCTGAGAAAGGTGGGGATAAGTCAAAAGACCAGAAGTCTTCACAAGGGCCCCAAAAATCTGCATCTGGTGGGGAGTCACAGTCCAACAAGGGAAAAGGCCAAAAGAAGCCCTGGTGCAAATTCTGTAAACAGAAAGGGCACTGGACTTCTGATTGTACCAAGTCCAAAGACCAAACCACCACCACTCCTGCCCCTAAGGCAACTGTGCCCCCTAGCTCAGCTACTGGTGGAGGTGGTACTCAGAATAAGGGTGTAGTAGGGTTGACCCTGGGTTCTGAAGTGGATTCTGACCTAGTCAGAGTGACCACTCAGGCAATGCTGATTTGTGAGGGAAACATTGATATGTCCTTCCTAGTAAGCCCCAGTAATCTGGGCAAGTACAAACAGCAGCCTTTGATAAATGGCAAACAGGCTTTGGCATTTAGGGACACAGGTGCTAGTGTCACCATGGTGGCAGAGGACCTAGTGGACCCTGGACAGATCATCCTGGGTGAAATGTACCAGGTGACCAATGCAAGCAATGTCCAGACCAACCATAGTCTGGCAGTTGTGAATTTCTCCT
The DNA here is from genome assembly GCA_963921515.1 of Calotriton arnoldi. Classification (NCBI taxonomy): domain Eukaryota; kingdom Metazoa; phylum Chordata; class Amphibia; order Caudata; family Salamandridae; genus Calotriton; species Calotriton arnoldi. The sequence continues at coordinate 333,389 of CAWUFW010013878.1, read as the reverse complement.
GGGGAGGGGTAACTGGCCTCAAGAAGGTTGTAGTCAGTGCAGACCTCCCTGTAGAATGTCTATTGGGCAATGATCTAGAGACTTCAGCCTGGTCTGAAGTAGAGTTATGGACTCATGCTGAGATGTTGGGCATCCCTGCAGAGGTATTTGCTGTGACCAGGTCACAAGCAAGAATGCATGACACTGAACCAGCTCTGGATCCTGGAACAATGGACCAGATGCTTCCCAAGAGGAGGAGCAGTAGGGTTAAGGCAGTGCCTTCCCCTCTGTCTCAGATCAAGGATTCACTTCCAGAGGGAGGTGAAGCAGAACCTGAAGAAGGAACTGCCCCAGAGGGACTTGAACCTGACCAGGTTGAGTTCTTGGGGGCAGGGGCCCTTCCAGGGAAGATCTGAGCAAGGAGCAACAGTGCTGCCCCTCTCTTGAACCCCTCAGACAGCAGGCTGCTGCTGAGGCTACTGGGAGTGCTAGTGGGTCCCATAAAGTTTATTGGGATGAGGGACGTCCTATATTCTGAGGGTAGAGACCCAGCCCCTGGAGCCACCAGGAGGTTGGTAATACCTCAGAAGTTTAGGGGTTCCTCTTGACCTTAGCACATGATATCCCTTTGGCAGGACACTTGGGCCAAAACAAGACCTGGGACAGGCTTGTTCCACATTTTCATTGGCCACATATGTCAGAGGACACAAAGGAGTTTTGTCGCTCCTGTGTCACTTGCCAAGCCAGTGGTAAGGCAGGTGGCACAACAAAGGCCCCCTGATACCACTACCTGTGGTGGGGGTACCCTTTGAAAGGGTAGGGATTGACATTGTTGGTCCCCTTGACCCTCAGACTGCATCTGTGCACAGATTTATCCTGGTGGTAGTGGATCATGCCACCAGGTACCCAGAGGCAATTCCCCTGAGGACCACCACAGCCCCTGTGGTGGCAAGAGCCCTCATTGGAGTTTTCTCCAGAGTGGGTTTTCCAAAGGAGGTCATTTCTGACAGAGGTACCAACTTCATGTCAGGATATCTGAAAGCAATGTGGAAGGAGTGTGGTGTAACTTATAAGTTCACCACTCCCTATCACCCACAATGCAATGGTTTAGTTGAACGCTTCAACAAAACCTTGAAAGGAATGATTAAGGGACTCCCAGAGAAGCTTAGGCGGAAATGGGACCTTCTTCTTCCTTGCCTTTTGTTTGCATACAGAGAGGTTCCACAGAAGGGGTTGGCTACAGCCCATTTGAGCTTCTGTTTGGGCATCCTGTGAGAGGTCCACTATGTTTGGTAAAGAGGGCTGGGAGTTACCTCTCAAGCCCCCAAGCAAGATGTGATGGACTATGTACTTGGTCTCCGCTCCCGGATGGCAGAGTACATGAAAAAGGCAACCAAAAACCTGGAGGCCAGCCAAGAATTACAAAAAGCTTGGCATGACCAAAGGCTGTGCTGACTGTATACCAGCCAGGACAGAAAGTGTGGGTGTTGGAGCCTGTGGCCCCAGCAGCCCTCCAGGATAAGTGGAGTGGCCCCCATACAATAGTTGAGCAGAAGGGAGAAGTCACCTATCTGGTGAATCTTGGAACTCCCAGGAGCCCCCTAAGGGTGCTTCATGTCAACAGATTGAAGCCATATGTTGACAGGGCTGACATGGGCTTGCTCATGGCAACTGATGAGGACCAGGAGGAGGAGAGTGACCCTCTCCCTGACCTGCTCTCTCAGAACCCTGATGATGGGTCAGTAGATGGTGTTGCTTTGGCAAGCAGCCTCACTGACCATCAGCAAACTGAGTGCAGACAAGTTCTGCAACAGTTTAGACATATGTTTAGCCTGACCCCTAGTCAGACTACCTGGTGCACCCATGAGGTGGACACTGGGGACAGTCTGCCTGTCAAGAATAAAATCTACAGGCAACCTGACCATGTCAGGGACTGTATCAGGACTGAAGTCCAGAAAATGTTGGAGTTAGGCGTAATTGAGCCTTCAGATAGCCCTTGGGCTAGCCCAGTAGTCCTGGTACCCAAGCCTCATACCCAGGGTGGTAAGAAAGAAATGAGGTTTTGTGTAGACTACAGAGGCCTCAATGCAGTCACTAGGACTGATGCCTATCCCATACCAAGGGCAGATGAGCTGATTGATACTTTGGCCTCAGCCAAGTATCTAAGCACATTTGACCTAACAGCTGGCTACTGGCAAATCAGATTAGCTGATGATGCAAAAGCCAAAACAGCATTTTCGACTCCTGGTGGGCACTACCACTTTGTGGTGATGCCCTTTGGATTGAAAAATGCACCTGCCACTTTTCAGAGGTTGGTGAATAAAGTTCTGGCAGGGATGGAAACTTATTGCTCAGCTTATCTAGATGATATTGCTGTCTTTAGTTCCTCCTGGCAGGATCACCTGGTCCACCTCAGAAATGTTTTGGAGGCCCTGCAGAAAGCAGGCCTCACTATCAAGGCCACCAAGTGCCAGATAGGGCAGAGTCAGGTTGTGTACCTGGGCCACCTTGTAGGTGGAGGCCAGGTTCAGCCTTTGCAGAGCAAAATCCAAACCATACTGGAATGGGTTGCTCCAACCACCCAGACACAGGTGAGAGCCTTCTTAGGCCTGACTGGGTACTATAGGAGGTTTGTCAAGGGATATGGATCTATAGTGACCCCCTTGAATGATCTTACCTCTAAGAAAATGCCAAAAAGGTTCAGTGGACAGCTAGCTGTCAAAAGGCATTTGAAGACCTAAAGCAGGCCATGTGCACTGCCCCCATCTTACAGAGTCCAGACTACACCAAAAAGTTCATTGTCCAAACAGATGCTTCTGAGCTGGGTGTGGGAGCTGTACTGTCTCAACTGAATGATGAAGGTCAAGACCAGCCAGTAGCTTTTATTAGCAGAAGGCTGACCCCTAGAGAGAAACGTTGGTCAGCTATAGAGAGGGAGGCCTTTGCTGTGGTTTGGGCCCTGAAGAAGCTGAGGCCATACTTGTTTGGTACTCACTTCATAGTTCAGACTGACCACAAGCCCCTCCTATGGCTAAAGCAGATGAAAGGTGAAAACCCAAAACTTTTGAGGTGGTCCATTTCCCTACAGGGGATGGACTATACAGTGGAACATAGGCCTGGGACCCAACATGCCAATGCAGATGGACTCTCAAGGTATTTCCACTTTGAACACGAAGACTCAACTGGTCAAGGTTAGTTTAGTGTCCCTACGTTTGGGGGGGTTGTGTAGGAGAGTAGGATCTGCCTCTTATGTTGCCCCCACTTTTTTTCTGATGTTAGCACTGGTTTCTGGCTATAGTCTGGCTGGGTCCCTGCCAATCAGGGCCCCAGCCTCTCTGTTCTCTCTAAACGACATGGAGTGCACTCTAGGTGCACTAGTGATTGGATACTGTGGTGCCTTATGAGTCCCTAGTATATGGTACCTTAGGTGCCAAGGGCATAGGTACTTCACAGGCCTACCAGGGGCTGCAGCATGTGTTATGCCACCCCTGGGAAGCAGTCTAAATCTGACACCACAGGCCTGCTACTGCAGCCTGGGTGAGGTGGTGCTAGCACCCCTCACTGAGATATAGGTTTCCTATATCTCTCCTGCACACACATATAAACCTATCAGTCACCCCTAAGGCAGGCCCTATCAATCCTGAGGGCAGGGTGCTTGGCTTCTATGTGAGGGGGTGCCTCTGCCTGAGCAGGGCCCCTCTGCAGCTCTCAGAGTCTATTCTCTGGTGCTGTTTGTGGATGCGGTTAAACCATATACTATTTAAGTGCATTATATCCTCGCGGTAAATGCTAACTTTGGAATGGCTGCATCAAAACATGTCGTGTTTGGTGTCAAACATCTTGGAATACTACCCCCCGCCAATCTTGGCGGCGGGGGTAGCATTCCACCCTTCTAGAGGGATAAGACATGTACCTGCTGTGGAAACGCGGTAGAATCCTAAAGAGCCCTGGCATCACAAAATGGATGCCACCAGTCACAGACACTGGGCTGCCCTCCTGCTGATGACCGAAACTCGCAGTGGAGGAAGCCCAACAATAGGCATCCTGTCACAGGGAGGTGTAACCACCTTCCAGACAGGGTTTAGTGTATTGGGGCTGGGTGGGTGCACTCTTAGAGTGCTTTGAAGTCCTGCACTGGGGGAGCAGAAGGCTCCTCTGTGCATATGCCAGTTCAAACCAGCTCAGGGGCTACCTGCCCCTGCTCTGGCGCGAAACTGGACAAAGGGAAGTGGGTGTAGCCACCCCCTCCCTTGACCCTCCCATAGGTGGGGTCATAGAGCTAGTCCATCCCCTCTTTTAGTATAAGAGGGGGAACCTTGCCATTGCAAAGCAGATAACCCCTGGACGACGCTCTACAGAAGAATCCTGGCCCTTCGACGTTCCACTACCTTTGGAAGATAGAAGAATCTCCCTTGGAGTCAAGGAGTGACTCCCCTGCTTGGCAGGCACCAAAAACGACAATGACGGTCGCAAACTACGCCGCTCCCGCCGGAGTCCGAAGTCCCTGCAGCCCAGGAAGTGGATTTCCTGACCTCTCCCAGGCCATCGTGAGTCCCCAGCGAAGCTGAGGCAAGTGGACCCCACGAGTAACGAGGAACCGCGACCCCTGGGTACCGTGCACTATTGTCGAGTGCAACCCCTTCACAACGTTCTACGAACTTGTGCTTTGGACCACGTGTGGTCCCGACCTCCAGCAGGAATCCCTCCGAAGATCAGAGGCCTACACCGTCCCGAGTGACCGTGGGCCCCTGCTGAGTGATTCCGCCCGAGGTGTCTTCGCGATCCCTTGCCTGCTGGCTTGTGGGTCCCCAGAAGACTTCTTAAAGAAACCAAAGGGCTCCCTGGTTGCTCCAGGCCTGCCCTGACTTACCCTCGCTGGGTGAGTTCCACAGACCTTGCTGGTCTGCGCCATCGACTTTTCTCCATCTCCCCGAGACTTGCGGCTGCCAAGGCTTGTTGGCTCCGATCGAGTTGCTGACACCGCAGTCAGCTGCAGACGTCGAGGGACACACCGAATCCAGCTCCTGGTTGTTGTCGACGCCTCCTGGACCACGTGGCTGAAGAGTCAAGGCACCCGCAACCGACCTGAAGCGACCGACGACGGTGGGCATCCATCTTCCTTGCCCCGGGTCACTGCCAAGTGACTTTGAACACTGTCCCCTCTGCTTTCAGGTCATCCTTCTTCAGAATCCAGGCTTGGATTCCACCGGACACTTCTTCAGCTCCCGCAAGCAGCAAGTCTTCTTTGTTCGCCATTGAAAACGACGCCGCGACCCGACACCAAAGGACACCTGTGCACCCGGCTTCCCTGGGTGAGGTAACTCCAGCACTACGGTGCTCCTGTGGGTGTGGGCCCTAGAACTACTTACCCTGTAAGTGACTTGCTTGTAGGTTCTCCCGAAGTATCCTAAAACTCTTTATTTCCAACCGCGACTTGCCCCATTGAAGTTAACGGCGATTCGCGCCTGTGTATCCACACTGCACGCGTCCCCCGTGGGTCCTTTACTTACCTGCCTTGGGTGGTTTCGTGAGGCCCCAGCACTTCTGAAGGCCCTAGGCCTTGTCTCCTTGCAAGTCGTTGTTTCTAAGTCTCTTACTTAGTATATGGTCTGGTACGCCCCTAGGGCCCCAGCCATATCTTGTGCTTAACTTATTGTGAAACGTTGATTTGTGCATATGTTTGTCTTCTAATCTCATAAAGAGATTAGTAGAGAGTTATTTAGAAATAAATACATATATATTTGATATATATACCTGTGTGGTGTCTTTTCATTTGGTGATTCAAGAGATTATATGGTAAAACAAGCTGCTTTACATTCCTCCGAGACTTAGCCTGAAGGCTGCTCTCCACAGCTACCACTAGGATAGCTTTCTTTAAAAGGTTGTCTTAAACCTATCTACCATAAGAGTCGATTTGGACTGGTGCAAGGTGCCCACTATAATTAGTGGACAGCATATGCCAGGCCAACTTCTCACACTATTAAAGATTGCACCTGTCTCATTTCTTGAAAAGTTTGCTCCTTATTCACAATTTCCCAAAAAGTTATAAAGGTTGGATGTGACTTTTACTTTTTGCACTATTGAAGGAGTTATGCCAACCCTCTATGGCATTGTTTGTGTCTGCACCTCCTTCCAAACATGTGCGAAGTACTTCCACCACTCAATTGGAAACCGTGGTTTCCTTCTGTGATCGTACTTGTTCAGACAGTCAATCCATGGTTCATCTAAGTAATTTAGATTTATTGGGGGGCAATTTTTCCTAATTTTGTATATAATAATCTGATTGAATAATTGATGTGCAGAAATCATCCACACTGTCAGGAGGTACAAAATACTGTACTGTAAGCTGTTAATTTTTTATATCTCAGATTGCACTTTACAGCTTGCCATATAACCTTCTACTAACTTTTTTATATATATAATTTACGCCAAAATGCCGTGGAAAAGTGAAAAAACAACTTTGTATTTGGGCACAATTTGGTTAAGGTATTAATCATTTAAATTTCAAAGTCAATGATGATTTTCCTAGGACTTCTGTTCATTGCTTTGGATTGAACATCTGATAAAAAAAATCAGTATAGGTCAATGACTGTCAGGCAGCAAAGCATAGATCAGTGGAATTGTGGTGTTTTTGACAAACGCATGTAAAGTGTGTATTTAGGCAAAAGGATGAGGGTGGACTTAAATGTATCATCTATTAGCCAAATGTTGCTGTTTATTAAGGTAACAATGTTATGAGTTGTTGAAACAACTAAAATGTGTTTCACAGGGTTTTTATTACCAAAAAGTAAAAAACATTCCTTGCCAAAGGATTGTGTTAGTTTTAGTTCAGGGGATATTAATGTCTGAAAACTTGTTTGGGGTTAAAAAGTGGGGATTACTTGCCTGTTTTGGTCTTTAAAACATTCTTTTTAAATTTGTGGAATAGAAGGAATAGTGATATTTATGTGCATTGGGGGATTATGAACTACCTCCCTCAGAGCTGAACCAAAGGGTTAATTGGATGTGGCACCAAATGTCTGCAGGCTGCAGAGGCATAGTGGTTATGCTCTGTGGTTCTCAGAACAATTTCCCCAAGAGAACAGCTCTGCCTTTACAATAGGTTAAAAATATTGCACACACCTCCAGTGCCTCTTTGGCTCAGTTAGTCCCTCTCTGCAATAAATCTACCCACCATATTTCAAGAATCTATTTCCTCTTTTAGAGAGCACATAGGATGCCGGCCTTGGAGTCTGCTTTTCAAAACATTCAACAAAAAAAGAAGAGGCTATAACAGAAAATAGCCAATGTAACTGTCAAAAAATATGGTTGGAGTTCTCATTGTAAATCTGTCCCCACCACCTTTTAGTGTCCTGCACCTTCCATGAGGCAAGTCCTGACTGGAATTAGAATAGTAAATCTGCCCGCTCATCCAGGGGCATATTTATGGGTATTTGGTGCAGGGCTGTACTGCAAGTCACATTGCTGCACTGCACTGCCCTGCCCTGCGTCAAAGTGAAAGGGCAGAATTGTACCATATCTATGGCATACGTCGCATTCCTGTCCTTTCTTCCTGCACTAGGGACGTTTTGGTGGCCTAACGCCAATGCAGTCACCCTTGCACTACGGTACAAGGGTGCTTGCGTTGCATGTAGGATTGTTTTTGTGCAGGAAGGGGCACCTTCCTTCACAAAAATAATCCTGGAAGACTTTTTCCTCTTTCTATGTGTGCTGCAGAATGCAGCACACATAGAAAGAGGAAAAAACGTGGAGAAGTAAAGTTATTTCTCCTTGTTGCGCCTCCCCTGGGGAGGCGTAAGGTTTTGGCGCATCTCAAGGTTTTCATGGTCTTGTAAATGTGGGGATGCTTCAGTATTCATGGGTGTTACGTGGGAATACCCACCACAATACCCATGGAATAGCTCCCTAGAGCAGAATAAAGCAACACAGCAATCTGCGCTGCCTTGCATTCTTCCATATCTATGAGACCACTCAAAGCCACGCAAAGTGGCTTTTTTGACCTCATAAATATGACTTGGTGGTTTATGCCACAGCTGCATCACAAAAAGTGATGCCCCCTCCAGTGTCCAGTACTTTTACACATTAAAAATAGTTTTTATGTTTTATAAATCTGTTTTTATGTTAGGAGTTAAAGTTACCTTTGCTTTTGATTTTTCAAACTTTGAAGATACAGATTTGAATTTGGGGTTCCAGGGATGGTCAAAGGTTTTCTGGAAGCAGCAGTCTGATTGTAGATCGAGTAGGAAAGAGAAATGTGGACATGTTTACTGTCCATTTCTTATGCTTGCAGTATAAATAATTTTATAAAATGGTATTTGTAAAAACCAGCATCTGTTTACATTTGATAGGGTCTGTTCCCCTCCTAGTGTCCTACTCCTTCCCTGAGGCAACTCCTAACTGGATATAGAATTGTAAATCTGTCCTCCATCTTGTGTTCAGCACCTTCCCTGAGGCAAGCGTTTTCTGGAGTTAGAATAGTAATTCTGCCCTCCCATCCAGTGTCCATCACCCCCCCTTAGGCAAGCCCTTTCCCGAGTTAGAATAAAAAACCTGTCCCCCAGTGACTAGAGTTCGAATAGTAAATCTGCCCCGTTTTCCTTGCCCATCTTAAATGACCTTTCTTTACAATCAATTTTTCTAAGAAAATTAATTTGTAGATAATGAATAACAACTATAAAGACTGAGTAAAGTTATGACTGGAAATTTAATGTTACATGAAAATGAAATTAAAAACAATACTTACATTGAAAAACACTTACTACAATCTCTAATAAATTAGCTGTTAAAAATGTGAGGCTCTAGTATGTTTAATAAAGCCCATCAGTGATATTTGAGACCAGAACACAGGTAGCCTGAACCAGACTTACACTTCCAGATGCATTCCACATTTCCAAAATGCACTTCTGCCAGTTTATCGCCAGTTTATCGCCTGCTTGCACCCTAACCCATGGAAATCTCATACATGGCTGACACTCCTTTTTTCAGGAAACCTAGGTGAATAAAGTTGGGGAATGAAGTCTTGGCAGGGATAAGTTCCTGAGTGAGGGAGACTAGAGATAACTACCATTTTTCCAAAAAGTGGTAAAAATCTGACAAACATCATGTTCAGCTCAATATACTAGTCAGTCAATCAAGGTCGGGTAGGTCTGGTACCCAGCAATGAAAACCTCAGGAAGTGTATATTTTTATCATATATAGTTGTAGGACATTTTGTACCGCCCAGGGGTGATGCGAGTGACCAAAAGGCAGATTAAAGGGGCATTTTGCTTTCAGTTGCTTTCCAAAATTCCAAAAGGCTTTCTACTCAGTTTATCACCTCTGGGCAACCACAGTTCATGGAAAGCCCATATGTGTCTGGTGATTTCACACCCAAAAGACCAAGAGGAACACATAGGGGGCCATGCTATGGCATGAATAGGTTTCAATAGGAGGGAGACTGGAGGCAGAGTATTACCATATTTTGGAAAGAAAATTGCAAAATATTTTACAAATGTCACATTCAGGGGCATATGTACAAGCCCCTATCGCCACGGGATTGGTTATGTGTAGGAAGGTGTCCGTTCCTGTACATAAACAAACCTTTTTAAAAAATGCCATTTTGTAACTTTCATGTGTGCTGCATGAAGCAGCACACATGAAAGTTACAAAATGGCATTTTAGGATTGTTTATGTGCAGGCAGGGACACCTTCCTACACATAACCAATCCTCCCCTGCACACAGACACCCTTGCACTCTGGTGGAAGGGGGCCTGCATTGGCACTAAATTGTGAAACTTAGCACCATCGCAGGGGGAAATGCAAGGCTGCACCACATTCTTGTAAATATGGTGCAGGCTTGCGTTTCCGAAGTGGCGGAGCGTGTCGTTAAGCCCAGGAGGCTAACGACACACTCCGCCACTTCGTCGTACATATGGCCCTCAGTGTGTTCTTCTGGCAAGCCAGCAAGGGCAAGGGAGAACCTATAGATTCCTTAGATCACACAGAATCGGAAAATGTATAGGGCCTGATTCACAAAGGTGACTTACACTTTTGAGCAAGTTGACACTTTTGAATAAGTTTACTACTTTCAGTATTCACAAACTCTGAATGTAAACGTACAACAAAAGTGCAAGTTACATGTCTCCATCACTTGAGTTTTGCAATTGGCTTACTCTTGTGTGGGTGGGTGACGTCCTTCCATAAACTCCTAAACCCATCCCTGATCCTCTCTAAATCATACTTACTCCTCCCTATTCCCATCCCCTTTTGTAGTAAGTCTGCCCCTTCTTTAACCCATTCCCCTCTGTCCCTTCACATTACTAAAACCTATACTTACTTGTGCAGAGACTCCGCAGTTGGGCAGAGAACTCTGCACTCATAAGTATGGGTAACGCAGAGGCATAAATCTCCACATGTAGTTTATGAAATGTAATTTGTAGTATGTTTTGTAGTAGTACTACAAAACGTACTACAAAGTGCAGATTATAAATCAGGCCCATAGTTTTATACTTTCCCTAGGGTTCTGAACTTGATATCTGTCTTCAAATGGACAGTGCACCAAATAAAGTCTTGACTTAGAGGTTGCCTAGTGGGTCACTCAATCACAAATGTGACTGTTATCCCTTCCACCTTGTTACAGTCCACCTTACTACTGGTGCATTTTATGCTATGCCACTTTAATTGGGTGGACTGGATATCTGTCACTTTTGTGACAGAGTACATGTTCACCAAACTCTAATTGATGGCTGTGCAAACTACGGGGCATATTTACAAGGGGATTGCAACTCTGGAACGTCACTTTTTCCAGCGTTCTGGTGGCGCAATGCCCTGCACCATATTTATAAAGGAGCGTTAAGCCACTTTGCGTGGCTTCACACATCTTTGTAAATATGGTACCCTTTCACGCAGGTATCCACAGAAAACTGCATTAAAGGGGCATGCAATGGGTATGCTGTGGGAGTTCCACCGCAACACCTATTGCTTTTTGATGCTGCCCCAGATTTACAAGGATCTGTAAATCTGAGGCAGAACCAAAAACTAATGTCACTGAATAGCAGGCGTTAGATTGGCGCAACAAGGTGAAATACTTTTATTTCTCCTCGTTGTTTGCTATATCTATGTGTGCTGTATTCTGCAGCACACAGAGAAGGAGCAAAACGCCACTAATGATAGTTTATGTGCAGGAAGGTGTCCCTTTCTGCACAAAAACAATCATTAAATAATGGTGATTTGCTACTTCTATGCATGCTGCAGAATGCAGCACACATAGAAGGAGCAAATTATCATTATTGATTGTTTATGTGCAGGAAGGAGCACCTTCCTGCACATAAGCAATCATCCCTGCAACTCAGACACCCTTGCACTATTGCACAAGGGTGTCTGTGTTGGCGCTAGGCAGCTTTTTTTGCTCAAGGGAAAACACAGGGGTGTGCTGTATTCTTGTAAATACGGCACATCCCTGCTTTTTTTAAATGGCTCAGTCCTGCAAAATTGCTTGTAGCGCTGTGCGGCCCCATTTTCTAGTAAATATGCCTCTACATTCTCTAGGTAAATTCACACACATTTGATTTTTCCAGACTCTAGACATTCAGGGCAACATTTTCTTTTTTAATGTCCCAAATTTATGCTTGTACGTTTGAGAAATGCAAGAAAATAATGAGCAAAATTGAAAAAAAGTTAAAATATCTCCTCATTTTTCATTATATCTTAAGCCTTCAATGAGATATAGATGCAAAATCCGAACCAATACATACCCTTAAATGTCCCGAAAAAATACCCTATATTTTATATGGGTGAGCATACAGAGCAAAAACTTCAGGAAAAAAGCTATAGAAAAGCATTGCTTTTTTTTCTCTAAACAATGCATGTATAGGGTAAAGAACAGGGGGGCAGATTTACAAGCCCCTTGCGCCAACTTTACGCCGCTGTTGCGTCGGCATCGTAAACAATGCGCCACGATGCGACATATTTACAACGTGGTGCATCTAGGGAGATGCGTCATGTTGTAAAGCCCTGCGCTACATTATAACTGCGTCAGGTATAATGTATGCAGGGTGGGCGTTCCGTCACAAGGAAGCCTTGTAAAAGTGACTCCGTGAAATCTACAAGATTTCACTGAGTGACTTTTACGACGCCACTGCGTCAAAACCTTGCGCTTGCTTGAAGCAGGCGTAAGGAGTGACGCAGCATGGTCGGAATAGGCATTCCTGACCTTTGCTGGAGTTGCGTCGTGCTTACGACACGACTCCAGCAATGCGTTGCCTTTCCGACATAAGATGCGTCACGCATCTGTCTTTCCTTGCGCCACGGACAGAGGCTAATTTTCCGTCACGCAAATAAACTGGCGCATCTCTGCAAATATGCTGAGATGCGCCAGTTCTTGTAAATCTGCCCCTGAATGTGTAATGATTGATTGTACTGTTCAGATGTAAAATAGTAAAGCCCCCTCATGCAGTGCAACGCAAGCTATCTATAGGAGACCGAATGACACCAGATCGCCAACAGCATGAGGTGAAAGACCGTTGCTATTCTGGGTCAGCCATGTATGTTTTACAGAACTGGTAACAGGTCTTGCACATAGTTGTGTGTTGTCAACGCAGCCTTAAAAATGGCTCACAGCTCTGTCTGCGTTTCAGTCTCAGGCTGGTCTAGGGGCTTTTTGTTGAATGAAGATGCCCAGAATTATGGCGTCAACTCAAGACCAAACAACAATCAACAAGACAAGCGACTAGGTGATTTCCGAACATTATTAATACCAACGACCCTTTTATACTTTATTTTCGAATCAGGGGAAACAATGAGTTACTATGAAAAAAAGAAAGTGTTTTCTCTTCAAGCAGTACAGTTTCGAACAAATGCGGTATTTATGGTTGTATTTAAGACAGCGCTGATTTCATCAAAACTACTGGATCGGATATGAACCGCTCTGTTTGAAGTCCATGAAAATATTGCATCGTGCAGCGCTTTATTTCGAGCCCTATCCGATCCTGTTGCAAAGGGAGCTTTGTGTGTGGAACAGACCGCGGGACCTGGAATGCCGATCATTGTGCGCTTTGGCAGTGCACAGGGCTTAGCAACGTTGGTATAGAAATTACGAAATCTTATCCGAAGAGAGAGGAACGAAAACAGGAAACGTGTCTGAATGGACACCTTCCACTCCCTCGAGGAGATGTGGATGTCTTCGTGCGCGAGCGATCGCTCTGAGGCAACACATCCGCCTCCTCTCCAGGCTTCTGCTTACCAGTCGCGGTCCGTGTAGGAGTGCCGGCCGGGCGGTGACGTGGGGCGGGGGAGGGGCAGGGTGGGGGGTAGCAAAGTACGGATTACGGACCAATACAGGTAAGTAAACATTTAAATCAATGAAACGAATTTCGTTGCGCGCACTGCATCGCATTTGGCGATGCAGCGCTCTAACGAAATTCGTTTTATTGATTTAAATGTTTACTTACCTGTATTGGTCCGTAATCCGACTTGCTACCCCCACCCTGCCCCTCCCCCGCCCCACGTCACCGCCCGGCCGGCACTCCTACACGGACCGCGACTGCTGCTTACAGCCGCGCAGTCTCTCCTGACAGCCATGAAATCTGCCAGCAGGCCGTTACCTGACATAATGCCGTTCGGATTCAAAATGGCGTGAGGACAGGCATCAGTGTAGACCTATTACCAAATTAAGAATTACGTAATGTTCAACTTGTTATGCCCTTGTCTCCCCAGACTTACTGAGCGTCTTTCATTTGAATTCAGTTTTTTTATTAATTTCAAAACAAAAATACAAACATAAAAAAAAATGCACGAGGACCTCCTTTGCAGCGTGAACTCATGATCAGGACCACTATTAATGTGTGTCAATGGCGTACCAAGTTATATGATAGAGCCGTCTAAATTATGTGGCAAGAAAATGCAAATAATGTGGCATATTCTGTTGTAGTGTCACAATTCTATTATTTTAAAATATTCCAATGAGAAAAGTTTGGCCTCATTAGTATCTCATTAATACTTTATTACACCAATCAACAACTAAAAGGTACTGGTTAACATCTGTAAATGGCAACAAATATGCATCACTGTGGGGCTTATTTATGAGAGCCCTGACTGGTGCAAAAGTGACACAGGGCCCTCATAAAGATTTGTGGCTTTGAGTGGCCTCATAAATCATGAGTAAGGCGACGCAGAGCAAATTGTTGTGTTGCTGACTCTGCGCCCGGGAGGCATTTCATGGGCGTTGTGGTGGGTTTACCCATGGAACACCCATTGAATTTGGCACTGACCCGGATTTACAAATACATGTAAACATGGGGAAGTGCCAAATCAGTACACCTCCCGAGGTGAGGCATAACAAGGAGAAATAACTTCATTTCACCTTGTTTTTTTCCTCTTTCCATATGTGCTGCCTTCTGCAGCACACATAGAAGAGAAAAACGTCTCTTTGGATTGTTTTTGTGCAGGAAGGTGTCCCTTCCTGCACAAAAGCAATCCTGCCTGCAACAGGGCACCCTTGCACCATGGTGCAAGGGTGCCTACATTGGCGCTAGGCTGTCAAAACAGTGCCAGGGCAGGTAGAAAGGACAGGAATGCACGGTGCATTCCTGCTCTTTCACTTTCGCATAGGACAGTGAGGCAGGGTGCCTTGCTGCGCCACCCTATGCCAAAATACCATAAATGAGGCCATAAGTATAGCCTTTTTTTACAAACATTTGATATGTTTGAGATAGAACAATTTAGTTTATCGAAATCTACAAATTATACAGCAGATAGAATATTACGTGGCAAGTGCAGTAAATCCAAAATATTAATGCAAAAGAATGCTGTTGCTGTAGACTCACAACAGAGATACCATATCAACATGTATTAAAACCAGGTTTCCCTTGAAACTTTAGTTCTAATAAAAAATAGGATATTTTTTGCTGAAACTTCCACAACATATAGATATAAAGCAGCGTCTCGTTAATTTTGTCACCTCTTTCCTTTCCCCATTAAAATCTTTAAAATGAGAAATTAGATGGTGATGACCTCTTATTTTATCGTAGTTAACAGCAGGTCCTGATCACTATTGGTTAAATGCTGCATCCACTGTTACTGAAACTTACAAACCAAGCTACTTTACTTCAGAAATGAAACTCAGAGAAAATAATAAAATCATATTGCCCCCTCCTGAAGTTAAGTCATTGATTCTTGAGGACTGCCTGTCTCTGGACCAGGTATCTAGTACACCATGGTTTGTTCATGTTAAGGCATCCTTTTTCTCTCTAGGTAGGCCTAATATGAATCCAACTGCTCTCTCCGCCCATGAGTTGGGGAGTGTTAAAAGATTGTTCCTGGAACGCTCCCGTTTAGAGAGAGAAAGTTTAGAACTCGAGAAGCCAGCAGTTAGGGGCCATATGCTTCTAAAAACTGTACAGGGGCTGAAGCAATACCTGGGCTTGGTTCGCTCACAGCATGACAGGTTTTTACTGGTCAGGTTTAGGTTTAATCAATTGCATCATTTTTTGGCTTCCCTGTGATCCAGGGCAACCCCTAATTGATGAACCAGGGACCAGGAAAAACTCATCACGCATAAACCACTTACCAAACAAAGGGGCCCATCACACATTACCCATAAATGATCCCTGAAGACGGGCGCTGGATTTAAGGGGGTTTAATTTGTCAGTTTTGTTATGTACAATACTATACTTCACATTAATAACATTTTTTATATATTCCTAGCTATTCTTAATTTCAACTGTCCTCTTTTGGTCGATGGACCATTAGTTGACGAGTTGATGGTGACTATGATTAACTAAATAGTTAACACTTTTAACTAAATAACCACAGAGCCGTTTATTCGGTTAATAATTTTATCTCATTAAATTTATATGCTCATAATTCAGATTGTCAGTGCATATACAAGACCACATATAAGAGAACAATTTATCAAGCAATGTAATCAAAATGAATCATTTCCATCGACATCAAAGCGTGCGTAGGAATAGGGGAAGAGAAGGTACAGCATAAATACTTTGCAGAAATATATTGCAAAATTAAAGCATTTAAGGAAGGTGATACCCACCAAAGAATCAGGAAAACCACTTCCTTGGCTGAGGTTGTGGCAAAGGGTCCCCAGAGATAGGCTCAGAGGACAAAGTTAACAGGACAGATGCAACTAAGTCTTGCAATAAACTGGCAAACCAAAAAATAATCACCCAATTCTATCTACCTTTGATCTAGTTCTCCTCGGACGCAGTCTCCTCCCAAGCACTCCCGCAACATTCTCGTACCTAAGGTGCTCTCTGACTCTGTGCTGGTCTGCTCTCTCTGTCTTGGTGCGCTTCTCTCTCGATGTTCTAGATGTTCTCTATGTTCTCTCTCTCGAAGCTCTGACACACCCCCAATTGGGATATCAATTATACCCTAATTCCTAGCTCACTATCTTACAATATTGCAGTGTCAGTAGAAACTCGGCCTGTGATTGGTTGACATTGATCATGTTAGGGTCTCCTCATCAAGTTCTCATCGCAAATCCATCCCATACCAGTTTTAACAAAGGAAGTATTAAGGATAAATACAATCGTATACTACTAATATCAATAGTTATACATTTTGCAACATTCTCGTATTATGACATCCGTTTCACATTCAAATTGCAAGTAGCGATGGCAGTTCCCACAGTCGCTGTCGCATCTTGGCACGTAAACAATAGGACATAAGTCAACATGGTCTTCACACGGATTACATCAGCTGGTGCACTCTGCAGTTCGTAAGCAGGCGGAGCATTCGGCGCATGCATCTTTCGTACAGACCAAGACAACCACATGCTGGTTCGGACAAGAGGCCATTTTCATGCAGGCCCAATCTTGTACTAAAGTAAATAAACACAAAGGAATATTAATTCATGAAATAAAACCCATTATGTTTACCTCCCACCATACTAATACCCTAAATCAATTAATTCATAGCGAAAGCTATTAATTTAAAGCACCTTTTCGTTATTCGTGCACAACATGCAAAATGTGCAATGTACAACATAGCATAAACATGCATTAGTACCATTTTTCAAAGCGCAAACAGTTAATACGTGCTCATTCCATCATGGTTTAGTATATTAGGTAAAATGCGTTTTGCCCCATGTGTGAGTGTGTGTATTCAGGGTTGGTTAGTCCATTCAGTCAATACATTAGTATGGGGTTACTTAATTTCATGAGGATGTATATTTGCATACCTCACTCCATCAATCCCCCTTTGATGGTTTACCATCATAAAATCCCTAAAGATACGGTTTGCCAAGTTATATAGCTGTTATTTTGTCTTCTGGCCCTTGCTCCTTACATTTTACATATAATTTTTCTTTAAAATCCTCCAATTCTATCTCATCTATCTCTCTTTTCTTTACGTTCCTTACTTAATTTTCTTTCTTTCTTTCTTTCTTTTCTTTGCGTC
Organism: Calotriton arnoldi; assembly: GCA_963921515.1. Classification (NCBI taxonomy): domain Eukaryota; kingdom Metazoa; phylum Chordata; class Amphibia; order Caudata; family Salamandridae; genus Calotriton; species Calotriton arnoldi. Next base: position 316,019 of record CAWUFW010013878.1, on the reverse strand, counting down.
TTTTCTTCACACAAACATATGTCATTCTTATTGTGAATATCATAACAGCTACAGAAACTATTGCTACTATTATTTTTCCTACTAAGGAACTACCTATAGAAGAAAACCAATTGCTTATAGCAGAGAAACTTTTACTTAGTCTCTCCCAGACACCGTCAACCTCTAGTTGTGTTACTTCCTTATGCACATTTGTGATATTCTGAATGTATCCTTCCAGATTCTTACTTTTATCTGGAATGTAAGTGCAACAATGTTGAACCTTCAGCATTCCACAGACTCCACCCTCTTTTGCCAATAATATATCAAGGGCAAGTCGATTTTGCATAACCATAGATCTCATGGCAATCATTTCAGTGTCAATCATCATGAATCCTCCAGCAGAATCTGTTGATAAACGATCAACCACTGTGGACAATTGTCGAATTTTATATCCATTCAGTGTAACTCCAACTCCAGGTATCAATGCTCCAAATATATCACCTACAATTTCTGAAAAGCTTTCTCTTTTTACACGTGTTAGTCCTTGTTTTACTTCATGGATTCCATTTGTGCTTTTGTCTACATGGTAGACTTTTGGAAAGACAATCCCAATCCCAAGATAACAAGCTCCACAAGATCACTCTTTTCTTCTTGCTCGTTGTCAGTGCTGTCTCTTTCTTTGTTTAAATCTTCTTCTTCAATCTCCTCCAACACTATGTAGATCCAGTCAGGTGACTTGAACTTTTTGTTTGGTTTTCTCACTCTTTTTGGTCGCAGCACTGATTTGTCATCTGACTCTCCCTGTTCTATCTGACTTGAAACTTCATTTATCTGTTCTGGCCTATTCTCTTGTCTTCCTTTCACCACCCTATATTTCAGTCTTTTAACTCTGCTTGGCCAATGGTCGTCTTTGGTTGAACTTCTTCTTCTTCTTTGTTCATTTCGTACCTTCGTTTCTTTGCACCTATTCTGAGTTTGCTTTCATCTTCATTTTCTTTTTCTTCTTCTGTATTTCTTTCACCTATCTCCTTTCTACACTTTCCCTCTTCATATAAAATGTGTCTTTCTTTTTGTTCAACAGTAGTTTCCTCAGTCCCAGTAGCTGGTGCCCACCTTACTTGACTTGTGCTAAGCAATTCATCATCAAACCGCTCTTCAGAGTTCTTTTGTTTAGGCTCATCAGTTTCAGAGTCTATTGCTCTAGCCTCACCAGTCTCTTGTACTTCAGCTTCTGATTTCGAGCTCGGACTTGAGATCTCCAGATGCCGCTCTATTCGTTTTTCAAGTGGACTTGGAACTCGCTGAGTATGACTGGCGTGGATCCAATTTGGTAAACCAGCACACTTTACTGCTGTAGTTGTCACCAATATGACCTGTTATTGTACGTCCCAGCGGGGCTCTAGGCACGTTTTTCTTCTATGCCTTTTCACGTGAACCCACTCACCAGGGCTCAGGTCATGGGCTTGAGTCTGCTGGGTTGTGGTTGTGTCTGCTCCAACCTGATGAAACACAGAACGTACCACATCAGCCAACCCTTTGCAATAGTCAAGGATGAGATCATCAGATATATTTATCAATTTGTTGGCAGGTATAAATGCTTGTCTCATTGCTCTTCCCATCAAGATCTCATGAGGACTCAATCCTGTCTTTTTGTCAGGAATGCTTCTGAGACTCATCAAAACTAGGGGCAAAGCGTCAGGCCAATTCAGTGCTGTGGATTTACACACTTTTCCTAACCTGTTCTTGATTGTGCCATTTATCTGCTCTACTATTCCAGAAGCCTCTGGACGATAGGCACAATTAAGTTTTAGTTGGATGCTCAATGCCTCACAAATCAGTTTGATTGTTTCACTAGTAAAGTGTGTTCCTCTATCTGTTTCCATAGTGACTGGAAAACCAAATCTAGGAATGTATTCCCTCAACAGAAGTTTTGCCACTGTCAAACTATCATTCCTCCTTGTGGGATAGGCCTCCACCCAACGGGAAAACAAACACACGGGGGCAATTCAATAAAATCGAGTTGTAGTCTGGTAAAAGGACCTCCTGCTCTCCCTATTGTTCCCAGACTAACTACTGTTTTTCTTCCTGGGTTTTGCTGTTGACACGTCAGGCATCTTTGGCAGAGACTTTCTGCAATAGTCCTAAACTTGGTATTAAACCACATTTGTTTGAATGATCTGACCATAGCATCTCGGCCGATGTGTATCATCCCGTGATACATCCTTGCCATATGAGAAAGTAAACTATCTGGCATGACTGGTCTCCCATCAATGTACACCCATACATCATCATCTGCTCGTCTCCTACATCCTGCCTTTTCCCATTCCTGTTTCTCTTCTTCACCTTCCTCTTCCTGCAATTGTCTCACTTCATCCCATGTTTCAATGGTGTTAGTAAACATAAGTTGACAAGCCGTATTTTCTTTTGTTTTTCCCCGATTTATGGAAGTCTGATTCTTTGCTCAATATTGTGCTACTTGGTCAGCAAATCTGTTGCCTTGAGTCACATAATCATCTCCTGACTTATGTGCGGCACATTTGACCACTGCAATTCGTTTTGGCAATTGTAATGCTTCAAGCAATTCCTTTACAAATTGACTATTCCTGATGGGGGACCCCGAAGAGGTCAGGAATCCCCTCTGCATCCATAGTTCTCCAAAGTCATGCACAATACCAAAGCCATATTGGCTATCTGTAATTATAGTCACCTTCTGACTTCTTCCCAATTAACAGGCTCGAATTAGAGCCACCAATTCGGCAACTTGTGCAGATTTTACCCCTTTTAGACAGGATGCTTCCAGGATTGCCGCTACAGTACAGACGGCATAGGCAGAACTCAACACACCTGTTTCAGTTCGTAAACATGAACCATCAACAAGCATCACACAATCAGATTCTTCAAGAGGAACATCCTTAATATCAGGACGGGGCTTGGTGCAAAATTCAGTCACATTCAAACAATCATGTTCTGCTTCATCCCTCACTTCTTCATCCCAAGCATCTGGCAATAAAGTGGAAGGGTTCACATTTGTACATCTCACTATTGTCACATTTTCTGCACCCAGAATCACTCTCTCATACCTAGTCAGCCGACTATAGGTGAGGTGCTGAGTCCGTGTTCTTGTTAAGAGGATTTCAACTGAATGTGGCACATACACTCTCACAGGATGACCCATTATGATCCCTTCACTCTGTTCCAGACTCACACATGTAGCAGCTACTGCTTTCAAACATCCAGGTAATGCGGCAGCTACTGAATCTAAAGTAGCAGAAAAATAAGCCACAGGTCGTCTTGCCATTCCATGTCTCTGAGTTAAAACTGCAAGCTCACACCCATCTCTTTCACTGCAATATAATGCAAAATCTTTTGAATAATCAGGCATCCCTAATGCAGGTGCTTGACACAGACTGTCTTTCAATTTAACAAAAGCTTCCATGCTCTCTTCATCCAATTTCATTGGGTCTTTCACATCATTCCTTGTCAGCCTCTGTAGAGGTTTTGCCATCAGTGAAAAACCACTGATCCACTGTCTACAATATCCAACCACTCCGAAGAACATTCGCACTTCTCTTTGAGTTGTGGGTGGTTTCATGTCCTTGATCACACAAATACGCTCTGATGTTACCTTTCTGACTTCCTTCTCAATCTTGTGACCTAAGTATTGGACTTCTCGCTGACAGAATTGTAATTTTGCGGGGGACACTTTATGTCCACCTTCTGCCAAATGGTTCAGAAAGGCAATAGTGTCTGCAATACAGGCTTCTCGAGTCTTTGAAGCCACCAGTACTTCATCAATATACTGAACCAGAACTGACCCTTCAGACATTCTCAAATCTTCCAGACACTTTTTCAAGATCTGGTTAAAAATTGAAGGACTCTCAGTATACCCTTGAGGAACTCGGCACCATGCCAAAACACAGTCTCCAAAACGGAAAGCACATAAATACTGGCTATCCGGATGCAAGGGAATCGAAAAGAATGCATGACACAAATCAATCACTGTATACCATTCCGCATCATGTGGGATTTGATAGAGAATCACTGCTGGATTTGGCACAACTGGTCAACAAGGCACAACAATTTTGTTCACCTTTCTCAAATCTTGCACTATTCTATAGGTTCCGTTTGGCTTTTTCAGTCCCATAATAGGTGAATTACAAGGACTGCTCATTATTTCTTTTAAAATTCCTTGCTCAATCATTTGATCAATTACAGGAGCTATTCCCGCTATTACTTCTGGCTTCATTTTATACTGTGGTGTATTTGGATAGTTAGCACCGTCTTTCACTGTAATTTTAATCGGGTCTACTTTTCTCATTAACCCAATCTCTTGTCCTGTGAAATCCCACACATCTGAATTCACTACCTTCATCAATTCTTCAGGCACACTTTTATCTGCAAGAAGCGAAAATAACTCATTCACTTCTGTCCCTTGCTTTGCTAGCATCATTTTAAAAGAGACATCCTCATCAGGTGTCTGGAATGCAATACCATCCAGTGTGCAGTAAATAGTGCAGTTCATCTTGCATAACAAGTCTCTCCCTAACAAATTTACCGGACTCGAGTCACACACTACGAACCAATGCATGTCTTTAAATGGACCAATATGCACTTCAATTGGTTTAGTAACTGGAGTATTAATCTGTTTATTTGAGACTCCTACTACTTGGATAGTTTCTCCCGAGAGGGGTAGATTTGGAATTTCTGCTGCTCTCACAGTAGAACGGGTAGCACCAGTGTCCACAAGAAAGGTGATATCATTACCTTCCACTTTTCCGTCAACAATTGGACCTGACTGATCTACCTCTAGAGTAGCGCCAAGCACGCACTCTTCCTCCCCCCTCAGACAGCATCATTGATTCGACTCAACATCACTTCCATCACATTGCATCCAAAATTGGGGAATCACATTTGTGTTAGTATTTTTACCAACCTGGTCTCCTCCGTGGAACCCTGTTTCCGCACTGTATCTTTGAGCATTTACATTGTGTGGCAAAGGTGGTTGCGGGACCTGATACTGGGTAGTAACTACCTGCTGCTGCGGTGGCTGTTGCACACCTACCTCACTCTGCACCTGTGGGGTTCAAATTTGATTTCCTCCATTAGTCCTCTGCACTGATCTACACTCATTCTTCCAGTGTCCATACTTTCCGCAAGCACGACAAGGTAATTTTTTTTCGCCTCTTCCCTGCTCATTTGTTCCCTACCTCTACCTCCACTGGGTCTTTGAGCATTCTGACTAACTCCTCCCATTTGGTTTATGGGCTGAGAATTCAACTGGGCTTCCTGCTGCTCTGCTACCTTTACTTGCGCCCACATCATTTTTTCTTTTAATTTGCGATGGCGGGACTCAATGTCATTGCTGCAATACTTCACATACCTTAGGATCTCATCAATTGTCTTAGCCTGCCAACACAACATGTGTTGCTGTATCATCTGACTAATCTCAGGTCTCAATCCATACATAAATCTATACACAAAATGACCCATATCTTTGTCTCCAATATTCTCAAAACCACTATACTGCTTAAAAACCTGTAATAATCTCTCATAATATGCATGCACAGATTCTTTCGGCTCTTGGGTGGTTCTATCTATTTTTACCCAATCAGTTTCCTTAGGGGAAATCTTACTTTTCAAGAAAGTAATCACCTGATTGTAATTTTTCATCACCTCATCAGAAGGTGCTCCTGATTTAGGATCTCTGGGATATTCTTCTTTTGGCCAATCAACTGTAATATTACATTCTGTCCATAAATCTGCAGGGACAACAATTTCAAATAATCCATCTAAATCTTTCAGCAACACTTTCGAGACTTTCACAAACATCTCAACTTGTTTGTACCATTCAACTGGCTTTTCTCTCAACCTGGGAAACTCATTTGTAAAGGACAATATATCCTGTCTAGACCACGGAACGTGCACGTAACCTCCTCCTGGAACTTCTCTCATGGGACATTCAAGAGATACATTTTCTGCTTCTCTTACTGGATGTAAATATATTTCTTTAGCAGCTGTTTCTTCTTTCTTCCTCATCCATCTACCCTTCCATCTCTCCACGTCTCCCCATTTTCTCAAAGCAACCATTAATCTTTTATCTGCAATCGTCTACCAGATGTATTCATATTTTCTATATCCTTTTCAGTAAAATCCACTCTATATGTCTTCTGCAACACTTTTGATCTCCCCATGTCTACTCCTAATTCATCTGCAGCTTCTACTAACCTCTCATGCAGATTTCTCGCTTTCCAAGTAATACTCTTATACAGATACATCAGTTCATCATTATGATAAGTCTTTAGCCTGTCTGGACTTATGGTCCCAAGGATCATTTCTTCCAGATCTACTCTCAACTTACATACATCTATAGGTTGTGGCTGTGTTTTTCTCCTTTGTCACCCTTTCACCCAATCATCTAACTCTTCAGGTGTCGGACCTATTGAAACTTCACTTCTGGGGATTTCCTCCACCTCTATTCTTTTTGGATGTAACTGCATTACTCCTCTAGGTGTTTCATTTACTGTTAAATTAGTCGGAGGTGTTAACCTAGTGGCGGTAGTGGGCTGTTCACTTTGAACACTTACGGTGTTAATTCTACTGCTAGCTGATGTTACGGCAGAATTTAATGGGATAGTCAAGGCATGGATAAGTCCATTTTCAAATACAGGTATTGCTGGACCTATAGTTACTGGCACAGTTATTGCATCTATCTTCATATTCATCTGATTTAATTTTTCTACTAACTCTTTGGTTTTTATTGCCAATTCTGCTTCTTCTTCCTGCACTACATCACTTACAGTTGGAACTAGTGTCGTTTGAAGTGTCATTGGGGTTTCCATTGACGGTGCATTTGGTGTCACCATTGCCGGATTTTCCTGATAAGGGGGTGGTCGTTTAACTAATATATCATCCAGTAGCTCGTCATCAGGTTCATTCGGGCTATATCCATAACCTAATGGCTCTAAATGTTTCCTTTTCTCCTTGCATTTGCTTCCTGCAGTCTCTCCTACAGTTAATACTGGATGCAATCCTTTAGTTATATCTCCATTTCTCCATCTCTTCATTCTGTCCTCATGCCTTTCATCATGAAATCTTCCAAACATAAATCTATTATTTCTGCCACCTCTATGTCTTTCCCTTTCATACATTTCATCTTCCCATTCTACTAATGCTTCAAACTGTGTTGGTCTGGGTCTTGGATCTAATGTCATCATCTTGTCTCTCAAATTGCGCAAAACTGCCAAATTAAAAGAACCATGCTCTGGAAAAGCTAGCACACCATCATTCTTCGTATATTCTACCCAATTTTCTAACCAAATGCATGTGTGATAACCATACTTCAACATCATATAAGACGCTGGTGACTTTGGTGGAGGGATAGGAACTCCTTCTCTCGTTATTACAGGTTTGTCTTTTTTAAAGAATCTTTTAATTTTGCCAAACAAAGTCAATTTCTCCTGTCTTGGTTGTTCAAAATACATTTTTGCTAATTATCAACAATTTTACTCAAATCCAAATCTTTGTCAACACAATCCGCTATAATTCACCAATCAAATTCCTTTGCTGCCCTAGGCACCTGACCAATATCAGCGCGACACACTCTAACTCTCCAATCGGAGCTTTCTACGTCTCTGCTATTCTGTCCAATTCCAGCACAGCTCACACCAACCAGCCAATCTGAGCTTACCTTGCCTCCGCAGTCTGACCAATGCCAGCGTGGCTTCTTGTGACGTCAGCCTCTCCTCTTTCTGCTGACCCTCCCTTTACAAAAATTATCGGCACTTTTCTAAGTTCTTTTTCTTTACAATAACTTATTAGTCACAACATAAACGATACCACATTGTCCGTTTACTAAATAAAGAGATAGTTTTTCACTTTAAAGAATGCTAATACGGGCAAGTATAACAATTCCGCTATCCTTCCCTTCATTCAAGCTAGGGGAGGACCTGTTACTTCTTTAGGGATAAGGCCAAAGTTTTACAAGAGGTCCTTTCGCTGGAAAGGAGGTCTCGCTACTCTTCTGGGGATAAGGCCAAAGTTTCACAGGTGGACCCTTCGCTATCTCACTCTTTTTCTACATACACGCTAAATAGTCCCTAAGATAACACATAGGTGTTACCACTAATTAAACAGACAATGCACCTATTCCTGTGTGATTTCACTTCTCACACTTTTCTTCTGCCTTATTTCAGGCTAACTTTTACTGCCGGCTTCCCAGATACCTTTCTGTACCTGTGTTCCAAAAACTACATAGAAACGCAACACTAACTCACTTTACATAGAATGTTAAACATATAATCAATAATCAATAATCAATAAATCACCAAACTAATCAATAATAACCATCACTCTGCTACCAGAAAAACTGATCCAGCGCAACCCCTAATTGATGAACCAGGGACCAGGAAAAACTCATCACGCATAAACCACTTACCAAACAACGGGGCCCATCACACATTACCCATAAATGATCCCTGAAGACGGGCGCTGGATTTAAGGGGGCTTAATTTGTCAGTTTTGTTATGTACAATACTATACTTCACATTAATAAAACATTTTATATATTCCTAGCTATTCTTAATTTCAACTGTCCTCTTTTGGTCGATGGACCATTAGTTGACGAGTTGATGGTGACTATGATTAACTAAATAGTTAACACTTTTAACTAAATAACCACAGAGTCATTTATTCGGTTAATAATTTTATCTCATTAAATTTATATGCTCATAATTCAGATTGTAAGTGCACACACAAGACCACATATAAGAGAACAATTTATCAAGCAATGTAATCAAAATGAATCATTTGCATCGACATCAAAGCGTGCGTAGGAATAGGGGAAGAGAAGGTACAGCATAAATACTTTGCAGAAATATATTGCAAAATTAAAGCATTTAAGGAGGGTGATACCCACCAAAGAATCAGGAAAACCACTTCCTTGGCCGAGGTTGTGGCAAGGGGTCTCCAGAGATAGGCTCAGAGGACAAAGTTAACAGGACAGATGCAACTAAGGGGCCGATTCCGATTCGGGTCGTAAAACATACCGACCGACTCGGTACGGGAATGTTGTCCGACCGACACGTACCGGCGCTGCCCGACCCGCGTAGTACGATGAAATGCATGTGAATCACGACCGACTCGTACGGAACACAAGCCGAACGACCGAACCGCACGGAAACCAGCTATCCGGCCGGGAAACTATGCGAATCGAACCGACCGACACGCACCAGGAATGAACCCGACAGAAACGTACCCGCGAACTCCGACCCGCGCAGTACGATGCAATGCGTGTAAAACCAGACCGAGTCACACGGAGCCCAAGCCGTACAACCGACACGCATACAAAACCGAGCCGAAGCAACCCAATACTCGGCGACCGACACGTACGCCGCACATGAAACCCATCACAAACACAGCTTGAAAGACTCGGAGAAGCCCGCACGAGCCAACTGCAGCGTCCTACTCGGTCAGAAGAACGTCTCCTACATGCATAAAAAACACAAAGGAAAAAATACAAAAAAAAGGGCCAAACAAGCAATGACAAAGTCAATAAATACAGGGGGGAAAAAACATGGAACAAGGACACACCCCCAACTCCACCCATATAAAGGCCACAAATCCCTACCATGATCCTTTGCAAATTCAACTGACCTGCCAGCACAGAACACCATCAGACAGCAACCACAGACACACACACAACTCATCCATCACACAAGCCACACACCATTAGCACCTCCCAAATAGCACCCTCACATACACCCAGCAAAACCTACACTCACCCACCCTCACTTGCACACTCACACACACATCAATCCCCACCACCACCCATCACCATGCCCCCAAAGAAGAATCCAAAGTTCCTAGACAGTGAATTGGAAGTCCTGGTAGATGAGATCCTCAGGGTAGAGCCACAGTTGTTTGGTACATTGGTCCAACAGACGCCCATGTCGCAGAAAACCAAGATGTGGGAGAGGATCGTCGACAGGGTGAACGCACAATCACCATGTTTGCGCACAAAGGAAGACATCCAGAACAGGTGGTATGATGTGCGCAGGAGGGTCAAGGACCTACTTAAGAAGGATTACGCCTTGAGTAATCGCACCGGCAGTGGCCCTCCTGCCAAACCAGTATACCTCAGGCCCTGGGAGGAGAAGGTGCGGGCCATCCTACCACCAGTGAGCGTATATGGACTATCAAACATCCCAGAGCCTGGTGAGTACACAACCAATATACCCAATATTGTGTGACAATACACACACATCACTGTCAAGGGGATAGTCAAACCATGCACCCTTAGCAAATCCACACCAACCAAAAGATAATCATCCCAAGATGTGTATGTTAGTCAGATAAACACAATACCTGCCATCTCATAGTGATATGTAACTGTGTCATGACATGTACAACCCTAACAACAAATAGAGCAAGGCAGTGGCACAAATATAACCAACAAACACAGTCAGATATTTTGCCACCACTAGAACACCACCTCACAGGGAAGCTCACTGAAAGGAAGGAATTCTGTGTATGCTGGTGAAGTGAGTGTAGGCAATAGCATGATGGGAGTTGTAGTCACAGATATTGGTCACCCTCACAATTGGCCCATCAACACCACTCTGAACCATGCTCACATCACAGGGAGTGGAAAAGAACTGACAAGATGGCTGACACTGGGTACTGCTGTGGGGAGCGCAAGGCCCTGCTGGGAACTGTGCAACAACCAACAGCAGGACACCACTGACTGACATCCTGAAAGCCAACTTGCACTCCCTGCAATGGAAGCACGTTCCATGGTGGGATATCTGGCTGGGTGGGAAGGAGGACTGACAGTTCTGACCATAGTTACCAGCAGCTTTTCTCACACACCCCCTTAACACAAACTCCACACAACTCACCTGGGAGAATGCAATGCATCACACTCTAATTAAATATCCCACAAAGAACAACCACACTGGGTTATGCTGTGTGAAGCACAGGGACACTTTTGCGACTTGTAGCCAAACAAACGCCAGGACAACACTGTCAGCCATCCTGTCAGCACAGGCACACTACCACACAGGGAAGCAGAGTCAAAAGGAAGGAAGTATGGGCATGCTGGGAAGGGGGGTGTAGGTAATAGCATGATGGGAGTGGTAGTCACAGCTCAACATGCCCCTCCCACATGGCCCAGCAAGCTCACACTGAAGCATGCACACCTCACAGGGAGTGAAAAGCCACTTCAAAGATGTCTGACACTGGCCTCAGCTGTGGGGAGAACAAGGCCCTGCTGGGAACTGTGCACCAACAAACAACAGGACCACACTGTCAGCCATCTTGCCATTGCTGTCACACTCACACACAGTGAAGTCGACTCAAAAGGAAGGAAGTATGGGTATGCTGGGAAGGGGGGTGTAGGCAATAGCATGATGGGAGTGGTAGTCACAGATATTGGTCACCCTCACAATTGGCCCATCAACACCACTCTGAACCATGCTCACATCACAGGGAGTGGAAAAGAACTGACAAGATGGCTGACACTGGGTACTGCTGTGGGGAGCACAAGGCCCTGCTGGGAACTGTCCAACAACCAACAGAAGGACACCACTGAATGACATCCTGAAAGCCAACTTGCATTCCCTGCAATGGAAGCACGTTCCATGGTGGGATATCTGGCTGGGTGGGAAGGGAGGACTGACAGCTCTGACCATAGTTACCAGCAGCTTTTCTCACACACCCCTTAACACAAACTCCACACAACTCACCTGGGAGAATGCAATGCCTCACACTCTAATTAAATATCCCACAAAGAACAACCACACTGGGTTATGCTGTGTGAAGCACAGGGACACTTTTGGGACTTGTAGCCAAACAAACGCCAGGACAACACTTTCAGCCATCCTGTCAGCACAGGCACACTACCCCACAGGGAAGCAGAGTCAAAAGGAAGGAAGTATGGGCATGCTGGGAAGGGGGTGTAGGCAATAGCATGATGGGAGTGGTAGTCACACCTCAACATCCCCCACCCACATGGCCCAGCAAGCTCACACTGAAGCATGCACACCTCACAGGGAGTGAAAAGCCACTTCAAAGATGTCTGACACTGGCCTCAGCTGTGGGGAGCACAAGGCCCTGCTGGGAACTGTGCACCAACAAACAACAGGACCACACTGTCAGCCATCTTGCCATTGCTGTCACAGTCACACACAGTGAAGTCGACTCAAAAGGAAGGAAGTATGGGCATGCTGGGAAGGGGGGTGTAGGCAATAGCATGATGGGAGTGGTAGTCACAGATATTGGTCACCCTCACAATTGGCCCATCAACACCACTCTGAACCATGCTCACATCACAGGGAGTGGAAAAGAAATGACAAGATGGCTGACACTGGGTACTGCTGTGGGGAGCACAAGGCCCTGCTGGGAACTGTGCACCAACAAACAACAGGACCACACTGTCAGCCATCTTGCCATTGCTGTCACACTCACACACAGTGAAGTCGACTCAAAAGGAAGGAAGTATGGGCATGCTGGGAAGGGGGTGTAGGCAATAGCATGATGGGAGTGGTAGTCACAGATATTGGTCACCCTCACAATTGGCCCATCAACACCACTCTGAACCATGATCACATCACAGGGAGTGGAAAAGAACTGACAAGATGGCTGACACTGGGTACTGCTGTGGGGAGCACAAGGCCCTGCTGGGAACTGTCCAACAACCAACAGAAGGACACCACTGACTGACATCCTGAAAGCCAACTTGCACTCCCTGCAATGGAAGCACGTTCCATGGTGGGATATCTGGCTGGGTGGGAAGGAGGACTGACAGCTCTGACCATAGTTACCAGCAGCTTTTCTCACACACCCCCTTAACACAAACTCCACACAACTCACCTGGGAGAATGCAATGCATCACACTCTAATTAAATATCCCACAAAGAACAACCACACTGGGTTATGCTGTGTGAAGCACAGGGACACTTTTGGGACTTGTAGCCAAACAAACGCCAGGACAACACTGTCAGCCATCCTGTCAGCACAGGCACACTACCCCACAGGGAAGCAGAGTCAAAAGGAAGGAAGTATGGGCATGCTGGGAAGGGGGGTGTAGGTAATAGCATGACGGGAGTGGTAGTCATAGCTCAACATCCCCCTCCCACATGGCCCAGCAAGCTCACACTGAAGCATGCACACCTCACAGGGAGTGAAAAGCCACTTCAAAGATGTCTGACACTGGCCTCAGCTGTGGGGAGCACAAGGCCCTGCTGGGAACTGTGCACCAACAAACAACAGGACCACACTGTCAGCCATCTTGCCATTGCTGTCACACTCACACACAGTGAAGTCGACTCAAAAGGAAGGAAGTATGGGCATGCTGGGAAGGGGGGTGTAGGCAATAGCATGATGGGAGTGGTAGTCACAGATATTGGTCACCCTCACAATTGGCCCATCAACACCACTCTGAACCATGCTCACATCACAGGGAGTGGAAAAGAAATGACAAGATGGCTGACACTGGGTACTGCTGTGGGGAGCACAAGGCCCTGCTGGGAACTGTGCACCAACAAACAACAGGACCACACTGTCAGCCATCTTGCCATTGCTGTCACACTCACACACAGTGAAGTCGACTCAAAAGGAAGGAAGTATGGGCATGCTGGGAAGGGGGTGTAGGCAATAGCATGATGGGAGTGGTAGTCACAGATATTGGTCACCCTCACAATTGGCCCATCAACACCACTCTGAACCATGCTCACATCACAGGGAGTGGAAAAGAAATGACAAGATGGCTGACACTGGGTACTGCTGTGGGGAGCACAAGGCCCTGCTGGGAACTGTGCACCAACCAACAGCAGGACACCACTGCCTGACATCCTGAAAGCCAACTTGAACTCCCTGCAATGGAAGCACGTTCCATGGTGGGATATCTGGCTGGGTGGGAAGGAGGACTGACAGCTCTGACCATAGTCACAAGCAGCTTTTCTCACACACCCCCTTAACACAAACTCCACACAACTCACCTGTGAGAATGCAATGCCTCACACTCTAATTAAATATCCCACAAAGAACAACCACACTGGGTTATGCTGTGTGAAGCACAGGGACACTTTTGGGACTTGTAGCCAAACAAACGCCAGGACAACACTGTCAGCCATCCTGTCAGCACAGGCACACTACCCCACAGGGAAGCAGAGTCAAAAGGAAGGAAGTATGGGCATGCTGGGAAGGGGGGTGTAGGCAATAGCACAATGGGAGTGGTAGTCACACCTCAACATCCCCCACCCACATGGCCCAGCAAGCTCACACTGAAGCATGCACACTTCACAGGGAGTGAAAAGCCACTTCTAAGATGTCTGACAATGGTGCTCTGTTGTGGGGAGTACCAGGCCCTGCTGGGAACTGGGCACCAACCAACAGCAGGACACCACTGACTGACATCCTGAGAGTTAACCTGCACCCACTGCAAGGGTGGCATGCTTCATGGTGGGATAACTGGGCTGGGGGGAGAAAGAGGTCCGGATGTCAACCAAATACCACCAATGCTGGTCATGCACACACCTCAACATCCACATTGAAATGCATCAGGTTGGCAGGACAATGAGCCACACCAATATCAACCTCTGACTGTGACAACTTAGGACAATGCAATGTACAGGGCCGCATCCAGAGGTACAGTCACAACTGTCATGTGTTTGAACCATAGATGCCTGCAGAAACATAACATACATTGTGTGTCTCTTCCAAAAACAGGTGATGATGGGGAAACAGCAGCAGATGAGGAGGAGTCCCTGTCCCAGGCTCCGGTGGCCCCTGAGTTCTCTGGTGTGGAACAGCCTCTGCCCTCATCGGATGGCGAAGACCAACCTGGCACCTCCGGTGTGAGTCATCATGCAGCACCAGCAGGACCACCATCTGCACCCCCTGCACCCATTCCTCCAACATCTGCCAACACACAGACCACCTCTGCCGACACGGACAGACCAAGGACACTCAATGACAACAGCACAGGGACCCCAGCCCACCGTGAAGCAACGGACAACAACCCCAGTACCAAACCCCAAGGGGGCCTAGGGTCACCTGTGCGTGCCACTGCAGGTCCCGCACGTGTGGCCATGGGTGCTGGGAGGGGTGGTAGGCAGAGGTCGCTGTTTGCAGAGGGGTCTGTACTGCATGATGACCCACAACTGGCACGCATTGCTGATGCGTACCAGAATAGCACCGGAGAGGTCAGCCAGGTAGTGGGGATCCTCAAGGACATTCAACAGCAGCAGGCTGCCCATCATGCCCGCTTGGACTCCCACATGTCCCGTGTGGAGACACACATGTCCCGTGTGGAGACACACATGTCTGGCATGGAGTCCAAGTGGGACACATTGGAAGAACTGACAGCGGTGCAGAGGGACATATTGACATGCCTCCGCCAGATTAGCACCAACATGTCCACACCTCCCTGTGTGCCCACAACATCTGGTGCCGCAACAACTGCAACTGCCACAGGGAGGGAGGATGACTCTGGTGGAGAGTCCTCTGCACCGCAGCGGCCTGCACGTGAGGGTCCCCCCAGAAAGAAGAGGGGTCGTCCGAGGAAGGACAACTGAGAGGCCGATGGCCATGTACATCCCCCAGGAACCCAACACCTGTTCTGGAAATTCTCCTTTGTGTGCAAACTGTTCACCCTGTCGAATGCAACCCAACTCTCCCACATGACATGGGGAGTTTAATTTGGACTAATGTATCAGATGACTGTGGACTTTACTCAGGACATTTCTGCTACCAACACTTCCAACTCATCTGGGAACTTTGGATTCCAATCCCAATGTACAGCACCCACCATCCTGTGCACTATCCTCACACATGTATGTAAATAAACTCACTAATACACCATACTTGCCTCTGTTGTGATTCCAACGTTGTTTTTGTCATGGAGATGATGATCTGCTAAATGACACTGTGCATGCTAACTGCTACAGCAAGTTCAACACCGTCATGTGAGTCATGGCGACGTGACACATATGAGGGAGACACACCACTAGGGCTACACAACACATACACACCAGGGCCATCTGACTCATCGCCTACACTGATGTTGCCAGGAAATACAGTGGAATGCACAGACACCACACCTATTCAGAGTCTGTGTTAACTAGCCCACAGGTGCAGTAAGCAAATGTCAGTCAGATGTGTGACCACAGACAACGCACATCCCAAAGTGAAGCACAGGTTTATTACACATTTGCAACATGTTGTTTCCACTACAAATGCAAGGTAATCCCACGTGGCAGTGGCCACACAGTCAACAAGTGTAGAAGAAATAAAGTCCAGGGGTGTGTGGCACATCACCTGTAGGGAAACGACTGCTTCCACCCTGAAAGCTGAATCATGGTGTCGGGGGATCCGAGTTGACCAAACAACTCTGAAAGTACCCTGTGAAGGACAGACATGACACACAGTCAAAAGCACTGAAGAACAGGACAGAACTGCAATACTCATGCCCAATACATGTCACAAGATACCTACACAAAACCAAGTTAGCATGTCAACACTGTTGGGGAGTACAGACTACCTGTAAGGACACATCGCTGCACGCATCCAGTCAAGTAGCACATGGCCACACTCAAACAGCACCAGAGCACCACCAACACATATCATGCAAACTCACATCATTGACATGACATCTCTGGATACTCACATTCAGCTGAAGAAGTTGGTGATGAGCTGTGTGCGGACATCACCCTCATCATCATCATCATCACTGGCATCGTGGCCCAGGCCAGGATCCTCCACAGGTGGCGGATGTTGGTCATCGTCATCCAGGATGAGAGGCAACTCCTTCCGCACTGCCAGGTTGTGTAGCATGCAGCAGACGATGACAATCTTGCACACCTTTGCTGGGGCATATGGGAGGGCCCCTCCTGTCTTGTCTAGGCAGCGAAAGCGGCTCTTCAGGAGACCAAATGTCCGCTCGATCACTCTCCTGGTCCGACCATGTGCCTCATTGTAGCGCATCTGGGCTGGTGTCACAGGGTTCCTGAGGGGTGTCAGCAACCACGGCATGTTGGGGTATCCGGAGTCACCTACATACAGACAATTGCACATTAGCTGAGTTGGAAAAGAGGGTGGAATACAACATTGCAGAACACACACAATGGTACAAAGTCAGTACACACCGACAAGCCAGGCACGCTGGTTCTGCATCTGTGACATCATCCTCGGGATGCGACTACTCCTCATCACGTAGGCATCGTGTGCAGAACCGGGGAAACGGGCACACACATGTGAGATGCTCATATCTGCAAGACATACCACCAGAGCATTGACAGAATGGTAATGTTTCCTGTTCCTGTATGCCTGCTCATGTGCCTGTGGTGGTACCAAAGCCACATGTGTCCCATCAATGGAGCCAATGACATGTGGCATCCTCCCCAGGGCATAGAAGTCACTCTTGACGTCAGTGAGTTGTTGACGTTTAGGGAAATAGATGTACTGGTTCAGGTATCTCAACATTGCCTCCAAAACATCGCGTAGCACACGGCTGAACATGGTCTGTGACATCCCACCAGCAGACGCCACAGTGTGTTGAAAGGTACCGGTGGCAAAGAAGTGTAGGGCTGCCATCACCTTCACCTTGGGGGTCAGCGCTGTAGGGTATGGCCGGCCAGGTTGCAAATGTGGGGCCAACCGCACCGCCAATTCCTCAATCAGCGCCCTGTTGAAGCGGTACCGTCGGATGCAGTCACGTTCAACCATGGTTGCAAGGTCAGGGAATGGTCTATGGACAGCTGGTGCCCTGCAGTGCATAGGTGAAGAAAGAAAGATTGTCAGTCACCCCACATATGTGGCATTGACCATACTCAATATCACATGATACATCATTACGAGACACAAGTACCTGATGTGTGTGCCGTTCTGTATGGACATATATGGCACCTACATGGCCAACATCTAACATCACAGTTCAACATGTGTTGACAACAAGTTCCAGGTTGTGCTATGGGAAATCATTAGGCTGTGTCACAGTACCCATGTACTGCTGTCACGTTCCAAACACACACCACAGTGACATGTGAGGACAGATGTGCCACAGGCATCACAGCTCATTGACAGGTAGATTCCCAGGGACCCTGTATTGCCACATGGACACTGGCATGACATGGCGTATCATGTACACGTCAGCAAAACAACCATGACTCCCACAGGTAGTGGCCCCTGTTGCCTCTGCAGGACAGACATGGACGTCTGTGACACACACACGCACAACATCAAAGTCCATGCACAAACAACGTGGATGTGGAGACTGTCTCCCATTGTGCACATGGAATCAGAGACATCGGAAACACAACATGCACACAGACTGTGGAGGGCCATCACTATTGTGGCAATGGGTCACCCTGTGACGTACATACCTTCCCACATGGGACTCAGGGTGTATGTGACATGACATACACATACACAACCTGGAAATGTGACCATGCCACATGCTCTGAACTGAACAGTTGCACATCACAGTGGTCATGTGCACAACACACAAAGGATTCTGTCCCCATGAACACGTGCACAGCCTGGGAGTGGCTGCCCCCAAGTGCCACCAAAAAACCCACATGTTGACCCCCATACACACACAGGTAATGCAGCCTTACATGCCTTAGGATACAGTGTGGACAGGCTGTGGTGTTGTAGGTGTGCCCCTGAGTCCCTGGCAAGTAAATGTGGCTGGCATACGTTCACCAGTGACAACCATGGTGACATATGCGAGTGACTTGTACAGGGACGCGTCGTACAGCAATGGACCGATCCGTGTGCACGCATTGGCCATTGCATATGATGTGGACGGATGCGTGTTGTTTATCCGAAATACGCGTTGTACAGCAATGGACCGATCGGTGCGCACGCATTGGCCATTGCATATGATGTGGACGGATGCGTGTTGTCATCCGAAATACGCGTTGTACAGCAATGGACCGATCGGTGCGCACGCATTGGCCATTGCATATGATGTGGACGGATGCGTGTTGTCATCCGAAATACGCGTTGTACAGCAATGGACCGATCGGTGCGCACGCATTGGCCATTGCATATGATGTGGACGGATGCGTGTTGTCATCCGAAATACGCGTTGTACAGCAATGGACCGATCGGTGCGCACGCATTGGCCATTGCATATGATGTGAACGGATGCGTGTTGTTTTTCGAAATACGCGTTGTGCAGCAATGGACCGATCGGTGCGCACGCATTGGCCATTGCATATGCTGTGAACGGATGCGTGTTGTTTTTCGAAATACGCGTCGTACAGCAATGGTCCGATCGGTGCGCACGCATTGGCCATTGCATATGATGTGAACGGATGCGTGTTGTTTTTCGAAATACGCGTCGTACAGCAATGGTCCGATCGGTGCGCACGCATTGGCTATGGCCTGACATGGTAACGGACGCGTTTTCGAAGCTTAAACGAGTCGGATGCAGTGAATTCAGTTGGTCACCCACAACAATGTTGCAAATTCATGGGTGTCATGAAGTTGAACTTTTGAAGGATGCTGTGGGCGTGTATAAGTGGTGCAATTCCATGGATTGGCCAGATTCAGAAGATGCAAACGACTTGGACCTATCACTTTGGACACATGGGACAGTATCTGCCTCTGCAGCACACATATAATGCTGGCTGTTCCCCTGAGAGCTCACTTGCCTGCACTACATGCTCCAGGACGACATCTGCCACCACCACTGCTGCTGTCTCTGCATCCTCTGGCTACTGCAATGGCACGTACTGTGGATAGAGCCCCAGCCTTCAGCACTGAGGAGAACCAGGCCCTGCTGGACAGCCTCCTTCCACAGTACAGCAAGCTGTATGGGAAACCAGGGGAGCAGGTGAGTGTGCTGTCCACTGCCTTACTAATTGTGCATGTTGTCTGACTAGCAAGACGTACAGTGTGTACACCAGTGGCTAGCATGCTCACTGAGTAGTTGTCACCCCCCAAAGTGTGTAGTCACATGCACTGAACAGGTATAGTGCAGTAACAGTGCATTCCAACAAGGTTTGACTTCCCAGGCAATGATACCATTTAGTAACTGCTGGCAAACTGTTCATAGCCATAGTTGCACTACCTGTGTAGATCATATGCCCCTGTGATTGAGACATGTATATCCAACTGTGTGATGCACGGAAATGTTGCATGTGTAGTAATGGCCTTTTCACTTTGTCATCCTCACAGGTTGATGCCCACCAGAAGCAGGAGATCTGGCTGACCATCGTCCGGGCAGTACGATCTGTGGGGGTCTACAGGCGCAGGATCCGCAACTGCCAGAAGAGGTGGCAGGACCTTCGGGGCTGGACCCGGAGGATCGCAAGGGTCCAGCTGAAGCTGTCGCCTCCTCGCAGGAGGGGCGGACACCGGACCCTGACCCCCCACATGCTCTGGATCCTGGCGGTGGTCTTCCATGACCTGGATGGGCAGCTGAAGGCCTGACATCAGCAAGGAGGGGGTAAGTGCTAGCCTCAACTGTGTACTATGACTGACATGCTCTATGCACTCCTTTAGCCTGGTTCCACTTCCACAGTACAACTGTCATGTCGTCCTGGACTCATGTCCCTCACTTGTGTCATGCCCCCTCCTCATCTGATACACAGGTGTGGCCCTTACAGTCTGTGACTTAGGTCACTTGGGTACTGTGTACTTGCAGTTACCTGTGGTTCAAGTTGGGGACAGCATCAGTTACAGGAACTTTGTGGTGGGCGGCATGGGTGGTACAATTGCTCACAATGCCTGTGATCTGACATGTACTCTGGGTATGGCTTTAATATGTGTTCCAATTGCTGCTCTGACTCACCACATGTCTGGGGTATGTGCCACACACCCATGCTGCTGCAGAGACCAAGGTAGGAGCCTCAGAAGTATGTACATCATGTGTGTGACACATGCATAGCCACCTGCCTAGTGTTCAGGGTAATACCATGTTGCACATGGACCAGGACTGTAATGCCTACTCCGTACATCGAAGGCACTCTGTTCTCCCACTCCCGTGTGTCAGCATACATATTGGGCATTGTGAAGAGTGCACTCAGGTGTATGCCTCTGTGTCACCGTGGTGTGGCCTTGCTATTTGGACTCCTGGAGTGTTTAACAATTTGGGGTGGCCAGCCATCTGAGTTGTGACTATGGGATCTGCACATAGGTTAATGCATAGGTCTCTGATCCCTTGACTGTGCACAATGTTGTATGAAACATTGAGGTGCAGGCAGCTTTGGTTCATTCTCATCAGACGGTGAAGTGCTCATGTGTATGGATTTGTGTTTGCAGTCACTCAAATGTCTCATTTGATTGACGTGGGATCATCTCAGTCCTCATGATGTGGGTGGCCAGGGGTGCACATGTGCACCTGTCAGCTACAGGGCTTACATTTCAAAAACTTCCATGATTGTGACACAGTGCAGACTGGTGTTGTGTGTATGCACTGCCCCTGTGACAGGAGACAGTTATGACTGACTTGCCAGACAGGCCTGTGCCATGACATTCCAATCGCAAAGGGTGATCCAGCAGTGGTGTGATATGTCCTGCATGCACACCATTGTTGCATTGTCTATCAGGACATGAGGACATCATTGTGTCTGGTGATGGAACCAAAACCCGCATATCAACAGAGACTTTGCCCATCACTTTTCCTGACACATGTACTGAGTCAGTGGCAGGAGATGGCATGTGTTTGGAGTGACACATTTCCATATGTTCTCTTGGATGTCCAACAACTGTGTATGTGGTGCATGTGTGCACATATGATTAGTCGCATACAACAGGCAGCAGACAGATGGGTGCATGGACAGGTAGGATATGTGTGGCATGACTGACTGTCAGGCAGACAATGGGCTTCTTCAAATCAGTGTCAGCACTAATTGCAATGTCTAGCAAATGATGGCAGGGCTTGCTCTGTGATGTGCTGTACTTACTGTGGTGTGTGTGGTCAGTACAGGTGACTAATGTTGCTCTGTTTATCCTGATTGTTTGCAGATACATCCACGGCCACAGGAGGAGACAGCTCCATGGACCAAGAGGAGCGGCAGAGCCAGACTGGGTCCACTGCAGGGGAGACCGAGGGACCCAGTGGCACGGAGGGTGAGGGGAGCCACACTGAGGAGACCTCAGCTACGACCACCTCGGCTGGGGAAAACAGCACTTCCAGTGAGGACTCCCTTGTGGAGGCGGGTGTCAGCAGACCAGAGGCAACGTCAAGCAAGTCTGTCCCCGCCACCACCACCATCTCCACCCTCCCATCTGCTCCCATCCCACATGTCCGTGGAGGCTCCCGTGTAGGGGAGCGTGTCTCCTTCATGCCAGGCACCGCACCCCCTGCCTCTGTCCCCCCTGCTGCCCTGAGTGTGGAGTCTGTGGACTTGCTGAAACAGATCCATGTAGGGCAGACATCAATGCTGAGTGTCCTCCATGCACACACGGGTCTTTTGACACAACTGGTGTCATTCATGGAGGGCATGTCATCTGGCATGTCTGCCCTACATCGGACCAATCAGTCCATGGCCTCCTCACTGACGGCAGCAGTGTCCCTCC
Source organism: Calotriton arnoldi (assembly GCA_963921515.1). Classification (NCBI taxonomy): domain Eukaryota; kingdom Metazoa; phylum Chordata; class Amphibia; order Caudata; family Salamandridae; genus Calotriton; species Calotriton arnoldi. The sequence continues at coordinate 293,513 of CAWUFW010013878.1, read as the reverse complement.
TGCAACAGTCCCTCACCCCTCCTACCTCTGCCCCATCAACAATCCCAAGCACCCTACCTGTCCCAAGCACACACACACTGGCACCGGCACGCACCAGCACAGACACAAGCAGCACACAGACACACAAGCCAAAATCCAGACGCACACGCACGCACAGTCAGGGGACTGATACCTCACTCACAGGGGATGGGGCCCAGACACACACACATGCATCCACGAGCACTCCGCAGTCCTCAGATACCTCTCCCTCCAAAACCCCTTCCCTTGCCTCACCTGCAACCCCCCCTCCCAGAAGCTCTTCTTCTGTGAGCTTGGCCTCTTCCCCACAGATACATCTGACACGAAGTCCAGGCGGAAGAGGCGACCACCACACACAGAGGGGAGTGCCCCTAACACCGGACACCCTCCCCCAGGCACAGGCAGACTGAGGACCCCATTCGAAAGTCCCCCCGGACCAGGAAGGGCAAGACCCCACCATCACCACCACGCAGCTCCACCACACAGTCTCTCTCCTCCATCCCCCAGGCCACCACTCCACAGCTTCCACCGCCACACCCTGCCCCAGGTTCCCCCAAACACCGATACCGCATCCCCAAACTGCTTAGGCCCTCCCCCTACCACTTGCTCTTCCACCCCCAAACCAGACGCTCTGCCTGTTTGTGCCACTGGTGTGGAGACCGGGTCCCCCCTCTGTCCTGCCCACCTCATCTGCCCCCCCTTCCACTCCCTTGGAGTCATGCACTGCAGTGGAGTCCACAACCACCCCGTCTGACTCGGGCACTGCAGTGGGGACCCAGTCCACTCCATCTGACCGGCCCACTGCAGTGGTTGCAGCACCCACACCATCTGACTTGTGCCCCACAGTGGTGCCGGCCCCCACTGAGTCAGACACCTCCACTGCAGTTGCCGGTGACACTCCTGCACCCACCACCCCTTCACTGCCTCCTTCTGGCATCCCCTGATCCTGTCCCTGTGGTGCCTGGCCTGCCCCTTGTATGCCCCTCCGAGGGGGATGTCCCCTGTCCATACCAGTGCAGGCAATCAATGGGTGACAAGTTGTCACATATCACCCTGTTGGGACTGTGTATTTGGACTGGCCATTGGCCTTAGTTTCTTTTGGACTTAACATTTTAGTTTCACATTTGCTGAATAAAGCCTCTTTTTGTTTACTTGTGGTTTTTCTTTGGATGTACATGATGTAGATGAGTATCATCATGCATTTGCAGTTGTAATAGTGTTCAGATCAGGAAAATGATGTCTTGCTGTGATGGACTCCATGTGGTCCATGGGATATGTGTCCTAATGTAGTCTGGATCTATAGCATCCTTTGCTGCAGTCTTAGGGTGTAATGTTCAGCAATGTTTCATCTGTGAAAACCACCCAAACAAATACATATTTCTCATTTAAATGTTGTTGTTGTTTGTTCGTCATATTTTGTAGATCTTCAATCATGTGGGATGGAATAATCATGTATATCAACTTGATTATATGTATGTAGTATGCCTTTGAATGTGAATGAATGTGGTCAGAGTGTGGTATAATTGATAGTCTCTGTATGAATATTTTTATGTCTATTATGTGTTTTTATAGTCCCTTATCATTGGGATTAAGATAATTTATAAATAAACCTTTTTATATATTTCTATATTTTAGTGTCACTATAGTTATTTCTCAGCCCTTTTACGGTTTGAGGGTTCATGGTCTGAAGTAGCCCTAGAACATTTACATTAATGTTCAGCATTTGACACAGGGATGTACGTTTTGCATTTGTAAATTAACATCTTTGACTTACACTGATGCCCATCTGGTGGGCTTACCACTGTTCCATGTTTCTATTTCCCTGACTGTGTGCCCATCTCCACTGGACATGCAGTTTAGCACATCAATGTTGAAGGACTCATCTGTGTATACAGCGCAATTTGCTTGACACGTGTTTTGGGTGTATGCAGATGACTGACGTGACACTCCCGTACCCAGGCTGATGTGAGCAGAGCCTTCAGTGAATTGTAGTTGTTGACTCACTGACCGAGTGTTCTGCTGACATGTTTGAGTCGTGCACAGACAAGGTTTGGCACAGCGGACCTTCCACAGGAGTGGAGTGCCCTCATGGCAGTGTGTAATCCCGTGACATTGCCTGGGCCCGTGTTGTGTGTTGTGTGAGCATGTCTGTGTGTGTTCCCTTCCCTTTTCCTACACAGGCTGTGTCCCTAGGGATGTTCCTGTTTGTGATGCTTGCTGAGTTGTCCTGTGTTCATCCAGCATCTTGGACCTGGTTTCTCCGGGATGTGGGTGCATGGCAAACTAATGTTCATCAGGTTGTCATCCCTAGTTGTCTTTGTTGTCAGGGCTGGGGAGGTGGGCAAACGCAGATGGGACACAGTCAGGATTCCCCTTGGCACTTGTTGGTTACACAAGTCATGTAATTTACAGTTTGTGTTAGCTTTCAGTGATTGTGACACGTTGTGTGTGTGACTGCTGCCACTCCTCAGGGTCAGTGCTGCAATGTTGGAAGTTGTCTATGTGTGTTCTTTGTGAGTCACTTTGGCTTCTTCATTGGTGTGTGACTGTGGCCGGGATCCCATTGATTGGGGTGGATTTCACGTCATGCCCATGTACGGCGTACTGTGCAGTGTGTCAGACATTCACGAGTCTTGTTGACTGGCCATGTGTGATGGGTTTCGCACCTTAGTTCCCACCACCACCCCTGGGATTGTCATGGGTGCATGTGCAATGTCACCAGTCCATGTGAGCTTCACTGCTGCACATTGGTGGAGATCAAGGTGTGTGGTGTTGAGTGTGTGCAAATGTGAGTTGTTGCACGGCTAGACCCCTACATCCATATTGGCCTTGGCTGACAGGCCGTGCTAATTGATTTGTGCTTGTGTAGGTGTGATGGTAGTTAGTTGCTCTGGACACATGGCTGTGGTTCACAGTGTGAACAACATCTACCTTTGTCATCACAGTGGGATTATCATGCAGGCTAGTGTCACCACAATGTGGGGTCCCTGGGGGTAGTGCTGTGGTGGGTCTGTCTCTTGCTGTGTTAGTTGCTGTTCCTACAAGCTTGTGTGACATGTGTAATTTGGGCTCCCTCTCATCTAACAATGCCTGATTCCCCACATAGGGGAATCCGATCCATGAGTTACTTTTGTGTGGCACTGTATACACATCAGTGTAATTGGGATTCAGGCCTCCTCATGTGTTGTGTGGTTGCCTGGGGACACTGGCACACCCCGCCATCACCTGTTGTGTTTGATATGCAGTGTGAGGCTGCCTGTTTGTGTTTGTGCATCTGCACCACTGCATTGGCATATATTTAGTGTGCCATTGGCTGTATGTTGTTTGGTGGATTTCCCCTGCTGTCCCTGGGACTCCTAGGTCATCAGTCAGCACAATAATCATGGTTTGTATGTCCCATTGCTGCCATGGTATGGTATTTGTTCACCTCACATCTACAGTCTCCACAGGATATCTACATTTGTGTGTCCATTGGTGCAGATATGTGGGTCTGCATTATGATGGTCACTTCTGTCATTGTGTAATTGATAAATGTTGACAATGTCAGCCCCCATGGGTGATGTTTGTCTGCACATGGCCAAAGGTATGTCTTATTTGCACTGCACTGTTTGCCTCACCCAATCTATGTTGCTATGGGACACAAGCATTACTTTGCCACTGATGTGTTTGTTGTTGTGTGACCAGGAATCATCCATGCTGTTTGGCAGTTGCAGCTTTTTCCATGACAACACTTACCTTTTGGTCACTGTGATGATGGGGGTTTTGACCCCATTGCCACAATGATCAAAATGTGCTTCAGCTATGGATCCCACACTTACATTTTGGTTACTGTGATGATGGGGGTTTAGACCCCATTGCCACAATGTTCAAAATGTGCTTCAGCTATGGATCCCACACTTACATTTTGGTCACTGTGATGATGGGGGTTTAGACCCCATTGCCACAATGTTCAAAATGTGCTTCAACTATGGACCCCACACTTACCTTTTGGTCACTGTGATGATGGGGGTATAGACCCCATTGCAACAATGTTCAATTGGGCTTCAGCTATGGACCCCACACTTACATTTTGGTCACTGTGATGATGGGGGTTTAGACCCCATTGCCACAATGTTCAATTGGGCTTCAGCTATGGACCCCACACTTACCTTTTGGTCACTGTGATGATGGGGGTTTAGACCCCATTGCCACAGTGGTCATGGTCTGCTTGCATTGTGGAGGCCACACACATTTATGTGTGACACATGTGATAGGGGGTCACATTGTATGTTCAATGTCATGTTCAGTGTTGTAGGCATTTAACACAGACTACACACGCTTGTCATGATGTTGGGGTGATGTCTTTTTCTGACATTCCTTATGTTGGAGTATGCTGGTTGTGTCATGCATTACCCGTCCTATGAGTGGGGATGGTAGTAGTGGTAGGCATCCAGGCCCCCATGAGTAGGGGTGGTGGTAGTGGTAGGCATCCAGGCCCCCCTGAGTAGGGGTCGTGATAGTGGTAGGCATCCAGGCACCCCATGAGTAGGGGTGGTGGTAGTGGTAGGCATCCATCCCCCTATGAGTGGGGATGGTAGTAGAGACAGGCCTCCAGGGCCCCCTCAGTAGGGGTGGTGATAGTGGTAGGCATCCAGGCCCCCATGTGTAGGGGTGGTGGTAGTGGTAGGCATCCAGGCACCACTGAGTAGGGGTGGTGGTAGTGCTAGGCATCCAGGCCCCCATGAGTAGGGGTGGTGGTAGTGGTAGGCATCCATCCCCCTATGAGTGGGGATGGTAGTAGTGACAGGCATCCAGCCCCCCATGAGTAGGGGTGGTGTTAGTGGTAGGCATCCATCCCCCTATGAGTGGGGATGGTAGTAGTGACAGGCATCCAGACCCACATGAGTAGGGGTGGTGGTAGTGGTAGGCATCCAGGCCCCCATGAGTAGGGGTGGTGGTAGTGGTAGGCATCCAGGCACCCCTGAGTAGGGGTGGTGGTAGTGGTAGGCATCCAGGCCCCCATGAGTAGGGGTGGTGTTAGTGGTAGGCATCCATCCCCCTATGAGTGGGGACGGTAGTAGTGACAGGCATCCAGGCCCCTATGAGTGGGGATGGTAGTAGTGACAGGCATCCAGACCCACATAAGTTGGGGTGGTGGTAGTGGTAGGCATCCAGGCCCCCATGAGTAGGGGTGGTGGTAGTGGTAGGCATCCAGGCCACCATGAGTAGGGGTGGTGGTAGTGGTAGGCATCCATCCCCCTATGAGTGGGGATGGTAGTAGTGATAGGCATCCAGACCCACATGAGTAGGGGTGGTGGAATTGGTAGGCATCCAGGCCCCAATGAGTAGGGGTGGTAGTAGTGGTAGGCATCCATCCCCCTATGAGTGGGGATGGTAGTAGTGACAGGCATCCAGACCCACATGAGTAGGGGTGGTGGTAGTGGTAGGCATCCAGGCCCCATGAGTAGGGGTGGTGGTAGTGGTAGGCATCCAGGCCCCCCTGAGTAGGGGTGGTGTTAGTGGTAGGCATCCATCCCCCTATGAGTGGGGATGGTAGTAGTGACAGGCATCCAGGCCCCCATGAGTAGGGGTGGTGGTAGTGGTAGGCATCCAGGCCCCCATGAGTAGGGGTGGTGGTAGTGGTAGGCATCCAGGCCCCCCTGAGTAGGGGTGGTGTTAGTGGTAGGCATCCATCCTCCTATGAGTGGGGATGGTAGTAGTGACAGGCATCCAGGCCCCCATGAGTAGGGGGGGTGGTAGTGGGAGGCATCCATCCCCCTATGGGTGTGTATGGCATTGGTGATAGCCATCCCGCCCCTATGGTTCTGCTGTTGCTAGTGTACGTCATTTCTGCATCCCTATGTGTGTGTGACATATGTCGGGTACGTGTCGTTTGTTTGTGTACTGGGTGTTTGACTTACCGTCTGCGCCGTACGCGTCCGTACCGGTTCCGGTAATAGATGTAGAGTATTGGTAGAACCTGCGCAATGGGATTCATGGTTGGGTCGTCTCGTTCGGGTTTCTCGTGGCTTCGACTCGTACTTGTCGCTGGCTTGTTCGTCCCCTAGCCGTGGATCGTGTTGTGGCGCGAATCGGAGCTTATGTGCAGCTCTCCCGGATGCTCTGACGTGCCGGACGTAGCGACGGGTTCGGCGCGTACGGAAGGCGCATCGTACTAGTCCGGCTGGAAGGTGCTGTATATTTGCTTCCGTGCGACTCAATTTGGCGTTTACGGATCCGGCTCGGGCGGGGAACAGGAGCTGGAATGGGTACGACGGCTGGGTCGGGATCTGAGCAGTTATGCGCATCGTACTTGCTCGTTCGTACGACTGTTCGAATCGGTTGGTAAACACGCGTTCGGCTTGGTTTTTTCCCGGACGAATAGTGTTAGGTGCGCTTCCGGCCGAGATCGGAATCGGCCCCTAAGTCTTGCAATAAACTGGCAAACAAAAAAATAATCACCCAATTCTATCTACCTTTGATCTAGTTCTCCTCGGACGAAGTCTCCTCCCAAGCACTCCTGCAACGTTCTCGTACCTAAGGTGCTCTCTGACTCTGTGCTGGTCCACTCTCTCTGTCTTGGTGTGCTTCTCTCTCGATGTTCTAGATGTTCTCTATGTTCTCTCTCTCGAAGCTCTGACACACCCCCAATTGGGATATCAATTATACCCTAATTCCTAGCTCACTATCTTACAATGTTGCAGTGTCAATAGAAACTCGGCCTGTGATTGGTTGACATGGATCATGTTAGGGTCTCCACATCAAGTTCTCATCGCAAATCCATCCCATACCGGTTTTAACAAAGGAAGTATTAAGGATAAATACAATTGTATACTACTTAAATCAATAGTTATACATTTTGCAACATTCTCGTATTATGACATCCGTTTCACATTCAAATTGCATGTAGCGATGGCAGTTCCCACAGTCGCTGTCGCATCTTGGCACGTAAACAATAGGACATAGGTCAACATGGCCTTCACACGGATTACATCAGCTGGTGCATTCTGCAGTTCATAAGCAGGCGGAGCACTCGGCGCATGCGTCTTTCGTACAGACCAAGACAACCACATGCTGGTTCGGACAAGAGGCCATTTTCATGCAGGCCCAATCTCGTACTAAAGTAAATAAACACAAAGGAATATTAATTCATGAAATAAAACCCATTATGTTTACCTCCCACCATACTAATACCCTGTATCAATTAATTCCTAGCGAAAGCTATTAATTTAAAGCAACTTTTTCGTTATTCGTGCACAACTTGCAAAATGTGCAATGTACAACATAGCATAAACATGCATTAGTACGATTTTTCAAAGCGCAAACAGTTAATACGTGCTCATGCCATCATGGTTTAGTATATTAGGTAAAATGCGTTTTGCCCCATGTGTGAGTGTGTGTATTCAGGGTTGGTTAGTCCATTCAGTCAATACATTAGTATGGGGTTACTTAATTTCATGAGGATGTATTTTTGCATACCTCACTCCATCACCCGCGTGGGTGGGTTCGGCCTGAGGAAAGGGCATCCTGCGGCTACGACAATGTATCTCCACAGGATTTGCTACATTTTATAATGTTTTGCTCTTACTTCAGTTGGCCGAGGAGGCGCTTTTTGATCCCTTTGCTGAAATCATTGCACTTTAAACAAGTAAAGCCCGCCTTGTTGTATTTACAGATGCTACCCACGGAGCAGGTCACTTTTACTGTTTTATCCTCTTTACGAGCTGTCTGGGCGTCGAGGAAAACTAAACCCGATTAATTGTTTTATGTGTTCCTTGTCTCTATAAATAATTTGATTGTCTGTTTTTATTGTCATTCATGGAATTGTTTTTATCATTATGGATCTGTATTCTTTTATGGTGATCATATCTACCGAATAAAGATTTATTGATTGAGTATTGCCCCCTCCAAAGTTTTCCATAGGAGCCTGGTGCCAAGGCTGTGTAATGCATGGGCTACAGAATAGCAAGGCTAAATAGATTTTATTCTGCCTCTGGTCTCTTTCACCCACCCTACAGGTTTTTTTTATTTCACTCCTTTTCGTCAGTGCTTTTTTCTTTGTCACTATTTTCCTATCTATCTCTTCCAACATTTTTCTACCTCTGCTCAGTGCTTAATTTGAGCCAGTAGTTGCTCGTGGGGGCTACCGGCACAAAATTTCTGGGGACCAGCATTTATTTTCCAGATCACATATTAAACAAGAGAGGGAACAACAAAGAAAGCAGAAAGACAGAGATAAAGAAAGATAGAAAAAACATCACAAATGGAAAAAGCTGAAGCCTGGAAGAGTGAGTTAGAGGGGCAGGGAGTGTCTGGTATTGAATTTGGCATGCAAACATTTAATTGCACTGGTTTCTAAACAGAGCAGCGGGAACCGGCAATCATTCTTTTACAAATTAAGCACTGCCTCTTCTGCCTTGTTAACTCTTGTAATAGGTGAAAATCTGTTGATGAAAAGTAAGACCCAGGCCCTAAAAATGAGAGCTGAAGGCCACCACCTTCAACCATCTGCACAAGTTAAGCAGTGCTCTTACTATTTTCAAGACCACATTATTTCAAAATGCTTATGCACACAGGCAATGGCTGCTTTCTGTCAGTGTTAGTGCCACGGAAAATTGTGTCACCAAAACAGCAACTTGCCAATACTGATAGTCATTCTCATCCTCAATCAAACTAAATGATCACACCTCTCAATTGCTATGATCATTAAATTTGTCTTTGTTTACAGAGAAAATAATTTTTTTATTTTGAATTTGTTCTTTGATTATGAGTTTTTTTCAATTTTGTTTGTAATTTTTTTATACTTGTTTTTTTAAAGAAATCAATATTTACAACAATTTACATAACACAGAGACACAACACATATGAGCTACAAGACATAAGACACTACCTCCAGACTCTATACATTACATAAAACACAGTAAAAAACTTCAAAATTCAAAACAGATTACAACTCCTGGTTCTGTACACTTTAAAGAGTTTGAAATGAAACAATAAATCGCGCTTTCTGAGAACAATTCTCTATTATGTACTTCTATTCTACAAGGGCAGTGACCAAACAGTTCTGCCACACACCTATGAGAGACCCCCAGTTTGTTCATTCCACTTAAAGTCCTGACTACAAGCATGACGTGCTTTGATGTGCCATCCTGTGGTGTCAACGGACTTACTTCACGCCTGTGACCCGCTGCACGATTGAGAGTGGACGGACACAGGTATATTATTGTTTTAAAAGAACCAGCTGCGCAGTTCCTTGCCTCCAGCAATTTTCAGGCAATAATAAATATGTCAAGATAACTCTGGTGATGAATTTTCTGCATGGAGAGAGATAGGAATTTGCTCTAGTGGAAGTTTTAAGGTAGCGAGAGGTTTAATATGCCTGCTGCAAAGAACGTGTACCATGCAGATCACAAAGTGCATAGAAGGAAAATTGGTTAGCGGGTTACTACTTTTGTCAGAGAGATCATTTTGTTACTTGCAGTTCATAAGTTAAAATCCTAATATAGAACACTGAACTATTAACTGTCATCAAAGACCTTCATGAATACTGCAAGGTATAGATTAAAGCGTTATGATTTTTTCCCCAGCCATTCATTACCCTAATGTTGCAAAAAGGGTTCATTTGGGTACAAAGTGAATCTTATTAAAGAGAAACCCTAACCATGGTTTTACATTTTAAATTCCCAGTTTGTACTTCTTCAGACAAAGCACTTTTAAACTATACTGTCTACCAGTATGAATGACATGTCACTCCTTCACCTTGCAGTCCCCTGTCAAATGTAACATTTCTTACACACTGATTTGCATATCTATGATTGATTGTCTCTGTTTAATGTGTGTGCAATGTAAAGTACACACCACACTGGTATGAGTGGCGCTATAAAACAAATTAAGTGCATCTCAGAGAGAGTGGTAATGGAGTCTTGAGCGGCACTGTTATAGGGTAATAGTGAGGGAATCACTGGCGGAGGTGATCATTGGGGGACACCAACAAACATTGTCACACAGGGCGCCACCAGCGCTAAGGCCGGCCCTGTGTGGGACATATTGCGTGCCTCTGAGAAAGTATTCTCACTGGTGATGCGATTAACATGAATACTCACACAATCTGCACTGATATTTGTCACTGCACATGCGGTCGGGTACCTGGCTCACATAACCTTGGCTGCAGCGCACAGAGACCTTACACTGCCACACACAAAGAAAAGAATTTAGAGGGAACATTGCTTATGACACCCAGATGACAAGTTCACGTAACATACGTTCAGGACCTTTTTGTTAGGATTACATTTATAGAATATAATGAAGATAAGAGTGCTAAATATTACATTTAATACTTTAAATAATGTGTCTTCAGTATCTCATGTGTCTGTTTCTGTTTTTCGTAGAGCATGCACTGCAGATCTCTTTCACTTCTAGGTCAAAATAGAATCAGCTTGAGGGGCTTACAGTGGAGGCTACAAGCCGCTGCGTCAATTTGTATGGCAAACACAGTACGGTACATTGCATTGTAGACACAGTTAGAGCATGCTGTAATTGTTCAGATGAAAGCATAGATGTGTAAATTTACTCTTACACTTTGTAGTAACTTTACAACTTTTGGCTGTTCCCATTAAATTCTGAGTACAAATCTACTACAAATCGTAGACTTGTATGTCTCCACACCCTCAGTTTAGTGGTTGGAGTATGAATAAACATAAATATGACCATATAGATACTACTAATAACTATGATGGTATTTTACAATCCTCACACTTGGTGAAAACCTCTGCAACCAGTGTGGAGACCCTAAGTAAAGTATAGGGAAAAGTTTATTAAACTTAAAAAAGAAAGTTTAAAAAAATAGTAAAAATAATGTTTATGTTAATTATTAATATAAATTAATTTTATACATTTATTTTAAATATAGAACACAAAATGCTACAGCACAATTAACTTAATTTTGAAATAAATAAATATGTAAATAATTTAAATATATTAAATTAAATATTTTTTTAAATATTCATTAAAAAACACCTTCAGAAAAAGTTTCTTTATTTATTATGTATTTCAAATACTAAACAAAAGTATAGAATCAAATTGAATATTTTTTTTAAAATTAAAGCTGCATTTATTGTTAGATAAAAACTTAAAATGTTTTATAATAAATATTACAAATTTTTACTTTTATACATTTTTAAAAATTAAGTTACATTTATATACATTTAAAAAAGTCGAAATTAATAAATTTATTTTAAAATTAAGTCCCTGCCTCCATTATTTTCTTTGGAAGGATGTTGCTGTACTTGGCCATGTGTGGTGCTGGACTTAATCCAGGTCTTACTCTCCCCAAACCCCTCCAGTTTAGTAGTAGAATTCCCCATTTTCCAGCTGCACCCCTTCTTCCTCCCACATTTACTACTAAAAAGCAGGCGTACATGTGCGGAGATCTCCAAAGTTGAGGCAGAGATTGTCACATAGAAAAGATATGCAAGTTGGAGGCATAGACTTCTGCATGTGGGTTAGTGCATCACATTTTTGTAGTACGTGAGTAGTATTATCATAGGACTACTAAGCGTACTACAAAATGCAGTTTGTGAACAGCCCCCTATTTGCTACTTGTGATACCCTGGGTGGTTGAAAATGCCAGTGGTGAAGGAAAAGAGGGATATAGAATAGTTCAGTTATGCTGAACAATATAAAATTTGCTACAAATGTTCTGGAACCTTTCTCCAAGGAGTGATCCTAATATCCCGGATACTTTTCAACTTAGCCCTGAAGTCCCTAAGCTGTGTTGCACCAAGGGCTGGGGTAGAGGTTGTTCCACAGGTGAAGACCCATGAGCAGGAAGTCTCTGTTTCCACTCTATCTGAATTCTGTCCTGAAAATATTTATGACCTTAGCCTGGGAGGAGTGAAGAGTGTGCCCAGCTTGTTACCTTGAGATTATTTTCTACATATAGGTGGGCACTGAGCCTTCTAGGCATTTCTAGATGAGGCAAAGTATTTTAAAATTGACTCGGTTATGTACATCATCCAACAATGATTTTTGAGGTGTTTTGGGGCAAGCATATGAGCAATAATGCTATGTCTTTGGCTTTTTGAAGTGTTTTTTTGTCGGGTGTATGGCTATGTTAGTTTGCTGGGTATTCACATGGTCTAGGCAGGAGCTGAAAAGGCTGCCTACTACCATGGGTTGATGTTCTCTAGGGTAGAAGGGAAGGCTTTTTTGGGGAATTTTTATATGGTTGAAATCAGATTTAATTACTGTTCCTCTTTGTATGTTGAAGCACTGGTTGGTATCCCATATCAGTCCATGACGCATGCCCTTAGATTAGGTGAGACCAGTGTCTCCTTAGAATGTGGTAGTAAGAATTATTGAGTTCTTTTGGGAGGGTGGAGTTTTTTAGATGGTTGCATAGTCCTAGAACTAGTACATCAGTTTCAATCTATTGAGTTTCAAGCTGTTTTTGCTCATCTAAATTTCCATAGCTTTGCCGCTATTGGATAGGTTGTCAAACTGTCTGTTTCTTCCTATTCACCTTCAGGGAAAATATCTTGTCATCCACATATTATTGATTGGATGTATGTTAGTAAGTTTTTCTTTGTACATGTAGTCACTGTGTTGCAATTGCATTGCAGAGTATATTACTTCATTCTATTATTAAGTTGAAGAGCCTCCTTTACTGACATTGATTAGAAACTTAAGTATCCAGAAATGTAGATGAGGGCAAAGGACTGGATTGAGGAATCACTGTCACAATATTGAGGTGAACTATAATATTGTGTCAAAAATATCGTTTACCACAATATCGTGCTCCTATGCTTATAATGGTAAGTACAAAAATATCAGGAAAAAAATATCGTTAACGCTACTAATATTGTCCAAAAATATAACTTTATTTAAAAAATATAAATAGCGTTTAGAATAGTAAATGTTAAATATTTTAATATATAAACACAAACACACATATATAGTTATGTGTGTTTGCATTTATATAAATATATATATATAGTGTATTTTTTTATATATTAAATGTACTAATATACATGTACATTTTTTGAAAAATTTATATAATGTAAAATAAATATTTTTATTAATTATATTACACTATCTCTATCGCTTTATCTATCTATCTATCTATCTATCTTTCTATCTATCTATCGATTGATCAATCCATCTATAAATGTACATTTGAATAAGAAAAAATATATTCATTAATGTAGATAATAAATAAAATATAAAAAATTGAAAAATCTAAAAAACACATTCACAAAAAATACTATAAACATTAAGAAAATGTAAAAATAAAAGTAAATAAAATATTAAAAAATAAAACAATTCATGCTACAAAATCTATTTAACATTTTTTCTGAAAACTATTGGTGTTTAAGAATATTAAACATACTATTCCCACTCTAGTGTATGTAACAGTAGGGAAAGTGTTGGTCTTCGGATGGGCTAGATTTACCATTCCTACTCCAGTCACTGCAATATTCGGGACAGTGTCGGACTTTGAAGTGGTTAGATTTACTCTTCCTACTCCAGTCAGTGCGACAGTAGTGAAATGCGCATGCGTGGGCGCGCGCGCATGCACAGTTTTTACAGAGAACGCGATGAAGAGGAGGAGGGCAGCCCGGGGACGCCGCAGCTAAGGTAAGGTTTTTTTTATTTACTTTAAGTCGTTTTTTAAAAGTTGTAAGTAACTGTTAATAGGGCGGGTGGGAGGCGGGGCTGGTCAACTCCGCTCCGCCATGGAGTGTGCAGAGATTTGCCTACTCCGCGTTCTCCACGGAACGCGGAGTAGGCAAATGTCTGCACACTCCGCGGGCGGAGCGGAGCTCTCCGCCACCCCTATATATATTCAACACTGTGTGCAATGAGGGTTTCCCATATATCGTGGTTGATTATTAATGTGAACTAGGTTACCCGTGAAGTTTATGGTATAGTGTCAATATTAAACATAACACATGCTTGCTATGCTTAAGGGAGATGTATAGTTGTGATGGCATTAATGATGCTTCATATTATTCTGAGCCATTTTGTACTTACTTTCATGCCTCTAATGCCATACTAGTTTATAGAGTAATGCGTGCAAAAGAAGCTTGGATGATGTCATCAGTGATGTCATCAATTATGTCATCAGTGATGTCATTTGAGATGTCATTAGTGATGTCATAAATGATGTCATATAACATGTCATGAGTTATGTAATATGTGAGGTCATAAGCAGTGCATGACAGGGCGCAAGTTATAGTTAATTCGGCTAACTATAACTGGTGAATTTCTGTGCTTTTTTTTACATCAACAGTTCAATGTTGTTACTGACATATTTACCTAACTATAACCTTACTTGAGTCTTTGTTATTTTCAATGAATTTTTAAGTTTTTTTTTAACAAAAGCAGATCGTTTTATCACACCTAACTATAGCGTATTTTTAACTTCGTTTTTTTCAGTGAACTTCTAGGATTTAAAAAAAATATATAAAGTAATATTTTATTACCATACATAAAGCCAACACCCCTGCGGCCAGGCCCTGAGGCAACCCCTCCTCCACAGGCAGCCAACCCCACACTGCAAAAGACCTTTGGCCGTGCACAGCAGGGGCTTTGCTTTGACTGTGGCCAACCCACCCAAAGTAAGCACTGTTTCTTACTACTAAAGTGGAAGGGGTGGGGCCAAAACAGACAGAGCTTGGAGGTGAATAAAAAGGGAGAATCATGGGCTCTGCCCTCAGACCAGGAGATGACAAGAAAGAACCCACTCATCTTGGACAGTCACTACAGAAGAGATTGCACTCCAGTAAATTAAAGATACATTCACCTCCATTAAGGATTGCAGATCATTTTTCAACATGCAATTGTAGAGAAAACACACTGTCCATCTGCCTAGAAAATGACTGGAACATCGTGATTTGGCACATTTGTATTTTAAAGGGGAAGGGGGCTTTGTGCCCCCTCCTCAAGCCTTTAAAGGGTCCTGGGAAACTATCCCCAGGGCCGTGTTTTTTTAAGGGGAGGGGGGTCTTGCAGCCCCCTTCCTAAGCCTATTGTGGCCTGGGGACCCCATCCTCCGCGCCAGCATTTAATATAGGTGGATGCCCTGGTGCTCACCCAGGTACCAACCATAAAAAACATTTGGGCCCACGGCCCGCTTCCGGCTCTTCACATGCTGCTTGTGCCGGCATTGCTCCCACCCACAGTGTGCAGCTATTTATGCTGCGCTCTCTGGTTGGGAGCAATCTGTTGATCTGGTTCCCGAAACTGATCAAAAGTCTGCTCCGAGCTAGCTCAAGCCTTTTCAAAGCTCCCTCCCACTGTAAGCAGACTTTGGGCCTGATTTAGATCTTGACGGTTTTACCACCATCCCTCAATGGCAGTGGTCCCCAGTACTCCGCAAAGTGGATGATCTTTCGCCCCCCATATTTAGATGCATGCAGGCTGACTCGCCGTCTGTGTCAACAGAGTGTTTCACGCCATGGTTGCAGCATAGTGAGGCCACTGGGGTCATTCTCACCCAGACCACCATAGACCAAGTCTAGGGAACCTATCATCAGTCCCATGGCATGATGGGTAAGGAACTCACTGAGCTTTAGGAGATGAAGCAGTTGCAGAGGGAGATCAACTAGCAGATGGAGGCTCAAAAGTCCAATATGGGCTCCTTGACTGGGGTGCTGGAGGACATTTAGACCCATATATGCAGGGCTGTCCCAGCACCATCTACCACTTCCCAACCATGAGTCACAAAGAAATATACCATTAAATCATCTACTACTATGTTTATTCTATTTGGCCAATAATTGTCTATCAACATTTTCACTAACATAACAATCCATCCATTTCCAGTCCCAGACCTTGCCAACATGGAAGAAGGGGATATATCCAAAACAATCAGATTGACTAGACAAAGGATCATTGACCCATGTCATCAGCTAGAGACAGATCTCTTGGCTCACATACAGAATACGGATCACTGACAGAATATAGAATGCCAAAATATCGACCTGCCAAAATATCGTGGATAAAATATAGAATGCCAAAATATCAAATTCCTATCTACAAACAGGTAAGTACAAAAATATCGAATCCAAAATATCGTTGTAAATAATTTAGGGGTCCATTACGATGTCGGGCGGAAGCACAACTGCCGTGCTGTCGGAGGCAAAAACCGCTAGTTACCGTCCGCCAGCAACGGCCCACACGCCCGCAAAACTAGGATGTGAAAAGTCAGGCAAACACCGCCCGCAAGCCTGCGGCACCGCCCGCCATCAAAGTGCGCCCGTCTACGTAGCGGCGCAAGCCAATGGAGACACACCGTCTGACGAAATGACGTACCGCCCGGCGTACAAATTACGATGCCACAACCAAACAGCCCCACCGGCAAAGAGACACCGCACGAGATACCAAGGCGGAAACCCGACTGTTCAGTACGGAGACTAAAAAGGCGGCCCACCCAGAGATGAATCCTGCACTCCAGGCCATCCCCATGCTCTACCTGATGCACCACCTAGGAGTGAACGCGCCACGACGACGCAGGTAGGCAGACACACAACAAGGGTACGAAAACACTGCACACAGTGCAAGGGCGGGAAAACTGTACATGGCCCCCCAGACACCCCTGTGTGGACAGGACACATCCACCACTATACCCACACATGTCCCACCTGTCAAAAATAAACAACTCGCAACATCCTGGGCACCCACTACCCGGGACCAGGAAGTGACGTCCCCGTCACGGCACCGCAGCGCAGCGGCGATGACGCAGGTACACATGCGCACAACGCAGAGGCCAACGACAGCGCCATGCATGGGCTGCACACAAACACCACAGGGTCACAACTACACACCCCACACACCAGCCCCACCCTGAAGGCACATGTCACGTGGCCTTCCTGCATCAGTCATGTCCCCAACCGACAACTCACAGTTGTCAACCTGATGTCACACAAGTGTCCCGAACAGGGGAGTAATGTGATGGCAAAATAGGACACACCCTTGTGTGCAAAACATGGCGAAGCACACAGCGGCTGCTACATAACAGCGCAGAATATGGACCTCGTCCGCAAAAGGCACGCCAGTCTCATCCAAAAATACCCATACCATCCTGCTCGCAATATCAAGCCATGCAATGTACAAAATTGAAAAACCCTGCTGCCTGAGAACAGGTGTTTCCAATTACTACACCCACACAGAAGCCCCAATGTATAGCGGAAACGCAGTGTCCCGCCCACACACGGGAGAGCAGATAGCACTGAATGGCCTTCCATTCCTACTCTGAAATCACCTTGCAACAATTTATGCAGGAGAATGGAGCCATTGTACCAACAAGAAGCCAAACAGAGCCATGCAGAGTAAACCGTCCACTGGCAGATAGCGCCCAACATGAAAGAAAGTTAATAACACAAAAAAAATTATACCACTCCTCCATGTGGGTCAAATGCAAGTAATCTGGAAGGAGTCAGACACCACTGGCCTTGACCATTCATTGAAGCATGTGGGATGAGGGCCTGTGTCCTCCGCACAAGCTATAACCCAAGTCCTGCCTCCGTACAACCATTCCAGAATTCCCAGCATCGTCGGAGGTTGCACTCTGCTGACTGCACAGGCAGCCGGAGCACGCCATCACATCACCCTGTAGCAAAATGGCTGTTGCACCACTGCTTCCCAACTACGCCGGACAGATGCAGCTGTACATTGAGAGCTTGCTACAGATAGTGGGCTGTGAAAATCTGGCTATGCTGAACGTAAGTTACCGAGTAACTTACCGCATTGCAATGTTCAGCTGCGTCATCCCCGTTTTCTACTGTCGGAGGTGTCCGTTCCACTGTCCTGTGGATTTATGTCTCTCCAACCCGGCATGTCCAAAGGCGGACTTGGTACACTTGTTTGCACCCCTGGACGCCCACGACAGGATCTGTTCAGTGTATGGGGGCATGGCGTATGTGGCTGCAATCGGACACACACTGCAATGGGACCAGTGTGCCTCCACACAACGTATTCTGGATCACAGTTTCATCGAATGTCATCCAACATGTCCCATCAGGCTTCTACAAGGGACAACTTACGATGAACACGTTGCTAGCCACCATCCGCTTCATTGGATGGCATCCATGTTTACCACCAATGCCATGGATGCCCTGCTGGAAGGTATCGCATACCTGACAACTTGTCAATTCATCGGGCCCCGACTCAATACCCCCAATTGAACAATGATGTTCAACACCGTACCTATGCTTGGCTTTCGCACGGAGTGGGCAGTTAGCTGTACAACAACTATACCATACAATCTGCAACAAACACCTCACCATCAACTCCACTACCATGACATCGGACATTTTCGGGACATGCACTCTGTTCCTCACCATATCCCGTGTCTCTGCATGAACAGGGGGAGGCAGAGGTATGGGACTTGTGTACAGTAACCACATGGCCAATACTGCACGAACAACTATGCCATAATATGTATTCTGCGCACCTGAACACATGCACCTGTCAGTGCACACTTATCTGTCTGCTGTATTACGTGAGAACTGTCACCTCACCATCGTCTGTACTTCCGTGCCCGGACTTTTGCATGGACAACAAATGCAACCCCCTACAACATGGCCCTAGTCATTGTGTCATGTTCAGTAGCCACCACATTGCAACAACTAGTGAGACGCTGCTGCATGCATGTAGGCTCATGCTCTGATGTCACCTCTGACGCAGGTGTGTCGGAGTTACTATTGTAGTAAACCTGTACCATGGAACTGAGATGTACTGTGCCTATGATGTCAAGCTGTCTGGTAGGCAAAATGAATACTGTCTGTGTCAAAGTCTAGAGCTCCTCAGTAATTAGCAAATGTACTTTAGCATAGCAAGGGCAAGGCAGTTGTAACTCTGAAGCCTTCATTCCACAGTCAACAACTAATCACATCTACCCGTACCCCCTTTTGTATGTGTAATCATGCTAAGTATATCCTCCACATGCATTTTGCTGCCAGTAGTGTCCACTATACTGCATCACAGAGGAAGTAAGTCCAAATACATGCCTTGAAGCAAATATGTGACTCTGTAGAATTATTTTACGAAGACAAGTACGAATGAGAGAGGATGAGAGTGTGTGAAGTACACGAGAGTCGTGAGATGACCATGTAGTCTAGTGTCATTGGATGTCAATGCATGAGAGTTGCCGCAACAGTGGACCTAGTGAAATACTACAGCTCGTGGGCCTGGACTTGTCAGACTCTGACGTGGCCCAACAGATCATCACATGAACACTGACGGCCTGGGCACTACAAAGCACAGTCCTACATATGTGTATAATTACCTTCACAGTCTGACATCACACTCATCAAGCAAAAGTATGAGCCACGCAAAAGCATGCTACAGCAATGCATGACAAAACACACACATGATATCAGTGTGGGTGGGCAGGACTGCACAGTGAGTAAGAACTGCAGAAATTCACATACATGCTCAATTGAACAAGGCACAATCTTGACAGTCACACACCCTGCAGACACACAATGTCCGAAACATATCAAGTAGGAGTCATCCTGAACTGCAAGGACACACCCACACACTGCACACTGTGCAACATACAACACACACATGTGAACACATTCGCAGACCTGAACACGGATACAAACATCCACCATGGGCCTGGGTAACACGTGTGTAGTCGACATTGCCAGAGCGCACACACACACACACCAACACTACCCCAAAGTCACACCACTCACAACACACACACCTACACCTCCCAAATGCACACATTGAAAGTAAGCCATGTGCCCAGGCCCAATGTTCATCACAAGACTAACATACACCTACACTGCTGGCCACACAGCAAGTAAGCTCACACATACCCGCATACTCTGCACATGCTACCTGTCATCCTGTGGCTAGACTCACACCCTGTGCTTTGCTTGCACGCAAACATGACACGGATACATTCTCCCTGAAATACCACCAAATACATGCAGACAATCCGTGTCACAAAAATACATATACATCACACACACAAGTAGCAGAGTCTGAAAGAAGTGAAGTCCCTGCCACGTGTACAACACATTGGAATGTGAGACCAGACATTGCAATTGTTGAGGTACCATACACGGCATGTGCCTCACTTAACCATGCACACACAGCAGCAACTGCAATAAGCAACTACACAGACACAACCGACTACAGGAACAACAGCATCCAGTCACAGATTACATAGACATGCGGCAAAATTGTTCAACACCAGGGACAGTGGCCAGTCCGATGTGCAGAGTAGTGACACGAAAAGCTGCGTATGCAATGTGTGTGAGTGTACCCTGACATGGCTACCAACACTGCCATGGCAGTCACAATAGCCATCACAGCCACCACTGTGTCACAGGTAGATGTGTGAGTGTGCCTACCATTCAAACAGGATGCCAGTTAGACTCGGTGCTGTCTGTGTGCTACGGGACAGTTGGAGGTCCGCCCCTGAGAGAGAAGCACAACTGTGGAAGACACACATGTGTCATGTGAAGCGGGAGTTCTGCTTGGGCCAGGTGGGTGGGTGGCATGGGTAGGTGCACACATGCATTGTTGAAACAGACTGTGTGGGGAGGATTCCGGAGGGCTATATTTCCACTGTGTTGGGTATTTTGAAAGCCCACCTGTCTGGGGATGAATGTGAACTCGTGTGGGCACAACAGGCGGGCACACGATCAATGCTGCATCAGGTGTAGACGTTAGCCCTCCCTCTGGGGACATGCTGGATACTGCTGTGCGTCTGCCAGGCCCTTGCCAAGGCACTCACATCCCCTGTCCACCAGGTGTACCCCCTACATTGTCCGCCTGCACAGGCTACCCAGGGCACGGGATGGCAGTGGAGCTTGGTGGGTGGGAGGTCATGGCGCCCTTCTCCTGGTCACATCTCGCAGGCAACACATTCTCAGTGAGCAGCAGGGCACAAGTCCTAAATATGTAGTGGGGGGACGCAGACGTCACGACAGGAAGTGACGTCACGAAAGGTGGCTTGCACCATCAGACTTATTGCCTCCCTTCGCCCACCCCTTACATGCGATTGCAACAGAGAAGCCAGCGCGTGCACAAGCAGCTCTGAGCTCGCCCCAGAGAGGCCAAAGAGTGAATGTGTGGGTCCATTTGCTCCAGTTATCGGGCTCGCGGTAAAATCAGTGGTGGGACGCCGTCCACCCGCGTGGTACCCCGAATCGAAACCTGGACAACAGTGACAATGCATGACAGCCTCCGGACTCCGGATACACCACAGAGGCTGTGGCTGCCCTAGCGGGCCAGGCCGCAAACACAATCCCAGACGAAAGGTAGACCCACCCCTGCGCGCATAGTCATTACAACCGCTGCCATTGACAAGGGACCCATGTGGTGAGACATGGGCCTCAGGGTGACGGGCCTCCGAGCCATCCCCGCCAATGAGTGTCATGCAACTCACACATATCGCAAAGCCAATAGGACACTTTGCCTGCACACCAGTTCTCGAGTCAGGGTACCACGCGGGTGGACGGCGTCCCCCCACTTATATTACCGCGAGACAGATCACTGGGGCAAATGGACCCACACATTCACTCTTTGGCCTCCCTGGGGCGAGATCGGAGCTGCTTGTGCACGCGCTGGCTTCTATGATGCAATCGCATATAAGGGGTGAGCAAGGGGAGGCAATGAGTCTGACGGTGCAAGCCACCTTCCGTGATGTCACTTCCTGTCGTGACATCAGCATCCCCCCACTTCTTATTTTAGGACTCGTGCACTGCTGTTGTCAGATGTGCCACTGCCCAGGGGGGTGGAGAAAGGGTCAGGAATGTCAGCCTGAGATTGGCCCAGTTGAAGGCCCACCTTGACTGGGGGGACAACCATTGGACAGTCTGGTGTAGCCCACCCACGCGTACATGTGGGCCCTCCATGAACTATGTCACCTGCGGCAAAGTGATGTCATGGGCAATGACGTTATTGAGGAGAGCTGTCTGCCCCACGCAGAGATGGCGCATAAGCTCAACAGACTCAGCACTGAGGGCAGCAGGGGTCACATGTGCAGGGGCAGCTGTGCCTGATGTGAAGGAAACTCTACCCTTCATACCTGTGCCGACACGTGTTGCACCAGTGGAAGTAGATGGGAGGGCGGGCATTGGCCTCCGCGTGGCTGAAGAGGAGCCAGAGTCCACGTCCCCTGTGTTAGCAAACATGGATGCATCACCTCTGTCCTCAGATGACTCAGAAATTCCCGTCTCGGCCTGTGATTCATCCAGCACACGTCTGGCCCCTCCGAGGCGCTGGTCACATCTGTCACACTCAGCACCTGTGCAGCAGCTACATCCGGTGCCACACCATTGTTGACCGTCCCCTGTCCCTCAGTACCCACGGGAGATGCCACATGAGAGAGAGCGAGGTGGCCTCACTCATCTGGCATCAATTAAACAGACATGTGCAAGGGAAGCAGCACAGAACATCCACAAATCCACATGTTGCACGATACCTGTGCAATTGCATACAGCCACCACAATCAACACGTAATGGCTGGCGTACAGTAAATGAAGCCGCTAATAAGTGGCACATGTGTTGTGCACATAGCACTACTCCCGGCCTGTGTCACCCTGCGACCATAGCCCCAAATCGCGGTGTGCACACCCACTGTCCTGATGGTGGCAAGGATGACCACTACGTAATTAGGCCAAAGACATACCTGCATGGAGCAGAATGGGAAACCACTCACACAGACTGCAACATCACAGGCCACAATGGCCATGAGCCCATGCCATCCACCTGTCGTTCACACGAGCACAACTGCTGTTGCACAGTGTGCCGGATGTGTAAGTACCAGAGATATGAGGTGAGGCATCGCACACATATGACCGAACGAAATCAGAGTAGGCACAGTGCCTCAAACATACATGTGAATTGCCAATCCAGCCTACTACAGGTTGTTCCTGAGGGCTGCGACTCTGAGTGCATTGAGAATGCAGAGTGATCAAATTACATCTTGACCCTCAGGAATCGCATATGCATGTCAGATGCACACAGCACAGAGTACACTTACAACCCACTGCATCACACAACAAACATCACATTACCCAGATTATGGGTAGGCTGTGGACACATGCTGCCTCTCACCGCAAAAGACACCATCCCACAATACTGTACACTTGCTTGCTGCTGATGCCCCTACAAACATGCATCCGGCACAGGCTGTGTGACTGTCAAGATGCAGACCATTACTGATGAAATGCAGCGCCGTGCTGACCTGACAATACGAGGGGGCATCCCCCGATTTGTTATCGCAACATAGTAGCTCATCCGGCAGATGACGTCACACCCTTTGTGGAATTGGCTGCACTGTCGGTCACACATACACAGAGGGATCAACTTGGATGCAATGGCTCATCACAAGCCCTTGGGCTGGAGGACTTCAAACTGCAGGGATGGTACACAAGAGCCTTGGAATGTCACTCATACACTTCTCAACATCACCCACATCCACCAATCACAGTGGCATGCTGCTGACCCATCCCAAATACTCAGAGACGTGCAACAGAGCCAGGAAGTAATCGGACATGGCCTAACAGCATGTGTACAACATACGTGAATGCATGCTGCTGGGAGTGTGTACACAGTACCTGTCCATCCCATTCACATGCAGGTTGGCAGCACATTGAGCAATGTGTAGTCTGCCCACATCTACTGTCCATTGTCAGGTGGACCAACACATAGATCACAAGGCAACACATCTTTGTGGGTGGACTCACTGTGTCCAACACTGCGCAGCCCTCAACGTACTCGCCCTGTGAATGGCTCACCCCGCAATGGAGGTCACATTCAGTGCCACTATCTCTCACACACATCCCTATCACAAGGCATGGTGTGTCCAATCGACAGGGCTGAGTTTGTGCATTTCAGGAGAGTCCTGAACAAAAGACACATGTAACCCACTGTACAGTCAGTGTTGTCCCCTTCTAGGATTGTGCGGTCAATGTGCAGCCCAGGTCTGCTGCGACTGAGAAGGCCAGCAGGGACCCAGCCAGCCATTCACACAAGCAATGACTGCCCTAAGTCCTGCATTGCCAAGTGGCTGCGTGACTGGATGTGTGACATGGAAATGCCATGTACCACCACTCGTGAGGGACATGCATGGGAAAGTGCCAGAGAGCCTACATACCCCTTACACCTGTAGTTAGCATGGTAAGTAGTGCATGTTGGTACGCCACAAGCTCAGAATCATAGTGCTGCGGATCAACGACATATGTGTCCCCCACATGCACTCCCACACACACTGTAGTTGTCTTACACACACAACTATTGCTATGAATAGCCTTGGGCAGTGTGCGTGGAGCTCGGAATCCATGATCTCCAGCTCCTCGGTGGTGAGTGGACCTGGACATATCTTCAGAGTCATCGACATGTAGGTGGACATGTGGCAGCAGCGGCAGGTGTTGTTGAGGGATGCCAGGCAGCAGTCCCTGGAAGCTGTGGTAATGCCGGTCTCCCTCCCATACTCATATAGCCACCTGGGGCTCTTCCAGTGGGTCCAAGCTGCTGCAATTGGTGTACCATGTCTGCCTACTTCAAATGCACACAATGGCCTGCACCAAGCTGTCCCGGTACACTTACCTCTATCGTCGAACACGCAGGATGCAGTCGCGAGGGCCATTGGAGTTGGCCTCAAGGGCCTGGTCCATGGCGGGTACAGTCCGCTGGTGCCATGTGGAATCAATCAATCAATCACAGAATTTGTAGAGCGTACTACATACCCGCGAGGGTCTCAAGGCGCTGGGGGGGGGGATGCTGCTACTGGTCGAACAGCCAGGTCTTGAGTAGCCTCCTGAAGGTCAGCAGGTCTTGGGTCTGTCGTAGGCTTAGTGGAAGGGTGTTCCAGGTCTTGGCGGCACACAGTTGAATGTGCGCCATGCATTTGCAGGTGTGGCCATGATTTGTGTGTGGGAGCATGTCCACACTGGACATGGCCACTTCATGTTGTGTGCATAGGCATTGACGGCCAGTGCTCAGCCTCCACATGTCTATTGGCACATCATCATGTACACATTAGCATGGGAGCATGGGATGTGCATAAGCACACACATGCCATATTTCTCAATGTACATCTCCCACTTGGCACGTGCAACATTACGTGTCACTTGTGATGTGTGTTTGCATTCACACAGCTGTGTTGTCATGGAGTTGTCAATGTGTACACCTGTCAATGTGTGTTGGAGGTGTGATACGTACAGTGCTGTACATTGGGTGAACTAGGGGCATCATTGACTGTCTCATATCCCATTGTGCAACAGGACCCATTTGTTTTGGCCGCTCAGCCTGTGTACATTGTGTTGTTGGTGTGTGCCATACTCACCCAGCCTCGGAAGCTGTGTCTGGCACAGCAGCTAGGTATATTGCCGGGGTGTTGTCGCCTCCCACCAATGCAGTCTGAAACCATCATGATGCCTTTCAAGCTATTAGGGCCTAAATCCCCATGTGCATGCTCATAGCAATGGTTTGTGTCAGTAGCCATTGCTATTGGTAAGGGGACCTGTGTAAGAGTATTGTGGCTGTGCTGTCCCTACTTGTCAGCTGTTCTGTGATTCTATTGCTTTGTCAGTAATTTTAGTTATGTGTATGTGAAAGTGCCATGTGGTGTGTTGCATTGACATGTGTCCACTTCCATCTGTCCTAGGAGGAGACCAAACATACATCGCCCCTACCAATTGCTGTCAGACATGGAGGATGTGGAGGTCATCCGTAAATTCCGGCTGGACCGACCCACCCTGCATCACCTATGTGCCATGTTGGAACCCCACCTTCGTCCTCGCAGGGTGTATCCAACAGCATTCACCCCCACGGCTAAGGTGATGGCTGCACTGCATTTTTTCGCTACCGGATCTTTCCAACACACGGTAGGCAGTGGAGGTGGAATGTCCCAACCCATGTTCAGCATGGTGCTGCGGGATGTCCTGTCAGCTATGATG
This sequence comes from Calotriton arnoldi, assembly GCA_963921515.1. NCBI lineage: Eukaryota > Metazoa > Chordata > Amphibia > Caudata > Salamandridae > Calotriton > Calotriton arnoldi. The sequence continues at coordinate 267,588 of CAWUFW010013878.1, read as the reverse complement.
CTGTACAGGAACCCGTACATCCGATTCCCCAGGGCTCGTGATTTGGCGGCAGTGAAGGGTGCTTTCTATGCCCTTGGACGCATCCCCCACGTTGTTGGTGCAATTGATTGCACACATGTTGGCCTTGTTGCACCACAGGCCATGGAGCACATCTATAGGAATCGGAAACATTTCCACTCCCTGAATGTGCAAGTGGTGTGCCTAGCGGACATGATCATCACACACATGTGTGCGAAGTTTCCCGGTACCACCCATGACTCGCACATCATGCGCCACAGCATCCTCCCACGAATGATGTCCAATCTTCAACCGGACCGTGCATGGATTGTTGGTGAGTATGCATACTCGTGTAGCGTGCTGGGTGTGACATGCTGTCTTGTATTCTGTTGGAATTGAAATGATTCTCTGTGTTTCTCACACCCAGGTGACTCGGCATATCCTAACGGGCCTTGGCTGCTGAGCCCACTTCGTAATCCCAGGACACCAGCAGATGTCAGATACAATGAGGCACATGGGAGGACCAGACGTGTGGTGGAGCGGACTTTTGGACTCCTGAAGTCCAGATTCAGATGCCTGGACCGCACCGGGGGTGCACTGGCATACTCCCCACAGAAGGTGTGCCAGATAGTTGTGGCATGCTGCATGCTGCACAATCTCGCTATTCGCAGGCAGATCCCCCTGATAGTGGATGACGGCGATCAGCCAGGGCCCCCGCCTGCAGACCAGGCCGTGTCCAGTGATGAGGACAGTGGAGAGGAGGAAGCAGTGAATGAGCGTCAGCAGCTCATCGCCCGCTACTTCACTTGACGGTGAGTGACCATGTACGTCGGATGATGTTGCTGTAGTTGAGTAGGTGTATGTGTGCATTGTCACGGCGGCATATTGTTCACTGAGTGATGTGTGGCAATGGTCCATGTCCAGGGTAGTATGCCACTGACAGTGGCTGTAGCATTGTGCCCTGTTGCTCTGTGAGATGTGTGTACATTGCTTAAACTTGATGACAAGTACTGTGTGATGAGTGTGTGACACACACATTCAATGGACTCTTGTTCTGTTTTTCACCCCTAGGTCCCTACAGCCTCTCCTGGCCTATCGACATACCACACTCCTGATGCATTACTGATCATGGTGACGGTTGCACATACTTGATTAAACACAGAGCAGATACAACAGAATGTGAACCAGGTGTATTTATTTTGAACAGTGACATGTGATTGTGGCAAGGTGATGACAAAAGTGGTGCATGCTGGAACAATGAGTTGACGGACATGTCCGCGTGATGGTCAAGGTGTACCCATGTTGTTCTGGGTCCACAGTCCAACAGACACATGCCATTCACATGGCAGTGTGGGGTAGGATAGTAGTCCAAGTGAATGCAGTAGATGGCCACCGTGGCTGGCTGTCTCACTGGCGTTTGGAGCGTGCAAAGTCATCTCTGGACACCTGTTTCCTCTTCGGACGACCCCTTCCACGTTTGAGAGGGGGGGTTGTGTTTGTGGGCTGCTGGTGGTGGCTGAGGATTGCCCACTGGCTGTGGACGCAGGGGAACTGGATGTTGCACGACCCTGCGCCCCAGCAGGTGGTGGCGGAGGTGGTGTGGTTGGCCTTGATTGGGCCCTCACCGCCACCACTAGCTGGCCCATGAGGTCGACAAGTTCGCCCATACGGGTCACGAATTGGCCCATATGGGCATCCATGGACCTCAACACCCCAAGGACTTCCCGCGTTTCGGCAGATGACCGGGCCCATTGTCCCTGGGCCTCTTCATAGGCCCCAAGGACTCTGGCAATTTGCGGCAGGGCTTGGCTCCCAGGCTCTGATGGCGTTGGCCTGACCCTGCTCCTCCCACCTGAACTGCTGCCACCGACCAGCCCACTCGCCACAGTGCTCACCCGGGGCCTCGTTGTGGTTCCCAGGGTCAATGTCGACGTGCGTGCAGCCCCTTGCGCAGGGTGAGTGGTCAGGGAGGCCCTGGTGGTGTTGGTGGTCGTGGTTGTGGCGGTGGTGGTGGCCGCAATGACCGTGGCAGCAGGGGCCTGGGACTGGTCAGCAGCCCTGGGAGATGGGTTGGTGGGTAGGAGGGGTCCTGGGGAGCGGTTGAGCCCTGCCACGCCAGATGTGCCTGGTCGGGAGTCCTCGTCCGAAGAGGTGTCCAGGTCTTCCACATCCATGAGTCCGGGTGGAGGGCTTGTGGACTGGCTGTGATGGCTGCTGTCTCCCTCTCCAGCATCATGCTGTTCGTCACCTGTGGGGCGGAGACGAAAGGTTATTGTGTTGCACCTTGCAAGGTTTGTGTTAGATGTCTGACATTCACAGTTGGTGCACAGTTGTGCACTGATTTCCCAGATGCGTGTGTATGGCTCTACAATGTGTGTGCGTGATCAAGGCAATGGAATGGTGTGATGGGTGCACATGGCATGGGACGGATTTGGATAGCCAATCGGTGTGTGTTGCAGTACCCCTACATTTTGTGGCTTTGGTGGAAATGGGGTACAGCCCCCTCAACGCTTTTGAGGTGAAATATGGTTTTGGGGTTCAAATGGAACGCTTAGAAACGCAGATGGCAAAAGGGGTACAGCCCCCTCAACGCTTTTGAGGTGAAATATGGTTTTGGGGTTCAAATGGAACGCTTAGAAATGCAGATGGCAAAAGGGGTACAGCCTCCTCAACGCTTTTGAGGTGAAATATGGTTTTGGGGTTCAAATGGAACGCTTAGGAACGCAGATGGCAAAAGGGGTACAGCCCTCAACGCTTTTGAGGTGAAATATGGTTTTGGGGTACATACTGTGACATATGGGTGCAAGAGGGGACATGTGTTTTGGCCACACGAAACTGCAGAGACAAAGGTGTGTGTATGTCTGACATACCAAGCATATCTGCTCACTGTTATCATTTAGGGACATTACACTGCAAGCATTGTAGTGATTGAGTAATGGTTGTGTGCCACACAACGTATTGCAGATGGGACAATTCCTTGGTGTGCGTGCTACCCTCAGCCATGTGCAGCAATGCAGTGCTCTTGGGGTGTTGACTATATTAGGTATGTTGTAAATCACAGTGTGACGTGCGCTTCAGACACTACAGACACATTGTTGGTCATCGGCAGGAATCTTGGCTGAACTACTGTATATGGGACAACTGATTAGATGATATACCTTTCATGACACTGGGGCTGAAAAGATGTGATGGATGAGATATTGAATGTGCATTGTGTAGCTGTGTGGTTCATGGGTCCAGTGGTGTATGTGACATTACTGTGGTTCCACTCAGTTACATTGAGACAAGATAGACTTACATGGGTGATGTTGTACGATGTCAACGGAACAAGCAGACATGACTACATGGACAAGACTTCGATGGTGTTGCTGATGTGTGTGATGACTGGCACAGTGCACGGCATGTGGGTCAGTACTCCAGTGAGACTTGTGCATGCAGACGTGACTCCTTATGTGTTAGTGTATTTGTGATGGCTCATGTGGGCTATGACTCTGTAATTCATGTCCGTGTGCACATTAGTCACATGGTTATGACAGGGAGCAGTGCTACCTGTTCCTCTGCTACGTGACATGTCCCAAATGTTAGTCGTAGTACAGTCCTCATGCCTACAGACACCCGCCCTGTATAGTAGTCTACCTACTTGTTGGTTTGGAGGGAGCAATGCAATGGCTACCACATGGTTATGAGAGGGAGGGGTGCTCCATCTTGCTGGTCTGTGGGAGTGGGGGCCATGTTGTGAGTTGTGGTGATGGCTTACCACCCACAGACACCCCTCCATGTAGGGAAACATATCTACCCGTCGGGTGAAGGTGTGAACTGCAATGGCTGACACATGGGTGTGGGGAGTGCTCCGTCTTGCTGCGCTGTAGGACTAGGGGCCTGGTGGGGGTTGTACTTCTGCAGTCCCCCTCCGATACACGGACTTTGTGGTAAGGCTACTTACCTGTTACTTGTTGGTTAGTGCAGCTATGGCTGACACATGTGTGTGGGTGTGGTGAGTGCTCCTTCCGGCGCATCTGGGGTACAAGGGGACCTGGTGGGAGTTGTGGTGCTGGCTGACTGTACACATGCCCCCATGGTTTTGTTTGTTGGTACCTTTGGGCTGAGTGTGTGGGAGTGTCTGTTGCATGTGTGAGAGATGTCTTGTGTATTGTGTACTGGACATGGGGGTGTTTGGCCCTCAGTGCTAATGCATTCTGGTAGTGCATGACAGTACATAGCGGTGTGCTGGTATACATTTGTTTGTACTTACCAGCCTCCACTCCCCCTGGTATTCCGGTGAGACTCTCCGGATGCAGAATGCCTCGCACCTTCTTCTCCCACGCCTTGAAGGTCTTGAATAGCGCGGGATTTCCGCCGCCAGTCGTGCCAGCCAGCTCACGATTCTTGGCCTCCTTCTTCCTGACCACGCTTTTCAGGTCGTACCACCTCTTTGTGATTTCACCCCGGTTGCGTGGCACGTTCCCAACTGCAATCACCTGATCGACGATCCTGCTCCACATTCTGTTTCTGGTGGCTACTGGTGTCTGTTGGACCTGGTTCCCATAGATTTGTGGGTGCACCTTGATGATCTCATCGACCATGACCGTCATCTCAGTGGCAGTGTACTTTGGCATTCTTTGTGTTGCCATGGTGTGTGGTTTGCTATTTGTGGAGCTGGTGTGGTGGTTGTGTGGTGTGTGGTGTGTGATGTGCAGGGGGTTCGTGGTGCCGTTGTTTCAGTGGTGATGGTGGTGGTGGTAGTGGTGGTGATGTGTGTGATGTGTGCGTGCGTGTGGTGTGCTGCTTTCCTTTGTGTCTCTCTGGGTTGTCTGATGGCGTCTTCGCTTTGTCGTAGTGCAAGGGATTGTGGTCTGTGAGGAGGCTGCTTTTGTACTGACCTATGTGGGTGTGTCATGATGGTCTGTCGTTTTCAGGTGTGTTGTGTCTGTTGTCCTGGGATTTGTAGTTTTTTTGTTTTGGCAGGGGGCATGTGTCATTGGGATGTGTTCTGTGTTTGGGTATTTTGGCGTAGTTTGCTGTGTGGACTTGTTGGCCATGTTGTGTGTATTTCTTTGTTCCGCAAATGATTTCCGTGCACGGACGTGGCCGCCAGGCCTTCCGCCGTGTCAGTTATTCATCGCTGTTGTTAACCGTGGCGGGCGGGGAATATGTGGATTTTCCGCGCTCATGTCGGGGAGATCATAATTTAACGGTCGTTGTCTCGGTCGTCAGAGCGGGCGGATTTGGGTTTTCGGGCGGGATTGCGTCCGTGGCGGACGGTTAATATTCTACTCGGACATGGACGGGCGGAATTTTGTGTGTTTTTACCGCCGAGGGCGGTGGTTGCTTCACGACTTCATAATTGCTCGGTCGGTATTCCCATGGTGCAGGCGGGCGGTTTTCTCATACTTTAGTAGATGGCGGATTTTTTACCGCCGGTTATCGTAATGGGCCCCATAGTTTGTTAAAATATCGAATTTTTTAAATGTCTTAAAAGTAATGTAAAATTAATGAAATAATAAATATAATTAACTAAAACATACTTAAAAATACTTAAATAACCTTAAAATTAATAAATAATTAATGTAAGTTATAAAAAAATAAACATACATTTTTATTTTTTAATACATATATATATATTAACTTAATATTAATAAAAAATATTCAATATTTTTAGCGTAGGATAGCGGTAGGGTAAAATTTACTATTATCACTCCAGCGAGTGCAACAGTAGGGAAAGCGTTGGATAGCGGGAGGGTAAAAATTACTATTCCCAATCCAGTGAGTGCAACAGTAGGGAAAGCGTTGGATAGCGGGAGGGTAAAAATTACTATTCCCACTCCAGTAAGTGCAACAGTAGGGAAAGCATTGGATAGCGTAGGGGTAAAAATTACTATTCCCACTCCAGAGAGTGCAACAGTAGGGAAAGCGTTGGATAGCGTAGGGGTAAAAATTACTATTCCCACTACAGTGAGTGCAACAGTAGGGAAAGCGTTGGATAGCGTAGGGGTAAAAATTACTATTCCCACTCCAGAGAGTGCAACAGTAAGGAAAGCGTTGGATAGCGTAGGGGTAAAAATTACTATTCCCACTCCAGTGAGTGCAACAGTAGGGAAAGCGTTGGATAGCGTAGGGGTAAAAATTACTTTTCCCACTCCAGAGAATGCAACAGTAGGGAAAGCGTTGGATAGCGGGAGGGTAAAAATTACTATTCCCACTCCAGTTAGTGCAACAGTAGGGAAAGCGTTGGATAGTGGGAGGATAAAAATTACTATTCCCACTCCAGTAAGTGCAACAGTAGGGAAAGAATTGGATAGCGTAGGGGTAAAAATTACTATTCCCACTCCAGAGAGTGCAACAGTAGGGAAAGCGTTGGATAGCGTAGGGGCAACAATTACTATTCCCTCTCCAGTGAGTGCAACAGTAGAGAAAGCATTGGATAGCGTAGGGGTAAAAATTACTATTCCCAATCCAGTGAGTGCAACAGTAGGGAAAGTAATGATTTAATATTTAAATAAAAATAAATTAATTATCAATACCAATAAAAAATTAATTAAAATTAATTACCAATCACAAAATATTTAATAATTAATTAATTATAAATACCAATAAATATTATTTATTAAAATTAATTACCTATTAATAATTAACAACCAATTAATTTTCAATACCAAAAATGTAACAAGTAATAAAAAAAATTACCAATTAATATTTAATTAACAATAAATTAATTAGCAATACACAAAAATAATTTCATTAATTACTTAATTACAATTAAATTACTTCCCACCCTATTCCCCTATAAACCCACAACACGCTCCAAATAATAAATTAATACAATTAACATAATTATCAATTTATCAATTAATAACAATTAATTACCAATTAATAAAAATTAATTACCAATTAATAATTAATTAACAATAAATTAATTATCAATACAAATAAATTAAAATAAATATTTACTTAATTACAATTAAAATACTTCCCACCCTATTCCCCTATAAACCCACAACCCACTACAGAACTAAAACGCAAAATTAAATTAAAAATAATTAATAATTCCTAAAAAATAATATTTAATTTACTATAATTAAATTACTTCCCACCCTATTCCCCTATAAACCCACAACCCGCTACGGAATTAAATTACGCAAAAATTAAATAACATAAAATTCATTACTTTAAAAAAATTAAACATACATTACAAAAATAATATACACTTTTAACACATATACTAACATAGAACACACTTAAAAAAATCGATATTATTAAAAATTTGATATATTTTAATGCCTATATTATGTACTTCGATATTTTGACAGTCGATATTACTTACCTGCATTTCGATATTTTTAACCACTATATTATGTCCATTCGATATTATGTCCATTCTATATTTTGACTTCGATATTCTGTCCATTCTATATATTTTTTTCGATATTTTGTCTAGTTACCACAGAATCCCACACCAATAACACCAATAGACAAAACATGCCAGTACTACATTTTGTAGACACAGGATCATTCCAATCCACTGTTCCAGTATCTGGTGGAATGTCACAACCAGGTTTCAATGGTTTGCTACAAGAAGTATGTCCTACAATGATGAGACACATCAACAGCTACATACACTTTACACGCAATGAGGATTTTGCCAATGTGAAGGGAGATTATAAAGATTTGGCTCCACTACCACATGTGGTTTGAGCTAATGATGGCACATATATTGCCCTAGTACCAACACACACTAGAGAACAAGTCCAATGTAATCTTCAAATCTTCCTTTCAATCAAAGTGCAAGTTGCCTTGGTACAAGATTAGTACACCCAAAGCCTGTGCCTGTCTTTTCCAGGATCAACCCATGTTCCCTTTGTAGTTCAAAACAGCACCATATACCTGCAAATGTCTCAACTCTGAAATCTCCAAATGAAGATGACATGGCGAAAAAACCTAAAACAGATCCAAACAAAAAGTTTACCAATCAAACATAGCATAACAAACACATTTCAAAGTCAACTTATGGAGGATACAATTTCACAAAACAATCTGAAATAAACAATGTAAATGAACGCAGAAGTCAAAGTGTTAAAACTTTAATCAACAAACACCTTTGGCCTGAATTTGCCTGAGCTTGCACTTCCTAAAAAATTACCACTATATACTTCTCTCATCATCACATCAATAGTTGGTGTAACAGTCAAAGTGATAACATGTAAAGATATACCTGCACTCATGAGAAGAAGTTGTCAATGACATCTTGACGTAAATCAGCTCCTTCACCTTCACCACTATCATCTTTGTTTGGCATTTCAGGATCCTCACCCGGTGGCTCTTCATGGTCTCCATCCTCTGACATGTAAGGGATGTTCTGTTGCAGGTCGATGTTGTGGAGTATGCAGCAGGCCACTGTGATTATGCACACCTTAAAAAATGTAACACAATTTCAGATTATTCAACTAGAAATTCCCAAAATATTAGTATGAAAGATTTTACTGACTGACAAGCCAGGCCCTTTCAGGTCCAAGCTGTGACATTTGCAGGGGTATCCAGCTGTTCCATAATACAAAGGAATCATGGGCAGAGCCGGGGAAATGCTCACAGATGCTTAATTTCTCTCCTGTACCTTCCTGCACATAAACAATCATTAAAAAAATGACGATTTGCAACTTCTATGTGTGCTGCACAATGCAGCACACATAGGAGTTACAAATCACCATTAGTGATTGTTTATTTGCAGAAAGGGGCACCTTCCTGCACAAAAAACAATCATTCCCTCAACGCAGGCACCCTTTTACTATGGTGCAAGGTTGCCTGCATTGGTGCTAGGCTGCTGAATTTAGCACCAGCACTAGGGAAAACGCAGGGATAAGCTGTACCATTGTAAATATGGCGCATCCCTGCGTTTTCAGATTGGCGGAGTGTGGCGTTAGCAATTTTTTCTTAATGCCACACTTCGCCATTCACTTGTAAATATGCCCCTATGTGTGCCATCAATTGCTCCAACCATATTTGGTAGGTGACCCAAACCATAAAAGTCCCCCTTCACATTGACTAAATCCTGCTGCCGTGGAAACTGGATGAAGCTGTTGATGTGTCTCATCATTAAAGACATAACTTCTTGTAGCACACCACTGAAAGTTGGTTGTGACATTCAACCAGATACTGCCACAGTGTATTGAAAGGATCCTGTGGCCACAAAATGAAGTACTGTCATGAATTTGACAATAGGTGCAATAGATGTGGAATTTCTGTTGTGAGGCTGAAGATCTGGCTCCAGCTGATTATATAAATCCAGGATATTTTGCCTATTCAATCTGAACTTCTTGATTATATCCCTTTCTTCCATGGTGGCAAGGTCTGGAAATGGGCATTACACCTGAGGCTGTCGTCCCCTCACTCTCCCAGGGTTCATATTTCTGCACTGGAAAAAATTTGAAAAAGTTTTCACATTTTCCACAGCAACATATTTGCTAATTAACACTAAAGTCATGTAGTTCTACAAAATATATATGGTTTTTCTACATATTTTAATCAAACATTTGCTTTTTGTCCTTTGTTCTTCACAAATGGCATTTAAAGCCTAAAATAAATGTAAAATAAAAAAGTGTAAATAATACATTTCAAATGTATTATTTACACAATTTTTTTAAAGAATTGTTTCCTCCGAACATACAGTCAATGGAGGTGTAAACAACACTGCGCAAATATCGCATTTCAGCACAGTAATGCACTACCCATAAATGTTTATTTAAAAAAAATTGAGTGTCCATCGAAGTTTGACAAAGTAGCCCCCATTTTGAGTGGTGGTGACGCACTTACCTGTCACAAACTCACTATTTTGTACTTCTAAAATCGCGGGTCCTTGACCTCGCTGATAGGACCTTTGGAATCAGACAGGCATAACGGAAGTTGACCGCATAGTGGGCGGTAGACTCCACGACGGACACAGCCATAGGCTAACATTGGTGAAAGTAACGTACGAAGGCCAATGGCTGTGTCTGTCTATGTTGACGATCGCTTACGTCGCGTAGATGTACGCAGTGGTTAGAAAAAGAGCTCACTTGCCTCCCAACACTGCTGCCATCAAGACTTCCTTCACTTTTGCTGCTGTTTGTCACCTCTGGGAGCAAACATGCCAGGTCGAGCAGGTGAGAGGGCCCCTCCCTTCATGCCAGAGGAGCTGGAGCTGCTGGCAAAGGAGGTTCTTCCCCTGTATGGCCAGCTCAATGGCTCACCAGAGGAACTGGTACATGTTTGAAATACATATGAGAATCTGTCTAACTGGTTTTTATCCATGAACACAGGCTACAATGTCCCTTTGAGTTCCTGAGTGAAGTGTAGTGACTGATGTTAAGTGTCATAAATTTTGGTCATCACATAGGACAATGATTTTTGGCATTTGTAAGAACTTTACAATGTTGAAAAATAACAATATTAATATGTGTTGTGTGTTTAAAGCCCTATATTCTATTTGGTGTGTATTTAGAGATATATGTAAGTATATGTTTGATTTACATGTGATACGTTGAAAACTCACATCATGGAAATTAAAAAAATACATTATATACTTTTTACAACTGTTCATAAATATGTATTTTGTACAAACCAAATGAAAATGATTTTAACAATGTGTATCATCGTACAAATCACTCAGCCTAGATCAGGGCTCTCCAACAGTTGTTTAGGAGCTATCAGTAGCTCCCAAGCCCCATAAGAGTAGCACACAGCCTTGAGGTCACTTATTGTACGCAAAGTCATTTTTTCATATAAATGTTAAGGGAAGGCTGTGTTCATGTGACATCATGATCATCAGGCTGCAGATGGCAGGGCCTGACAATGAGCATTGCTCATTCAGAATCATGGGTCAGTCAGGGGCTGAGTCACAGGGACAAACAACTGAAGCACTGAGGTATATCTGCCATAAACATATATCCTTGCCAGGTCAAAATTTGAGGTGTACTTAAACATATGCCCCTGAAAGCTTGTAATTGGATGATGATTGAAAGGGAGAGTTACCTAACTTCTTGAGCTAACATTTCATTTTACTCCCATTTCAAAGTGTGTCATGTCCAAACTGCAGACCCCTTAGTTCCAGTGGCTGGCCAGTATTCACTGTGCCATACGTATTTATGTTTAACCATCAGTAGTTCACAATGTTTAGCACTGATCATAGGTAGGTCACATCATAGATTATGTAGGAGCCCCTGGGCTAGATGATGTCACAGGCCTGGATTGGTGAGTTTAGTCCATGACATGGGATGAGTGTAGCCAACAGGTCACTACAAATGTGTGTATTAAGATATTTGTTTTGGTCAGCACGTGATAATGCACATGTTGTATGGTAACTTATGAGTCATGCTTGTGATGGATGTAGACAAATAGTGTTACATCAATACAGACAAACAAAAAGTCACCAAATTATTTTTTCTTTCATTTCTTGCATCCATACAGCTCAACGCCCATCAGAAACGGGAGATTTAGAAGGCCTTCACCAGGACGGTGCAGACCCTGGGGGTCTACAAGCGGCACAGAGTACATTGCCGCAAGAGGTGGGAGGACCAATGATTCTGGACCAGAAAGTCAGCCGAAGTCCACCTCGGGCAGTCCTCCCAACATGGGAAGCACGTGCACCGCACACTAACCCCCAGAATAGCCTGCATTCTTGCGGTGGCCTATCCGTAGATTGATGGTCAGTTGAGGGCCCAACAGCAGCAACAAGGGGATAAGTTCTTATCAGAGTTTCACGTTACATGACTAATTTTTTGTTTCAGCCAGGATTTTTCCCATCAACATTAAGGGTGGCCCATGTCCTAAGAACAAGAAGCACTATCGAAGGTGTACGATTTGCACAATGTGTATGATGATGTACTTTGTCTGTTAATTTGTTGGAAAGGATCCCATCTGATTCCTGTTTACAACCAAAAGACTGTCTGAGCAGACACATGGCTGCCTAAACTCCACATATACATCAGGTTGGTTGATGTCATGATGGACAGTTAAACTAAACAGGCCAATAGTCTTTGTTGTGTCAGGTATGATGATCCATCCTTATTGTGGATGATGTAATGGTAGACCAATTACATGTGACATTGTATACTATGCAGTCATTATACAGTGAATGCTCCCAATGTCACATTGTACTAATTTGAGAATTTTTGGGAGTCAAATAAGTAGTTTTTCTGTACTAAAGTGGATTCGAAATTTATCAATCTATATTTTTTTACATATGTTAATGGAGTAATTTGTCAATCCACAAATCACAATATATCTACATGCCTTCAACAGCATAGGTAAATACATATTGCATGTTACATTGATAAGCTACTTCAGTACTGCAAGCATTTAATATGTTGCATGTTTCTACAATTCTTGAGTAACTTGAGGTAAGTGTTACCATTGTGAAATGGCCAAACAAAGGAGATAGGCTTTCACTTTCTACAAATATTGTTACAACATTGCAGTATTTGTTGACACATATTGATTCATATTAAACTTTTTTATTTGTCAATAATGCAGGTTTTTTAACCTTGTACACAGTGTCCAAAGGTATATTTGGTGAATATCCTAATTGGTGACATAAGTTCACTACTTTGGAGAACAAAGGCCAACCATTCAAAGGTGTTCAAAAGTTTCTTTAAAGAAAAGATTATGGTTAAGAGACAAGTTCATATTTGATGTAGGAGCTTTCATGGGGAATTACAGAACAGTGAGTAAATGGTGTCTGAAGGTGTTCCCTACATGCATGTAATGATGATGTAAAGAGCCAACTTTTGTGAGCCTTGTAGCAGGTGCAATATGGAAACTAGGAAAATGTTTTTTGCTCAATGTTGCTGATAAGTTCTATTCACACAGCTACAATGAAGCTATTGTATATGTCTTTTCAGTATCATCCAAAGCAGATGAAGTAGATGTTGGCCACAAGGTGACGTGGCAGCGGGACACTGTGTCTCACCTGGTGAGACCACCAACACCGAGGCACTCAGTGCCATAGAGGGTGAGGGGACTGGCATGGAGGGCTCCAGTTCAACATCTTCTTCGGAGGCCTCCACAAGTGACCAGTCCCTAGTGGTGGCGGACCCTACTGCTGCTGTTACACCTGCATCCTTTTCTGCCACCCAGTGTACAATCTCCACCCTCCCTCTTTCTCCCAGTTGGCAAACCCCACCCCCTAAAAGGGGTGGTGTCTCCTTCGCTCCAGGCACCTCACACCCTGCCCCTGTCCCCCAGGCTGCACTGAGTGAGGAGGCTATTGACCTCTTCCGCAGCAACACTGTAGGGCAGACTGCACTCCTGAATTGCATTCAGGGGCTTAGCTGCCATATGCAACAAATGCTAGCTTACCTGGAAGGCACTCATAGTGGTGTGTCTGGCCTACAGTGGTCTTTTAAAGGTCTGGCCTCCTCACTGATGGCAGTCTTCAAGCATCCCAACCTTTTGCTTCACCTCCCACCCCTTCCCCATTTGAATTTCCCATTCCAATTCCCTATTCCCAGCCCTGTCCCAAGCACACCCACACTTTTGCACACACCCACTCCAACACACACAAGCAGAATACACACAAACACAGAGACCACAAAAAACACAGGCACACAACCAAACATACAATCACCACAACCACCACCACACCCACATGCACCACCCCCGCCACCAGCACATCCACAGACACCACAGCCATCACCACACCCACATGTACCACCCCCATCACCAGCACATCCAGACAATGCAGTCATCACCCCACCCACATGAACAACCCCTACGACCAGCACATCCACAGACACACATCCACCACCACACCCACATGGACCAACATCACCACCAGTGCCGCCACAGACCCCGCAGCCTACACTACACACACATGCACCACACCCAGCACCTCCACAGATATCACAGCCACCACCACACCTACATGCAACACAACTACACCCAGCACCTCCACAGCATATCCATCCCCACATACAGACACACACTTTAAAAATCACACCCACAAAACTCAAATGCCCACACTCATCCAAACAACAGACACCTATGATGCAAGACACCCCCAAACATGCACGACATAGACCAGAACCACAGGCACCTGCACCCTGAACAGACACATGCACATCAGACATTGCCACTCCCTCCACCTCTCAGACCCAACTCCTTGCTGAACACCCTACTCATTTTCCCATATAAGATGTTCTTTCTACCCTTTCCCTAACCCCTTCCACATCCCAACCCACTCCTACTGGACGCAAATCTACCCCTTCTACACCGCAACCGACCCCTTCCACATCCCAACCCACCCCTGTCAAACGCAAGAGCGCCCCTCCCAAAATAGTGCCCCCCATCCCAAACCCAAGGGCACCCCTCCCAAACCCCCTCCCATGTAAGACCTTTGAGGTGCCTGCTCTGCCCACTAGATGCCTATTCCTGAAGAGCTTCCCCTTGGCAGTGACTTAGAAGGTAAGCTTTGTGCCACTGCACAACAGTGCAGAATTGTGGACTTTATGGACTACCATTTGGCTTGAAAATTATTTTGAGAGCCTTAGCTCATTTTGTGGAATAAATCCATACTTTTGATTTCACCAAATTAGTCCTGGCATTATTTTTCCTTAGCCATTGTTTGATTCCTGGCAATGTTTCTGAGTAACATGTGGAGTACTTATTGTCCTTTACCATGATGGCAGGTAATACTATTGTTTTTTTAATGTCTACTTTGTTAAGTGCATACACTGGTTAACATAGTATGTGATGGTCATTTGAATTTAGGTGCAAGCATTCATCATAGTAATGGCTACTTGCACCAACTAATTGATGTTACAATTCTTTTTGGATGTGTTACTACAGGTGTGTCTTTTTCAACTTGATTACTGATCAGTATAAAACATTTTGTGACTATTGAAATTGGATACAGTACATAATGTGCACTAGACAGAGGGGAATGTTACATGGATGTATATGTTGAATGCTACTAATTTGTGACTGACATTGATTTTACTCTTAAGTTCTAAGGTAAAGTTTACACCTTGTCAAGTGCAATTTCTACACCATGTTACATTGCACTTATTCTATGAGTGTGTTGTATATGTTTTTATATTGGGAATTTTAGAAATTTCCTTGAACATACCTGTATGATGATTTTTTTAATTGTATTTGGATATCCTTTTTTGTACAAGTGTCACTTTTTTAAGGCAGCTAGCACAAAATGTATACTTAAAATGTGATCATACAGGTGTGTTTCTTTAAATTTCTTAAACATCAACATTACAGACATATACATTGCACAATGGTATACTCTTGATCGCAAGAGAGATTTATAAATGCAAGAGTCCTGTTCAAATGTTAGCAGACAAGTCAATAGGTAACAGGTAAAAGTGGAGCTTACCGTCGATTACGTCCACAATGGTGTTAGTCTTACTCTTCATGAACAAGCAGCGGCAGTACTTAGCAGATCGGATCCATGGCAGAACAGGAAGTGTGAAAGTGAGAAAAGGTGGGTTTCTGCCTTATATGCCTTCCATTCCACAAACTCAGGTGTGCAGGTTTTACCGCCACAGTCATGTTGGCAGGAAGGCTCATCATGATTGGGCCGGCGTGGAAACTGGTAGTCCTTCCTCGACAGCTGCTTTTGCCTATCCCGCCATCGACGTGGTCAAGATTTCTTGGCGGTGACAGAGGGACTGCAGTGGCCTTTTGTCTATGGACCCGCTAAATCTAAATAGGGTGGGTGGGATGCCAAGCTGGCAGGCAGGAAGACTACCGAAAAAGCCACGACGGGACTCGATACCCCAAGATCTAAATCAGGCCCTTAGTGTTTGCTCCCATTTGGTGGGAGTTTTAAAAATGCTCCCGCCAGTCAGGAGCAAACACAAATGTCCCAGTCCATGCCAGAGCGGGCAGGGAAACTGCTGTGTCCTGGGGTTAGGCACTCTGGGACACAGCAAGTGATCCGATCCTGGGGGAAGCGGTCTCTGGGGCCATTATTGGCTCTGGAAGGGGGGCTGTGTGGTCCTTTACCTTTTTATTAGGGGTGGGATGCCCAGGACCTTTTGAAGGCTTGGAAAGGTGGGCTGCCTGGCCCCTTACTGTTTCTCTAAGTTTTGGCCACAGGGGTTGACTCCCCGGGGCCTATAATGGCTCGGGGAGGAGTGGCCCACGGCCCCCCTCCCCTTTAATTAAATAAATAGGCTCCAGGGGTGAGCTGCCCAGGGCCTTTGAAGACTCGGGGAGGGGGCTTCACTTCCCCCTCCCCTTATGAAATGCGACCACAGGGTGGGCTCCTCAGAGCCTATAAGTGAAGAATGAGGCCCCAGCCACATTTTGTTGTTTTTATTTCCCCACAATCCCACGGGAGTTCCGAGGGACTGTGGTAAAAATTGTCACTTGGTTTTACATTTTAAGCCCGTGGGCCCTCTGGGTACAAACCATGGGGCCTAGGGGGGAAGGGTATCCCTACCCTGCCCCATATGTTTTTTGTGTTTTTTAAAACTTTAGGACAGGGAACTAAGGGCCAGATGTAGGTGGCCAAATACCGAGCGCTAAAGTGTTTGCAATCGCTATTTGGCTGCGAGCAATGTAGGTGAGTTTAAACCTACTAGCAAAATAAGGAATCGTCAAAATTGCGATTCCTTATTTGCTCTTGCATTTAAGGAATCGCAAATTGCGATTCCTTAAATGCAATGTAAGTAGCACAAAAGAAAGTGCACTTTAGCCTTATGAGAATGGCATCAATTGCCACCAACTTCAAGTTGGTGGTAATTAGCGATTTCTTTAAAAAAGCACTTTTTTGCTTTTTTTGAAGTGCCATGTGGCACACATTCATGCCCTTAGGGCATGTATGTGCGCCACATGTGCACACATGCACATTTCAGGGTGCAACAGGGTGTCCTTTTGACACCCTGGCACCCTTGAAATAGCTCTCGCTATTTGCGATTCTTTAATAGCCGAATCGCAAATAGTGAATATCTTCCCATTCATTCCTATGGGCCTCCTAGCCCATAGGAATGAATGTGTAGGTATTCTTATTAACGAATCTCAATTTGCGATTCGTTATTAAGGGAATATTAAGGTATCGCTAATATTTAAGCAATTCCTACCTACATTCAATTTATGAAGTCCCAATAGCGAATCAGTAAAATTCGCTATTAAGGACTCGCAAATTTGATTTTACCTACATCTGGCCCATAGTGCCTGAGTCTTATAATGGCTGCCAGCAACATTTTTCTAATTTTGCAGACAGCCAAGCAGAGCACTTGCTCCTGTAGGAGATGCATAAAAACCTAGCATCCTGCAACTAAAATAAAATTAACTTAAATTAAATAAGTATTCCACATTTTACATATTTACAAATTCAATTAAATAATTAATTTACAAATAATAATTAATAGTTAATTAATTATTACTTAATTAACTTTCTACTCTATACCCCTAAAAACCTAGCATCCTGCAACTAAAATATAAGTAAAATAAATCAGTATACCATAAATCGCATACTTAAAAATCAATTTAAATTGCTATTTAACAATGAATAATAAATTGCTAATTAATTATTACTTAATTAACCCCTACAAACATATCAGCCCGCAACTAAAATATAAGTAATAATAAATAGGCATTCCATAAATTGCATATTTAAAAATCAATTTAATAATTAATTCATATTTTGTTGATAATTAATCATGACTTAATTCATTTCCCACCCTATATCCCAACAGCCCGCAAATAACATTTAATGAAAATAAATGAAAATCACATAAATTGCATAATAAGTATCAATCATTTTAATTAAATAAAATGTATTAAATAATTCCTAATTATTTATTACCCAAGTAACTTTCCACCCTATCCCTCAACAAATCCAACAACCTACTGCAACACTATATACTGTACAATATAAGTTACTATAAACAATTAATAGAAATTCTAAATGACTTAAAATTGCAAGCTACATTCTAAAAACAATATTAACATTTATATAAACATTAGTAACACATAAAATTAATATATCAACTAAGCACATTGAAATAATATAAAAACTATAGTGTTAACCACTATACTAGTGAAAATGATATTAAAAACATCAGTATTATTTACAATGATATTACTTACCTCAAAAAACAATATTATTTTCAACAGTATTTAAGTATCACTATATTTATGTGTCATGATATTTAAAGTCCAATATTTCTGTCTCCTGATATTTATAAAATGATACTTTGTCAAAACACCAGATTGAGGACAGAAGCTACAAACCACCTTACCACTAATATTATTAACAAAATTATTATTAGTATCGATATTATTATTTATTATTATTATCATTATTGTGCGACCGCACCATGTGCGGTCGCCTCGTAATAATGTGGTCGGGAACACCGACCAGAGGTCGGTCAGTCCTGATTCTGCAGCAATGCTGGTCGGAGGCAACTATGACCGACATCGTAATCAGGCCCTAAGTACTATACAGTAAATTAAAAAAAACACAGTACAGACCTGGAGAGTTAACAGAAAAGAAAGGCTTTCAAAACTTTCTTAAAAGAAAGCTGGTCTTGAATACTATGCAAATGAAAAGATAATTTATTCTGAAGCTTGGGCCCAAAGTACCAAATGTCATGATTATCAACCCACATTCACTTGATCCAAGCAACCTCAAGTAAAAGGACTGAGTGTGAATACAATCTAGAAATGTAAGTACCTGGCAAGTCATTCAGTAAAGTAAAATGTACCTTGATTGTAAAAGCCTTATTCTGCACTCAGATGTTTTAAAAATCACCAGTTGGTTTACTGGGAACGAATGGAGATGGTTTTAGCTTTTGTAATGTGGTCACATTGTTTAGACATAGAGATTTCCTAACTTTTTAGTAAGTAATCTGGCCCACTCATATACAAACTATTGCTGTATTCCTTTTTATAGCTTATATGTTATGCTATGTTATGTGTAGTTGTAAAGTACACTATTCTCCAAGAGGGTATCCTGGAGCTAAGTAGGTGAGTGTGCCTAGAGCTACCTATGGTAGTCTGGTTAATTGAAAAGCTAGGTCTTCAGCTTCTTGCAGAATTCAAGAAAGGATGAGAAGGCTCTGATGTGGAGAAGGTAGGTTGTTCAATGCTTTAGGAGCAATGTAAGAGAACGTTCTTCATCCTGATCTAGTTCTGTGTATGCAGGGATGTTGGCCAGTAGGAGTCCTGCAGAGTGGAAGTGTCTGGATGGTTGGTGGAAGGAGATGCGTCTGTCCAAGTAGGTATGACCTAAGTTATGAAGTGCCTTGAATATGTGTCTGAGGAGTTTGAATTGAGCGCTTTTTTGTATTGGAAGCCAGTGAAGTTCCCTGAGGTGTGGTGTAATGTGAGTTCTGTGTGGGAGGTTGAGGATGAGTATGACTTCCGAGTTCTGTATGGTCTGTAGTCTTCTAGTGAGTTGCTTAGTGCTCCCAGCGTAGAAACTGTTCCCATAGTCCAACTTGCTGTTGACTAGGGCATGGGTGACAGTTTTTCTTGTGTTACTTGGGGGCCATTTGAAGATTTTCCTCAGTATCTCCAGGTTTTTCAGCCTGGATGCAGTGATAGCATGTCATGTCCCGTTTAATGATTATTCCGAGGTTCCTGGCATTGGATCTGGGTGTGGATATGGGTATGGTTTGAGTTCGGCTGCTCACCAGTTGGAACCCCATGGTGAGGTGTTCTTGGCAAAGATCACTACTTTTGTCTTGTCCGTGTTAAGCTTGAGACAGTTTGCTTTTATCCAGTTAGCAACTTCAGTCATGCAGGCAGTGAATGTATTTCTTGTGTTGGAAGTCTTGTCTGTGAGGGACAGTATGAGTTGCATGTCTTCTGTACAGGAGAGGATGTTGAGATTGTGTTTGTGGTTCACACTGGCCAGAGGGATCATGTATGCATTGAAGAGGGTGGGACTGAGTGATGAACCTTGAGGGACTAAGCAGATGAGTTTGCTGGCTTACGAGGAGTAAGGTGCCAGGCTGACAGCTTGTGTTCTATCCATTAAAAATGAGCAGATCCAGCGGAGAGCGGGTCCTCGGATGCCGATTGTGTGCAGGTGCCTGATGAGGAAGGGGTATGAGACAGTGTCAAATGCTGCAGAGAGGTCAAGGAGAATGAGGGCTGCTATGTCTCCCCTATCAAGTACAATGCAGATGCTGTCTGTGGTGGCAAAGAGTGCTGTTTCTGTACTGTGGTTAGGCCTGAATCAAGACTGCAAGTCATAGGGGAGCTAGTGGTTGCTGTGGTGGTCAGTGAGGCATTGGTTGATTAGTTTTTGTAAGACCGTTGTTGGATATCATAAGAGGGAGATGGTTCCATAGTTGGAAAGTGTGGCTGGGTCAGTGGGTGCTTTCCTGAGCAGGGGCATGATGGGGGCATGCTTCCAGGTGTCCAGAAATGTGACTTAGTCGATGGAGGCATTGAGGATGGGTATTAGTGCTTCACTGATTCGCACAAGGTCTTTGGTCAAGGCATGGTGGGGGCAAAGGTCAGATGTAGCCCCCGAATAGATGGTCTTCATGGCAGCAGTGGTTTCGACAGCAGTGGTAACAGACCATGAGTTCAGGGTTTGTTCATCGGCCATGATGGGAAGTTGAGTTTCAACAGTAAGGGGATAGCATTGAGGTTTGAAGTTGCGTTATATAGAGGTGAGTTTGTTACAGAAGAATTCCAAGAGCTTGTTGCAAAGGTCTTGTGAAGTGGTGATGTTGCTGGAGGAGGCATGAGGCGTGGTGAAATTTTTGATGATGGTGAAGATTTCCTCGCTTTCATGAGTAATGGCGTCAATGCGACCTGCAAGAGCTGTGCGCTTGGTGTTCCACATCTGCTGGTAGTAACGTCTTAGGATTAATTTGAAGATGTCTTTAACTACGATGTCTTGACTTCTTCTCCATTTGCAATCCAGTTGCTTGCAATGGCATTTCTTCAGCCTGAGTTCTTCTGTGTATCAACTGGCATACGGTTCAGCTCTGGTTGTCCTTGAGAGGAGCGTAGGTGTCGGCGTATGCGGTGATCCAGCTATTGAGCTTTTTTGCTGGCTTTCAGCAAATTGCTAGTGTGCTCGGGTTGATGCTCAGAGAGGGTGGAAGGCCCAACACAGGCCAAAATTTGCATTGGCATCATCGGTATTCTTCATTAATAGAAGAACTTTGCTTATTTGACATAGTGTGAGAAAGGCCAAAGAAGTGAGCTTAACAATCTGAGCTTGAGAGATAGTTTGTGATTAATGTAGACACCCATGGATCTGACATGCTGCGTGAGTGGAGGGGTGGAGGTATACTCATGAAGAAGGTCAGCAGAAGAAATCTTTCCATTAATTACTGTTTTTCCCAAAGAGCAGTACTGTCCATATTGGCTTCATACAATTTAAGAAGTTTAGGCTCATCCAAGATTCTACCTCCCTGAGACATAAATTAAGGTTGGTCAGTGTGAGAGAGGGGGTTTGGTATAGTAGAATCAGTAGCTAGTTATTGTTTCCATGAAAATGTGCTTAAAACCTAAATAACCTAATTTTCTGAAACACTGACTTAACATAATGAAAAGAATAGTGATGGTATCAGATATCTATATTAAGAGTTCCCATTTGGCTGCGTAAAAGCAGCAAGCTCCTCAGTACTCACCGCAGAGGCAAGCCTTTGTGATATAGAAACGGAACCACCAGGCTATAAGGGAATGGGGATGAAAGCCCAGTAAAGCAGCACCACACGTTGCCTACGGACCAAAACCAAGACATTCATGAGTACATCAAAATGGTGATGAAGGACCCACCTTGAAGTAGATTGCGAAAGCAACTGCACACTAGCGAGACTAGCTTGGGGGAAGAATGAGAGAAGTACAAGTGTGGACCACCACATTACCTGGTGGAATACTCTGAGACACAGAGCACAACACTAAGGCTACAGAGAGGGAGTCCAGAGAAAATGAATCATGGGAAAGTCATTTTGTGCACCTATCATAAAATAATGGTGGTGGGAGACCTGGACTTGGTGATTCCAGAGATGATACCTGATGTTGATGCAGACATACAACACTGGCATAATATAGAATCTATGCTTGAAACTCAAACTATGCAAAGAGTGGGAGTGAAAATCAGCACCTGACAGCTACACCCAGTTAAAGACTAGAAATATAACACAGGTACTGGCCACTGGGGGGGCACACACAGTCAATGGTTGGGTGAACAAGATACATGCAACAAACGGGTCATGTTCCAGATAAATGTCCAAAATTGGGAATGAATCTCCCCCCGTGGTCAGCACAGCGTGCAAGGGCAAATGAAGCACCTATACCAGAGGGTGTATAAATGAACAAGAGAGCTACAAGTGGTACAATTCAAGAAAGGGTAAAGGATTCCAAGTGTGAGATCAAGAGTACCGCAAAAAGAAAAATGCATATGGGTGTTCAAGCCTGTCAGTAAAATAAATTAAATTGTCCACAGGTGACACTATGATATTTAATTGGCCAGTACCCCCTAAAGTCATACCAGAAGTTAGTCCCAGTCAATACATTCCTCTATGAGGGTGGCAGGCAGAGGCTAATAGGAAGGTCCAAACCAGGTACAGGTACCACTGGTCAGTTGGGTAGTTTCAGGAAAAGGCCTCTTGTTGCTTGTTTTGTCAGTCTTATGACTCTTTAGGGCTTATTTACAAGCCCCTTGCACTGCTGATGCATCACTTTTAAAATGGGAAAATGTGATATACGGGCCGTGCAAGGGGTTTATAACTAAGCCCCTTAGAGTCCATGTCTTTGTCCTAGGTACAACATGTAGGCCAA
This sequence comes from Calotriton arnoldi, assembly GCA_963921515.1. Taxonomy (NCBI): domain Eukaryota; kingdom Metazoa; phylum Chordata; class Amphibia; order Caudata; family Salamandridae; genus Calotriton; species Calotriton arnoldi. Next base: position 244,854 of record CAWUFW010013878.1, on the reverse strand, counting down.
GTCCAGGCTTGTAGGCTTTTCACAGGTTTCAGACAGCAGGATCAGTCCTCTTCTGATCTTCAAAAGGTCCATGAGTGTTATGAAGGGGGTTTCTGGAGATGCCACATTTATGCCTGGCACAAGCTGGTGGGTGGGAATGACCCTGGGAATCTCTAACCAATTGAGTGAATGCTCCCAGGTCTAACCATACCACTGTGGCCATTTTCAAGATGGCTGAAATCTTCGGCCAAATTAAACTTGAGTTCTGAGGCCTGGGAGTGTGTATACAGAGTGTACTATGGTAAGCCTAAGGTAATCCTAGGGTTCTCCTGCATCTAACACCGTCTTGAAAAGTCTGGAAGACCAAAGCTGAGTTTTCAGCAACCAGACATGGTATAAACAAGAATTGTTTTGGAATCCTGCATTCACCCTTTGAAGTCCACCTCAAATGATCCATATAAACACAGCAGACCTGTCATGCAGGTTATGACACAGGCTGTGGCACTGTAATATGAAAATAGGGGCCAATTGTGATTGAGGCCTGATTGGCTGGGTAGACAAAAGTAGGGCCCTGCCAAAAAGTCAGCTAATATTTCCGTGTTACAGGAGAGGCCTCTTTGAAGCACATCCCAAGTGTCATATGGAAAACTCTAACACTGTTTCGGCTCCAGGTTCTTCAGACTCCCCTGGTGGGCTGCCATGGACTGTGTAGACATAAGCATCCACTGAGACAATGTCAACATCTCCCAATGAAACGTGGGTTCCACCTTTCCAGAGAGTAAGCGTGGGGTCTTTCCCCAGCAGAGGCTCTGCAGGCATTTCTGAACTCAAAGCTACTTTTAAATAACCCCAGGCGTAATGGGCGTAGTAGGGCTACGCGGAGGGTCACGGAATTGAGAACAAACTCCGTGGAGCTCCGCTACGCCACCCGCCTCCCACCCCCCTATTAACAATTGCTTAAAACTGAAATAAAACTACTTTTAAAGTAAATAAAAACCACTTACCTTGGCTGTGGCGTCCCCGGGCTGCTCTCCTCCTCTTCATCGCCGTCTCTGGGGAAACTGCGCATGCGCGCGCGCCCACGCATGCGCATTTCTCGTGAGGAATGCACATGCGCGGGCGCACGCGCAGTTTCCTTAGAGAAGAGGAGGAGAGCAGCCCGGGGATGCCGCAGCCAAGGTAAGTGGTTTTTATTTACTTTAAAAGTAGTTTTATTTCAGTTTTAAGCAATTGTTAATAGGGGGTTGGGAGGCAGGGGTTGCCAACTCTGCTCCGCCGCGGAGTGTGTGGAGATTTGCCTACTCCGCGTTCTCCGCAGCACGCGGAGTAGGCAAATCTCCGCACACTCCGCGGGCGGAGCGGAAGTCCCTGCCCGGGGTTACTTTTAAAGAATCTGAGACCCCCCAACCCCCAAGGGGAACCAACACCATTACCCTTATTGGCTTATCAGGATGTCATCTGTCGCAACCTGGTGAAACACATCAGGATAATTTGCTCTTAGGACACCTGGTGACACCTCACAGTAGTCATGCGGGCTCTTGTGTCTCTCAGAGCTTCCACTCTCTGCCCTTTGATGGTGAGACACTGCCTGTATGTCTTAGTGACCTTTAGGCACCATCTCCCTATCACCCAGGACACTAGTCTAACCTCTACACTCCCTCTAAAACTAACTAGGGCAAATCCACCCCCAGCACTACACTGGCAATATACTATGTAGGCCCACCAATGGGGCACTGTTTCCTGCTGTGGCAGCTGGCATATCCTTTTTTGTGCTTTAACTGGTAGCACTCATTGCACTTGGGTTGGAAAAAGCCCATGGGTTTCTTCCCCCTAAACCTACCACTCTTATGGCCAGAATTAAATGGTGATACTTTCCCCTAAAAGCTATTACAGGGCAGTTAGAAACCTCATTTTGATTTTCCCTGTTCTCCCCAACCTTTTGCGGGTGGGGATCCGGTTCACCCTTCTTGAGCCACCCATCTCCCCCACGCACCTTCTTTGACACTTTGGTGCTAATCCAGAGGTCAGTCTTTTTCCTAAGCTCTCTGGGAACAGTGAGCTTAGAATCAATGAGGTTTTACCAAATCTCTGGAAAATAATTAGTGATCATATATTCCTTCATTATTAAATTGTAAAGTCTATAATAATAATTTAATTTTCTGCCCTTCACCCAACCATACAGTGCTTCAATGGAGTAATTCACAAAATCAACCCTTGACTGGTGAGTATGGTTCTGGCTCTAATTTCAGGTGATACTCTTCTGGGCTTGATCCAGACTTCACAAAAAAGCTTCCTTCATGGGGCATATCTCATCCTGTCAGCTTTCTCAAGGACCAACAAGGTATCTCTCCCTGTAGTGGTCATGTGCTGCCACAAACTAACCCCTAGGTCCTCCTCTGGGAGACTATGTACACACAAGCCACCTCATATGCCTCAAACCTCTTGTCTATGTCATCCCCCACCAAAACGCTAGGCATCAAGGGGCAGATTTATCAATATTTCATGCAGCACAAAAGGGAGAGGGCAGGAATGCATCATAGTTAACATTATATGGCGCATTCCTGTCCTCTCCTTGCTTTGGCGCACTTTTGGCCGTCTAAGACCAACTCAGATACTCTTGCACCATGGTGCAAGGGTGCCTGCTTTGCAGGAAGGATTCTTTTTGTGCAGGAAGGAAACCATTCTGAACAAAAACAATCCTCTGAGGCTTTTTCCTGTTTCTTCTTGGGTTCTTAGTTAATTAATAATAACAATCCTTGTCAGTGTGAATTGCTAAAGTCACTAAATAATGCTGATTCCAACCTACTGGAAGCTAAGGCACAGAGCAGACAGGCTTAACTTAGAGGCAATGTGTAAAGTATTTATGCAGTATTAAGACAGTAATAAAGTTAGAGTGCAAAACAATAAAAATCCAAAACTTAATTTAAAAAATAGAATACAATTTAATAAACAAAATAATACAAAAATTACCAAAATCTAATTAGGGGAAACAGAGAAATAATTTTTAAACCTTTGAAGGGGAAAATAGCACCATGAAGCACAAATGCAAATAATAGTCAATGGTCATGGTAGAACAGGACCTAGGCACAATTTGACGATGTCTTTGATTGAACGTGGGTCAAATACACTACTTAGGTTCATTCTGGTCAAAGATTTTACCTTTTGACTTTAGTTCTTTAAGTGCCAATTCACCAAAGGAGTACACTTGTTAGCTGGGCAAATGCAGGAAAAGGCCTCTTGTAGTTTGTTGTGTCCCTGTAACTTTAACAGGTGGTCAGTCTTATGACCCCTGGAGTCCACTTCTTTGTCCTGGGTACAAGAGAGGGCTCTTCTCAGATCTTAGATACCAGCTTCAGTCCTCTTATGATCTTCGACAGGCCAATGAGTGTTTTGAAGGGGGTGCCTGAAAATGCCAAATTTATGCTAGACAGAAGCTAGTGGGTGGAACTGATGCTGAGATACACTTACCAATGGTGTAAAGGTTCCCAGGGCTAACCTTACCCTCTTTGGGCATTTTCAATATGGCTGAAATATTTGGTCACACTAAACTTGGGCTCTAAGGCCTGGGATTGTGCATGGGGAGTATACTATGGTAATCCTGGTGTCCTCCCAGGTCCAACACCAAAGCTTAGTTTATGGCAGTCCCTATACGAAGAAGAACCTAAGCTTTCAGCAACCAGACATGGGATATACAAGAATTGTATTAGAATCCTGCCTTCACCGTTTGAAGTGCACCCCAAACATGATATGTAAACCTAGTAGACTTGTCAAACAGGCACTGACACTGTACTGTCAAAAAGAGGCCCACTGTGATTGTGCTGAGGGGGCAAAAGAATGTCCCTGCCCAAGTGACAGATAACATTTGCCTGTGACTGGCGTGGTCTCTTTGAAGTGTTCCCCAAGTGTCATATGAAAAGTCCCAGCAGACCTGTCAAGCATGATATGGCATTAAAGCGGGTCTTGACACGTTAATGTCAAAAAGGATTCTCCCAGCTCCCCTTGCATATTCTATCAGGTTCAGAAGGATCATCTCTGCCCATTCCAAACAGCCTATTGGTTGCTCCTTAGAGCAAGCGCACACCTCATTCCGGCCAATTTAAATGCTAATTATTGACTGGCCGAAGTGGGAGAGCAAAATGCAGATTTTGTTTTCAGGGACTTCAGGAAGGGCAAAGGTAAAGTTCTTTTCCATAATGTATATATTTTTAAAATTTTGGTTATCACAACTGCAGCAGGTATAATGCTTCTCATTTCAAAATAACACTTCAGAGTAGCAATTCATCAATTTACAAAAAATCATACAGTAATCTTAATAATTATTAGTACATAAATTAACAATATTTGTGGATGGCGTTGCTTATGACCCGCATTTTGCTGGCAAAGAGTTAGAAGAAAATAGCAGTTCATCAATTTACAAAAATCAAATACAATAATCATATAGGTTGATAGTATACTCGTTAAAAATGATTGTAAGTGGCATCTCTTATATCCCACATTTGGTTTGCGAAACCCACTATCTAATAAACTCGCCGCCCTGACTCTTTCCCAGTTAGACCAAATTCAATTAAAGCGCATATTGGCTCTGACTCTTTGCATAAAAATTCTCATGGTTCAGCACCCTACAAATTTTAGTGTTCCATTGAGCCATAGTGGGTATGTTTGTTGACTTCCAGTTTGCTAGTATAAAGGACTTTGCCACTAAAGTGGCTATGAAACAAAGCTGATTCAGTTAGATAGGGAGATTGGTTACACTTCCGGCGTGCCAAAAAGGGCCCCCAGTGGATCGGGATCAATCACTCGCCCTGTCTGGACTCCTATTTCATTAAAGATACTAGTCCAAAACATGCTCAATTTAGGGCAAGTAAAAATCATGTGGAGTCAATCTCCTGATTCTGACCCACATCTAAAGCATCTGGCGTCTGCTCCATTATACATCTTCTTGAACTTTTCAGGAGTATAGTATAACTTCCATTTACAATAGAAAGCCATGCGCTTAAAGTTAGCCTCACGGATGGCTTTCCACTAATCTGGTTATAATACTTCCAGTGTGTTCTAGTTATATCACTGCACGTGATAGTCACTATTTTACTTATATGGTTGGGTACTGTTAAATGGCTATTGGGGTCATTGTCGACATTGCTAAGTTAGCATGAGCTCTGCTGCCATGATGCTGCTTTTGCGCACGTTACTACATGACTTTGTTTTGCAAGACTCTGTTTGTGCCTTTCACATGAGAACTGTCTGCTTTCTGCATTCTCTGCCTGTTCCTGGAGTTTAGTCTGAACACGATGTGCAAGGTCAATAAACAATGCCCCTTGTTATTCTGTTCTGGTCAGTCCCTAGCATCTAGACAAAACATGCTAACACAGCTGCGCTACTGGAAACTCGTGCTTTGATATTATGGGGATGCATGTTGTTCTGACACACACTTGGAGAGGGTCCTTTCCAGGGAGAAGAGCTATGCTGTTCCTATAATGTAAAGCTACCATCTAGGCACTAAGGTATGGTGTCTGCTGACAAAGCCCAGAGATCTTCCTTTATATAATAAACTTGACCTTACCAAGGGGAGGGTGGTTAGGCCTTATAGTCCTTTTTCCACTGTCTGTATATGATGACATCCCCCTTTATATTCTATGGAATTGTAACAATGCTAATTGTTCTAGGTTTATGCATTTCGCTGCTGGTAGTGGCTCGTATACTGCATTATAGAGCACGATAGTTAAAATAAACATTTTGAACTATAACAGTGACTCTGACCATTCTTATTGTAGACAAGTATGAGTGAGTAAGCGAAAGGGTGTGTCTTGCTACCGCGATTCCTGAGAGAGTCGGGAGTGTTGTGTTCTGGATTGTCTAATCATTTGTAGCTTCATGATTATGTAGGAGAACGAATGAGACACTATAGCTAGTAGGTTTTGGGATTTTGGGTACTAAGGTGGTAGGAAGGTACAACCCCTATACACCGAGGTCTTGTTTTCCTGCGCATTGTTCTGTGTATGTGCAGAATCCCCGTAACATGGCGCTGCCAACGTTTGGTCTGGTACTTAACTGCAAGACTCCTGAGTAGTTCTTGTGCTTGTCCATAATCCCCTCACATCTGTTTCCGGAGACAGTTGTGACAGTGTAGCCTCCTATATTGATGTTTTATAAGTTTTTCAAGCTTGAATTTTGAAAGGTCTTTCTCTTTCTAATTAACCCGTTATTGCGCTGTCACGCGTAAGTTGTTATTCTCTTCTGTTAATTATGGCGGTTGACATTGCACCGTCTAACCGGGCTGCAGTCACAGCAGATTTGACTCAACATGGGGTCCCAAATGCTGGTGTTGCGCTCATTTTTGTTGTAGAAGCGGATGCAGCTTACCGCTTCGAGGCGTTTTATTCTTGGGTCACCTTTCCGGCAGTCGATGGAACTGATAATTTGTTTCACAAATATACTGCCACGGCCCTTCCTCAGAATTATCGGCCTTATAGGTCTCTTGAAGTTCCGCTAACGGCTTGGCAACATCAAATATGGTTTAATGGCGCCCTTCCTCACCCACTAACGCCGGTCCGTTTAGGCCCTTTATCGATAGATGGGGCCACGTGGCCCGTTTGACTGAGTATACCCCGCACCCAAATTATCTCAATGCTACAGTTGCAGAGCTCCGCGTATTACATACTTCGTTGATACGTGTACATAGAGCTGTTATACAGTTCATGTTGCGCAACTTCCAGGTGGGACCACCTGGCGTTGATGGTCAACCACCTGGACCTGGTAGTGTAACCATCAGTCCTGTCATGGTTAATTCAGTGATGGGCAAGCATCCGCAAAATAAGGATGAATTTACTTATTGGCTTGCTGAAAAATTTGCACAACTCGAAGCTGTTTTTCCAAATACCACGCCTGTGGAGAAACACAGGATCCTGACCATGAGTTTACCTAAAGGCCTAGTTCCCGAATTGGCTGATTGTAACACTTGGGGTAGAGTGTTTGCAGCGGTATATTCGATGTGTTTCGGCACCCCCTCAATGACCGTACTCCCTTCCGTGATAAAAACGTGTTCAGGATGAACATGGGGCCGAGGCGGCTCTGGAGTTAGGGATGAGACTGGTGGGGTTGTTCGACATTATTTCCGATATGATCCTTGCTAATGTTAAGGGTGATGCTGTAAGCTTGCAAGTGGCAAAACGCGTGGAGGCTGTGGCAGACGCAGACAAACAGCGCGAATTGCCAAAGATTATTGCTAAAGCTTATAAAACCTTAAGTTAAGGTGCAATAGTCTGGGAATTAAGCCTTTTACTCAAACGCAAACTCAATCTCAAACTCAACAAAAATCCCAGACTGATAAGGATGGGAGCCCGTTCTTTTCTAAAAAGAACTGGAGAAATAAAAAACAGGGGCAGCAACAACAGAAGCATGGTTCGCGTGCTGGTTCACCGACACCTGAGTCTTCTGAGCGTACTTATGACTTGTGCGACTGTGCGAAAATTAAGACTCCTGATGGATTTCACGTCCCTGATCAACGCTCTCCTCGTTCTTTACAGGACACATCGGACCCTCAAATCGGTGGGGAGGAACGCCAGGATCGTGGCAAAGGTCCAACCACGCAGCAGGGACGGATCACCCTCGACAGTTTGACGTTAAGGCCAAACAAGAGGACCTGCCTAGTTTTCGACCCCCGTATAAGAAGAAAAAGGTTGCCGCTTTAACAGCGAAGTATGCCTCAGACGGTGAGAACGCAGCTCCTAGATTGGACATGGGCAGTGACTCTGCTCGACAGCGCAGCGGAGGTTACCATAGTGCGGGAGGCACTGCGTCCCTGTCTGGAGGCGAGAGCAACTGATACATTTATTACAGTAGAAACAGCAGATACCTGGGTTGCCCCCCCAGATAGACTCTATGAGATTGTCTTCCAAATTGAAGGTGATATACAGCGTCCAATCACAGCGGTTTTCTGGGAAAATCTTACCTCCTCATACAACATTTTATTGGCAGAGGCAGATTGGCCTCCACCATTTGTGCTAGCTGCTTCTAGAGGGGAGGACGTGATACTTCCGAGTTTTTCGTGTTACATCCCTGAGGAACATGCAAAGGCTTATGCAGCTGAGTGGGCTTTGACCCTTGCCCCAGCGGTGTACCGTAATCAGGTGGGCTGGGATATTGATTCACCGGCACATGAGATACCATTACGGTCTATGCCACAACCACAACCGCATTATCCAATCAGACGAGAGGCTAAAGCTCCCGTTTGTGACATTCTAACTCAGTTTCAATATTAAGGAGGGATTGAGTCCTGTGTATCACCGATGAATAATCCTCTTTTTCCGGTATCAAAACCTGCCGGTTCATATTGCATTGTATTGGGTTATCGAAATTTGAATAGTCATTGTCATACATTTGCGGTACAGAACACACAAAGCTCTGCGCTGGTGAACAACCTTGTTCGTAAAAAATACAAAACTACACTGGACATATCCAATGGTTTCTACAGTCATAATCTGGCTCCTGAGAGCAGTGACTTGACAGCATTCACCGCCGTCGTAAATCAAAAAAAATGTACGCTCTTGCCTATGGGGTATAAGAACAGCCCCTGGGCTTTTGCTGCATATGTTGTGTCTTTATTGCACAGCATAGATCCAGATGCGTTCTCGTACGTAGATGATATTTATCTGATGGACGACGAACTAATGCCACATCTTGTCCGAGTCGACCGCATCATTTTATCGTTTGCCGACTATGGATGCAAATTCAATTTTGCTAAATCACACATCGCTCATTTTGCGGTGCTCTTTTTGGGCTATGAGCTCAATAATGAAGGTAGGTGGTTAGCCCCCCACTTTCTGGAGAAATGTGCACAATTGCAGCCTCCCTCTACGCTGAAGAAACTTCAGTCTTTGCTGGGATTTTTAAATTTCGGAAGGACATACATCCCCGATTATGCCCAGCGTATCAAACCGCTTTATGCGTTGATACAACCAACATATTCTTCTGCCAGCTGGCTTCCGGAACATACCACTATTCTACAATCTTTGCAATCAGATATGCTTGCGACTAACTACTTGCTGACGCGTGTTAATACCACGAACCTGGTGATACGTATAGTACCGGGGACGGTGGGTTTCACTTACCTGACATTCAATGAGGGAGACACAGTACCAATTTCATACAAATCACATTTGTACACATCGGCAGAATTGCGTTTTTCGAATGTTGAAAAAGTTTTGACGGCGATCCAAATGGCGATTCTGAAAGAATGCTCGCTGGCGCAAGGAAAACGCATTCTTATGGTCACGCCTTTCCCTGCTTTAGAAGCAGTGACTAAGGCAAGTGTACCCAACTCTAAGGCACTACATCCCCGTTGGATACAATAGGCTACTACTTTCACGTTTATCTTTGATCCTGCTCTTCAGACACAGGAGTTTTTACAGTATGAACACGTTCATCCTCCTCCGTTGTCGTTGCTTCCTTTAGATGAGTACAAATGTATCATTTATACCAAACACGCTTATTCAGCGGCTTGCGCTATTGTGGCTGGTTCAATTGTAAATGGAGAATTCAAGTCTTCTATATTGCATACTCAGGCACTTGGAGACTGTACAGCACAATTGGCGGAGCTGCGTGCTCTTGTTCTAGCTCTTGAGTTTGCTGATCCTAATGTGAATACTCTTATTGTATGCGAGTCTTACTACTGTGTTCAGTCTTTTAATGACAACTTATTCTTTCGGTCTCAAAATGACTATTGAGACTCTAAAGGCAGCGCAATCAAACATAAAACACTTTGTTTTCGAGTGGCAGAACTTAAACGACATCTGCCCCTCACACAAGTTATACATACTCTTGGCCATCAGCGTGTGGAAGCACATGCTCTTGGTAATTCTTTGGCTGACGAGGCGGCCAAATCGGCAGTAGTCACGTATTCCGCTGCAGCAGTTACAAGATCAATGACTAAGATAGATAATGACATTCTGGCAGCTGTAGCCACTACGAAGGATGGGACTGCTTATCCGCAAGGCTTCCCTTCGAATATTCTTATCATTTATCTCCCGAACAAGTTCCTTATGCTAAAATTCCATCAGTTGGGGATCGGCTTATTCCCAACATGGACCGCAGACTTGCTTTAATCATAGCCGCACACGAGGGCATAGCTTCTGCACATGCCGGGGTGTCTGCGACGGTCTCTATTTTGCAGCAACGTTATTGGTGGCATGGTTTATATAAACAAACCCGTAATTACGTCCTTTCTTGTGACATTTGTCAGACATCAAATCGTCTACGGTCTCACGCCCACCACCAACACAGCTATGTATTTCTAATCAGCCATTTGGCTGTGTATATCTTGATCACTGCGGTACATTGTCTTCTGATACTGCATATAAATACATCTTTGTTGCAGTTGATTCGTGCACTAGATTCCTTTGGGTTTGGCCACAACGCAGTGCTGACGCTCGAAATGTCATGAGAGATTTGCGTGTCTTTGTCGGGATGTTTGCCTGTGGCACCTTACATTCTGACCAACGTCCAGCGTTCGCCTCTAAGGCGTACAAGGATGCAATGAAGTCGATAGGGGTGCTGGTGCAGTTTTCGTCTCCATACAGGCCTGAGGGCAATTCTATAGTGGAGCAGATGAACCGGGACTTAAAGCAATCTTTGACAGCTAGGGTCTTAGGAACTGGCTAGCTCATTTGTATGGATTCAACGTGCACTCAATAATCTCCCTAGAAGATCTCTGGGTGGGCGGACGCCATATGAAATGCTCTTTGGCATTAAAATGTTTATGCCAGACCTTGATGGTCTAGACGTTGTGGCGGCTGCCGCAACTTTTGACATAGATAATCATTCTACTATGTTACAGGACCTACAAAAGACCTGTGACAGCTACACAACTGAACATTTGCCCTCTTCCAATGACACAGCAATGCTGATTCCAGTCGCCGGCTGGCTTCCTAAGATTGTAGATCTGGTACGAGAAAAGCTGGAGAACAAGAAAGAATTTGGTCCCTCTTAGTGTGCACTGGTCCCAGTTCTTGGATTGAAGGGTACTCGTACAGTGATTCTACCACCTTTGCATGGTCGCAAGGGCAACAGATACATTTCAGTGGACAATGTCAAGCTACACCGTCTGGCCGATTCTGAATAGTGTAACTCCAGCAGTTTCATGCAACGCTATCTCTATGAATCTGGTGCATTCAACCTCTTCGACTCATCCTCGTATCGCTGAGGGTGAGATGGAAACTACTATTGACCTTTTGCCTGTCCTGACTCCATCCTCTTCCAACACAGAAGTCGAGTATACTTATCCTGCGGAAGAATCCCACAGTGAAGTGCCGAACAGTCCTCGACAACATCAAGATGATGCCGCCCTACTGCCTTTGATGAATATGGGAGCAAGCGGTTATTTTGGGGACCGTGCAAGCTTCTCTTATGACTCTTCCTCCTCGTCTTCCACTTTGGCACTTCCACTGACGAAAACAAGTATTTTCATCTCTTGGTTCAAAAAGACTTATCTGGTCCTGCCCTGGACGTACATCTGGTTGATACTTATCCTGATTTTCCTTTTTATGTTGATTGGATTCGTGACAGTATTTTTCTTGCTCATCAATGGTCATTATTTTCCAGAACGCTCTGCTGTCAAATTCTGGACCCTCATACATCGTCCCATATAATGAAACGTGATCAAGCCCTCGTGAACATTTCAGCTTTCCCAGTTGCAGATGGCATCGTTTGGGATAAAGTAGCTTTCGATACCCATGGTCCGACGGAGGTCCTCAAGATACCATATGTTTTTCGCGTGTCTTTAGGAGACGTGGTAACACCGGACATACATTCCTGTCATAAGGTTTCTGCACATACACAGAGCTATGCACAGGAAAATGGGACCCCGGAATACAGTGGTTTGCCACCATATACCGTAGCACCCAAAAACCCCAACCCAACTAGCTTAGCATCCCATTAGCACCCAAGTACTAATGTTTGGACAACCCAGAACACGGTATCTTTATCTCAGGACTCGCAGAAGCAAGAACACTCTTTCGTCACTCACTCAGTACTTGTCCACAAGGTGCGTAGTGAAGAGACACTGGATAGAGTTAAAATGTTTATTCCAACTTACGTGCTCTAATGTACAGTACACGTGTCAGTACTAATAGCATAATGCATATGACTAATATAAGCAGCATGGTTACAATTCCATAGAATACAAACGGGGAAAGCATCTCAGAGCTCAGTGGATAAACGTATAAATAACATTACCACCCTCCCTTGCAGTAAGATAGTTTATTATAATAATAGAAGACCTCTGGGCTTTGACTAGCGAACCCCCATACCTCAGTCTCTAGATGCAGAATTACATCAGCAGGACATCATAGCTCTTCTCACTGAAAGGGATTTCTCCAAGTGTGTTAAGCGCTAGTAAATTGCAGTATTAAAAGCACACAAAATTCTTCATGGCAAATGCACCTAATGTTATGTCTGGGTGCGCGAGACTGGCCATATCAGGAAGAACCAAAATACATTGTTATGCGACCTTGTACATGTTTGTGCAGACTGAGCCCAAAAAGGTGAACAACAGAAAATGCAGACAGTGCAAAAGAACTTGGCACGAGCAAAGGGCGAGGGAGACCCGACTCAGTGCAACGTGCGCAAGAAAAGCAGCATGGCAACCAGGCCTAGGCCAACATAACAAGGCAGGTAACAATCCACGAGACACCCTCCCTGGACAGTCCGGCGGCCAGGACAGAGGCCCATTAGAGGAGAAAAATAGCCGTCGGAGCACAGGGAGCGCCCAAGCGGCGAAGGGCAGGTCAATCCATGAAAGTGAAAGTGCAGAAAAAGCCATACCCTCCAAGAGTTCATCATTGGAATCGTCAAAAAACATAGATGCCATCCAATCCATGAGATCAAAGAGCAGGAATGCTCCTCAGCAAAGGAGCATCCAGAAGCAATGCGGGACAGCTTGCGTGATAATTGAAACAGCTTCGTTGTAGGAGATCCTGGGCAGCCGCCCAGATATCCCATTGCGCCAAAATCCCCAGTGCAGCCGCACGGCGCCATACAGCCAGCGACGGAACAGTCCTGCTCATGGGCCTCTAAGGGACCCATGAGCTGAACAAAATCCGGAACAGACAATGACGAATTGGAGAGGCAATAATCCAGAGTCCAGGTGAAAGGACAGCGGACACAAGTCATCACAGGTTGCACGCAAGTGAAATACGCAAAGCGAAATGAAAGAGAGTATATGACACACTCAGTGTCGCCAGTAGCAAGACACCAAAACCAGCCAAGAGGCGCTCACGGAGCAGCTGGATGCGTTCTGGATCGAGCAGGTCCCATCGAGGAGCAGCCATTGCGCAGAAAGCAAATTAAGAGCAAGACACCAGCCGCTAAAGCGAGGATCAATGGAAACCGCCAAAGACACTGGAAAAAATAGAATGTATGAAAGCCGGGATGACACCAAAAATAGTTTGGAAGGAGGACACCAAGCCCGAACCCACGACCTTAAAAAAGTGTACTAGGCCTTCAGTGTTAGATGCGTTAAAAATACGATGTATTAACTCCCCAAAATGTTGGGGGAGATTAGTGTTTAAAAGGGCCTGTATTTCACTGTGGGTACTCGCCACCTGGAGAATGAATGTCTCCCGGGCGGACGTGAGCATAACTTCCTCGTTTAATAATAGTGCCTTTATTCTGCTCAGTCTATTGAAATCAGCTTCCATGGTAGGGATGGAAGGCCAAATAGAGATATCAACCCTGCCATGAGGGGAGGAAACAGCACATTTTTGCAGCAGACAACCCTGTGTGAAACTGTTACAATGTAAGGAATGCCAGCCTGCAGGCCACAACAGTTTTCGTTATTTAAAAGTAAATAACTACCATTGGAAAGGAGAGTGAAAGTAGGTGAAATAACAGGAGCAGGAATACCTTTCAGCACACAAGCAAGATTAGGAGAGGAAACGCTGCATGAGCCATGCAATTTAATGTGTTTACAAATAAGCGAATGACCTATAGTCGAGTCGCAGTACTCCCCCGTGAGAAAGACTTCCTTGCCGTCCGGAGGCATTTATACATGAAAGGCAAGGACCAGAGTTCATGCAGGAAAGCACTGCCCAATGGCCGGTAACGGCCCACAGGATAATGTTTCATGCACGAGTCAAATTCAAACAAGGAAAATGGTAAAGCTATAACCCCATGAACTAGCCATACAGCAGAATCGAGTTCTGCAACAGAGAACGACAAAGGATCCACCTTTTCGATATGTAATAGAGTGTAAGTTGCATCTTTCATGGACATAAATTGCTGTTTGTCAGTTAAGTTAAAAGGTAGAAATAAGGCAGAGGTGTTCAAAAAATGCCAAGGCACTTTACCTAACTTAAGTGTTTGTAAAGTCCATGCAAACTGCATAACTGAGCGCAATTGATTCTGACCATGATATAACACAGAAACATCATCTTGTACAATATCAACAACAGAGGACACAATATTCTCTAAAGTGTAAATGCGAGAAGACAGGGTATTAATACTATTGTCAACAACAGCAAGCACCTTTTCCATATTTGCTTGATCTATTTCCCGAAGACGGGAAGCAGCTTCCATTTGTGATAGCTTCCAGAGTTCATTATATGTTTCATAAATGAATCTTTTAGGTCGGGGACCACGAGGTCCCAAAACAAAGTCGGACAGATCAATATAGCCTGTAAGGAGGGACAAATGTTGTTTAACAGAATCAAGGGACGAATGTTGCAGCCATTGTTTGCATAATTTACCAACAGAGTATGTAGTGACAGTACGGGCATCAGTAAACCTCGGATCAGGCCTATTCTGTGTGTAGCTAGCACCAGTATCATGAAAACGCATTTGACATGCATTAGATGATATAGGCCATACTAACCAGGGTGACTGAACCAGCTCAGAAACATTAAACGAATTATTTTTGTAACATTGCCTGCAGGGACACGAGGGACATATTGAATCGTGAGCTTTCATTTGGAAAACTCGACAGGGATGGTATTGATGGCGTATTCAATTGTTTAGTGGTTGCTAAGCCCCAACATGTAGTCTGATAGATGGAAGCATTTAGGAACATAATTTGGGTAGGGATGAGGCACGCACGATGCAACGCCTCGGTTCCCTGTACCTGCCATGGCTTGGAGCCCCAAATAGATTTTAAATCCACTGTATTATCCCAGTACTCATAACCACCCACAGCTAGGGCACTCAGAAAGGAACCTGAATAAAGCAATTTGGTGTGTGTCAACATAATTTTCCGAGTTGATGTGTTATTAAGTCTAAAATAATAGGATGCAGGGTTCGACCGATTAAAATCAGTAAAATAATTAAACTTATTTCGAAGAGTTTGAGAGCTACCTGGCAAGGGGTTTGGACAATGTTCCCATTGGGTATAGTTAACAGAACTACGCAGGGCACTGGGCTTATGGAGAAAATGATTACCCCAATGTTGGTAACAATACAAATCGGCATAATTAGCAGAATTCATATATAGATCTTCAGCATTAAAAGATGCATAATATTTTAAATCGGCAAACAATGCTTCAACGGCATGCACATCCCAATCATCAGAATGAATATTATTTTGTACTACATCACCCATTGAAACACGAAGGACATTAGGTACATTAATAATTTCCGTCGGACCATGGATTTGATAGTTCACTGCATCCCATACGATGCCATCAGCAACGGGGAAAGCTGAAATGTTCACAAATGTGTGGTCACGCTTCATGATGTGAGACGAGGAATGAGGAGCCAAAGTTCCAGAAACATAGTCTACAGCAGAGCGTTCAGGTAAATAGTGACCGTTGATTAGTAGAAAAAACACTGTGACAAAGCCAATGGACATGAACAAAAAAATCAAGGAAAGTACCAACCAAATATATGTCCAGGGTGGAATCAAAAAATTGTCTCTAAACCAGGATACAAAAATACTGAACTTGGATGGGACTTTTGAAGAAGTGGAATCCGAATCAAAGGAATAACGAGTCGGGCCAAGTGGCGTTGTTGGTTGATGCGCCACCGATTCAGATGCAGGATAGGTATACTGCGTCCTCGTCGATGTTGGTGGAGAGTTGGGGATCAATTATAGTTTCAGGCAAATCAACCATCTCAATTACAGCATCAGCGATAGTTCGTGCAGATGGACTATGAACATATGTCCGATAAATGGCAGGACAAGAGACCGCTGGTGTGACACTATTCAGGATCGGCCAGGCGCTGTAGCTTGACATTTTCAACTGAGATGTATCTGTTCTCTTTGCGACCAGGAAGCGGTGGTAAAATGACTGTACGTGTTCCCTTCAAGCCCAGAACTGGAACCGGTGCACGAAAAGAGGGGCCGAATTCTTTTTGTTTTCAACCTTCTCCCGAACCAGTTCTCCAACTTTCGGAAGCCAGCCGGCTACCGGAATCTGCAACGCAGGATCTGTGGCTGAAGGCAAATGTGTAGTTGCAAGTTTGTCTCGGGCTTCTTGTAAGTCCTGTAACATAGCAGAATGGTTATCTACATCAAATTTGGCGGATTGCGCCACGATGTCTGGACCCTCAAGGTCAGGCACAAACATTCTTATGCCAAAGAGCATTTCGTATGGGAGTCCGCCCACCCAGAGGTCTTCTAGGGAGATTATTAAGTGCACGCTGAACGGTATACAAATGGGCCAGCCAGTTCCTGCCAGTACCTAAAACCCTAGCTGTTGAGGATTGCTTTAAGTCACGGTTCATTCGTTCAACGATAGAGTTGCCCTCAGGCCTATACGGAGACGAAAATTTCACCCGCACCCCAAGCGAAGCCATTGCATCCTTGTAAGCCCTAGAGGCAAACGCTGGACCTTGGTCCGAATGGAAGGTGCCGCATGCGAAAATTCCACAAAGACACGCAAATCCTGATCACATTTCGGGCGTCAGCACTCCGTTGTGGCCAGACCCAGAGAAACCGTGTGCACGAGTCCACTGCCACTAAGATGTATTTATAAGCAGTGTCTGATGAGAATGGACCGCAGTGATCCAAGTAAACACACCCAAAGGGTCTGTTAGCAATGCAGAGCGGTGTTTGTGGTGGGCGTGTTACCGTGGAAGGCTTAATCTGTTGACAAACGTCGCAAGAAAGCACAAAAGCACGGGTGTCTTTATATAACCCACGCCACCAATAACGCTGCTGCAAGATGGAAACCGTAGCTGACACACCTGCATGCGCCGAAGCCATGCCTTCGTGTGCAGCTGATATTAAGGCACTCCTGCGGTCCGCGTTGGGGATCAGCCGATCTCCAACGTCAGGTATAGTTACATAAGGAACCTGATCGGGACTTAATGTGTAAGAATACTTGGAAGGGAAACCTGTAGGGTAATTATTACCTTCCTTGGTTGCAGCAATAGCTGCTAATATAACAGGGTCTATTTTAGACATGGACCTGGTAACCGCTGCTACTGAACACGTGACTACTGCTGAACGGGCAGCTTCATCTGCCAGATCGTTACCAATAGCGTGTGCGCCCACCCGCTGATGGCCTAAGGTGTGAACCACCTGTGTGAGGGGCAGACGTTGTTGCAATTCTGCCACTCGAACCCAAAGCATTTTATGCTTAATTGTGCTCCCTTTTGCGTCCTTGTAGTCGTTTTTCGACCAGAAAAACAGATTGTCATTGTAAGATTGTACACAGTAAAAAGAATCACATACAATAAGAGTGGTCTCATCCTGTGAAGCGAACTCAAGTGCAAGTAGCAATGCATGCAGCTCGGCCAATTGTGCGGTACTGTCTCCAAGTGTGCGTGTGTGCACTACAGTGGATTTGAACTTGCCATCCACAAAGGATCCCGCAACAATAGCACATGCAGCAGAATAAGCGTGCTTGGACCCAGTGGCCGGTTGCGCCGAACCATCGGTGTAGATCACACATTTGTAATCCTCAAGCGGCAACAAAAACAGAGGAGGAGGATGAACAAATTCATACTGTAAGAACTCCTGAGTCTGAAGAGAAGAATCAAATACAAAAGTGACGTCCGAAGACGTCAAGGATGTAGCCCATTGTATCCAACGGGGATGCATTGCTTTTGAGTTCGGTACACTTGCCTTTGTTACTGCCTCTAGGGCAGGACAGGGTGTTACCACCAGAATCCGCTTTCCCTGTGCTAGTGCGCGTTCTTTCCAGAATCGCCATTTGCACTGCAGTTAGAACTTTTCGACAGATGTAAAGCGCAATTCAGCGGAAGTGTACAGATGTGACTTGTATGCGATGGGTACTGTATCACCTTCATTAAAGGTTAAGTAGGTGAATCCCACCGCCCCCGGAATAATTCTAATCACCAGGTTTGTGTGGTTATCACGAGTCAAAAGATATTTAGACTCCAAAAGGTCTATCTGCAAAGACTGCAGAATTGAGGTGTGCTCAGGCAGCCAGCAAGACCTTGAATAAGTAGGTTGTATCAAAGCATACAAAGGCTTGATACGCTGGGCATATTCGGGAATGTAAGTACGCCCGAAATTCAGAAACCCAGCAAAGACTGAAGTTTCTTCAGAGTATTTGGGGGCACAAATGTGCACATTTTTCCAAGAAATGGGGGCTAAGCCCTTACCTTCGTTATTGAGCTCATAGCCCAAGAACAGAACGGTAAATTCAGCAATGTGTGATTTAGCAAAGTTAAATTTGTAACCCTGCTCCGCGAATTCAAGAATAATGCGGTCCACACGGGACAAATGCTGAAATAATTCGTCAGTCCGTCAGATAAATGTCATCTACGTACGAACATGCGTCTTGATCAATGTCATGTAGCAAAGAAACAACACGGGCGGCGAATATACCCGGACTATTTTTATAGCCCATGGGTAATCGCCGGAACTGGAATAATTTACCACCGGATGTGAATGCGGTCCATTGACCACTCTCCGGGGCTAGGTTGTGCGTGTAGAAACCGTTTGAAAGGTCAAGTGTCGTTTTGTATTTTTACGAACAAGACTGTCTACAAGCGCAGAACTGTGTGTATTTTGCACCGCAAAGTTCCGACAATGAGTATTTAAATGCCGGTAATCCAAAACTAAGCGGTACGATCCATCGGGTTTAGAAACCACGAAAAGGGATTGTTCATAGGTGATACGCATGGTTCAATTACTCCCTGATATTCCAACTGTGTCAGAATTTCGGAGACGGGGCCTTTGCCTGCCGTTTGATGGGATATTGGGGTTGTGGCTGCGGTAGTGACCGCAAAGGTATTGCATGAGGAGGTGACTCTTCATCCCATCCCACATGGTTGCGGTATAACGCTGGTGCCAGGTACACTGCCCACTCAGCTGCAAGTGCTTCAGCTTTGTCTTTTGGGACATGCCGTGAAAAGCTTGGAAGGATTACCTCCTCTCCTTTATGTGCAGCTAAAACGAATGAGGGTGGCCAATCCACCTCTGCTAACAAAATGTCATATGAAGAGGTTAGATTTTCCCAAAAAATCCCTTTTATTTCACGCGGTATGTCACCTTCAATTTGTATGACTATATTATATAGTCTGTCAGGGGGTGCCACTCTCGTGTCAGCTGTCTCTACAGTAACGAATGTTTCAGTTGCTGTCGCCTCCATATGAGGACGTAGCGCCTCCCGCACTATGGTAACTTCCGCGGCGCTGTCTAGGAGGGTCACTGCCCACGTCCAATTCTGGAGTCTCGTTCTCACGGTCTGAGGCATATTTCGCTGTGACAGCGGCAACTTTTTCTTCTGAAATTGCGGTCGAGGAAGATGAAAATCTTCTGCTTTCCTCTGACTTGTTGTCGAGGTTGGTCTCGCTCCTGGGGAGCCTCTCGGCCCCCTTCCTCTATCTTGCCGTCCTCCTCCACCAGCCTGTGACGACGTCTGGGCCTGTGAAGAACGAGGAGAACGCGTATCAGAGCTCTGAAACCTTTCTGGTGATTTAATCCTTGACCTATCACGTAAATCATAAGTACGTTCAGAAGAAACCGAAACTGGGGAAGCGCCTCTCGACCCCGGCTTCTTTTGTTGCTTACCCTGTTTTTTCTGTCTCCAACTTTTTTTAGTGAAGACCGGTTTATCATCTTTCTCAGATGCACTTTTTGTTTGTATAACTTGTGATTGCGATTGAGTTTGCATTTTTACAAAAGGCTTGTTGCCCAGGCTATTTCTTCCAATTGTTTTATAAGCCCGGGCAATAATTTTCGGTAATTCGCGAGGCCTGTCCAACTCTGGGACCAAAGCCAAAGCATTCGCTACTTGAAAGTTCATAGCATCGCCCTTGACATTTCCAAGGATCAGCTCAGCTACTACATCAAACACTCCCACTAGTCTCATCCCTAATTCCACAGCCGCTTCAGGGCCATGTTCATCCTGTACTTTTTAATTACAGAGGGTAGAACCGTCATGGAAGGAGTTCCAAAACATTTTGAATAAACTGCTGCGAATACCTTACCCCAGTTTTCACATGATGTCAAATCGGGGATTATGTCTTTTGGCAAACTTATCGTGAGGATGCGGTGTTTATCTACTGGGGATGTATGGGGAAACACTGCTTCTATCTGATCGAACTTTTCTGCAAGCCAGTAAGGATAGTCGTCCTTATTTTGTGGACGTTTGCCCATCACAGAATTTACCATGACAGGACTTATAGTCACTCCAGCTGCAATAGCTGGTTGGCCTGCGACTACAGGAGCAGCTCCATGGAGGCTACCTGTAACGTATGTCACCAAGGCTCGATGCACTCGCACCAATTCGGTATGCATAGTGCGCAGTTCGCAAGCGGTAATGCCAGATAATGTGGATGCGGGGTATACCCGGCCAATACAGGCCAAGTGGCCCCCTGAATTGATAAGGGGCCTAAACGAACTGCGGTAGTTGGTTGTGGTAGGGCGCCATTGAACCAAACACGGTGCTGCCAAGCCGTGAGAGGTACTTCAAGAGTGGTATAGGGTCGATAGGCAGCAGGAATTACGGTGGGTTTATATTCATGAAACAGCTTATCACCTGCATCCACCGCTTCAAAAGTGATCCAAGTGTAAAACACTTCAAAGTGATAAGCCGCATCGGCTTGAACCACAAAGACCAACTCGACCCCTGTATCGGGCACTCCATACACAGCTAAGTGGTCTCGGAGTGCTCCTCGACTATGTGCAGCTATCGCCACACCAGCCATAACTAAACAATTATATTCGACAACCTAACAGGGAGCACAAAAATGGGTCTGTTAAGTAACCTTTTTAATAATTTCAAGCTTGAAAGAACCTATAAACCATTCAATATAGGAGGTATCACCGTCACATACGCCTCCGGAAGCGTACGCGAGGGGTTTGTGGACAAGCACAAGCACTACTCAAGCGTCTCGCAGAGAAGCAGCCCCACGGTGGTCGCGCCATGTCATAAGGTTTCTGCACATACACAGAGCTATGCACAGGAAAATGGGACCCCGGAATACAGTGGTTTGCCACCATATACCGTAGCACCCAAAAACCCCAACCCAACTAGCTTAGCATCCCATTAGCACCCAAGTACTAATGTTTGGACAACCCAGAACACGGTATCTTTATCTCAGGACTCGCTAGAAGCAAGAACACTCTTTCGATCACTCACTCGTACTTGTCCACAAGGTGCGTAGTAAGAGACACTGGATAGGTTAAAATGTTTATTCCAACTTACGTGCTCTAATGTACAGTACACGTGTCAGTACTAATAGCATAATGCATATGACTAATATAAGCAGCATGGTTACAATTCCATAGAATACAAACGGGGAAAGCATCTCAGAGCTCAGTGGATAAACGTATAAATAACATTACCACCCTCCCTTGCAGTAAGATAGTTTATTATAATAATAGAAGACCTCTGGGCTTTGACTAGCGAACCCCATACCTCAGTCTCTAGATGCAGAATTACATCAGCAGGACATCATAGCTCTTCTCACTGAAAGGGATTTCTCCAAGTGTGTTAAGCGCTAGTAAATTGCAGTATTAAAAGCACACAAAATTCTTCATGGCAAATGCACCTAATGTTATGTCTGGGTGCGCGAGACTGGCCATATCAGGAAGAACCAAAATACATTGTTATGCGACCTTGTACATGTTTGTGCAGACTGAGCCCAAAAAGGTGAACAACAGAAAATGCAGACAGTGCAAAAGAACTTGGCACGAGCAAAGGGCGAGGGAGACCCGGCTCAGTGCAACGTGCGCAAAGAAAAGCAGCATGGCAACCAGGCCTAGGCCAACATAACAAGGCAGGTAACAATCCACGAGACATTCCGACGATTGGGATGTACAAGCAGTACATTCATTGTTTTCAGATTTAAAGTATTATGCTGCTTTTGATGCTGAAGATTTATATTTAAATTCTGCCAATTATGTTGCTTTATTCTGTTATCAACATTATTGGCATCATTACTTACACAAAACAAACACATTAAGACCTGTTTTTAATTACACGCAATGGGAACATTGTCCAACTCCTTTACAGGGGAGTTCTAAAACACTTAGGGATAAGTTCACCTATTTCACAAATTATGACACGTCCAATCCTGAATCCTATCTCTTTAAATTACAATTGTCGTTGCAATCTAAATTTATTCTGACCCACACTAAATTAATCTATTCCAATTCCTTTAGATCTGAATTGGCCACACTGGGTTATGATCACTGGAGTACTACCATTGATTTGAAAACAATTTGGGGCACTAAGGCTTGGCAGGTTCAGGGAACTGAAGCTTTACATCGTGCCTGCCTAATACTGGCGCAAATGTTATTTTTGAATGATACAATATATCAAACTACTTGCTTTGGCCTGGCAACTGCAAAAAATTTAAACAACCCGTCCATTCCATCATTGGCAGAGTATGATAATTGGCGCACACACACAAATTATTCAATCGATGTTTTGCAAACTTTGTTTCGAAATGGCACTTTCAATGTCTCTGATGTTGACCCTAGCGGTTGGTTGCTGTGGCCAACCAGTTCAAATTCATGCCAACTGCGCTTTTATATGTAACGCCTGGTTTCACACAGATTAGACCAGATCCACATTTTTCGCATTCACATTCGGTCACCACATATTCAGTGGGTAAATTGTGCCAACAATGGTTGGAACACTCAACGTTATCGTCAGTTAAACAACACTTGTCACTCTTGTCGAGTGACATCAATTTGGCTGATTTTCTTCTAGCTCCTAGGACCCCTAAAACAAAAAGATTTATCTATGCAGCCTACAATGAAGTATGGAAACTTTCGCAGATTGAGGCAGCGCTTCGTCTGCGCCAAATTGACAAAGCAAATTTAGAAAAAGTCCTTGCGGTGGTCGACAATAGCATTAATACACTGTCTTCACGCATTTATACCTTGGATAATATTGTTCATCTGTTATTGATATTGTTCAGAATGATGTATCTGTGTTATATCATGGTTAAAATCAACTGCGATCAGTAATGCAGTTTGCATGGACGTTACAAACTCTTAAAATGGAAAAGTACCTTGGGATTATTTGAATGCTTCCGCTTTGTTTTTGTCATTTAATCTAACTTATAAACAAAGATTTATGTCCATGAAAGACGCTACATACACACTATTACACATTGAACAATTAGAACACTTGCCATTCTCTGTGGTGGAGACAGATTCAGCTGTATGGTTAATTCATGGGGTTATCTCTCTCCCTTTTTCACTGTTTCAATTTAAATCTTGCATGAAACATTTCCCAATTGCCCGCTTTGAACCCCTGGGAAGTACGTTTCTCCATGAGTTATGGTCCCTACCTTTCACTTACAGATGTCATCGGGAGGGTAAGAAAGTTATCCTAACAGGGGAGGACTGAGATTCCACAGTGGGACATTCCCTAGTTTGTAAACACGTTAAGTTGCACGGCGCTTGTAATGTATCCGCACCTAATCTTGCTTGTTTTTTAAAAGGAAGTCCCGTCCCAGCAATAATTCCTGCTTTTACATTGCTTACTAACGGCAGTTATCTTATTTTGAATAACCACGACTGCTGTGCGTTATGGGCAGGAATCCCGTATGTAGCAACAGTTTCACAATGTGTTACTTGTTGTAGCAATGTGCTTTTTCCCCCCCCCCGCATGAGAAAGTAGATGGTTCCATTTGGCCTTCCATTCCGACTTTGAAAACAGATTTCAACAAAGTAAGCAGACTCACAGCGCTATTGTTTCAACAAGAAGTGGCTCTCACTTCGGCTCGAGAGACCTTCGAATTGCAGGTGGCAAGAACTTCTAGCGAGATTCAGTCACTTCTGAACACAAACCTCCCACTTCACTTTGGGGAGCTAATACATCAAATATTTAATGCGTCTGACACCCAAGGCCTTGCTCACTTTTTAAACTTGTGGGATTCGGCCTTGTGACTTCTTTTCAGATGATATTTGGAGTAATACTGGCCTTTATTCATTCTATTTTTTCCAGCGTCTTCGGAGGATTCCCATTAATACTGGCGCTAGCTGGTGGAATCCTGCTGCTTCTGTTCCTGCTACGCAATGGCTGCTTATCGTGTGGTACTGCACAGGCAGGCCAATTGCAACTGTACCATGACCGAATGCAACAACTTTTTGGATGCTTGCCATTAGCGACGCTTAGCGTGAGTTATGGACTAACTTTTCGCTTTGCCTACTTCTTGCGTGCAACCTGTGTTCTACTGTCAGCGGTGCCCCTTCTACTGGGCTTGGGATTTATGCCTCTCCAATACGTCATGTTCGGACCCGGATTATGACCAGTTAATGGGCCCCTTAGTGGCCCATGGGCAGGCCTGTTCTAGGGATGGACATATGGCGCGTGCAGCTGCACTTGGAGTCTTGGCTGAATGGGATATCTGTGCGGCTGTGCAGAACCTATTGCGACGGAGCTTCATCGAATATCACGCAAGTTGCCCAGTTATGCTTTTGGATGCAACTGATTATGAGGAACACGTCTGTTCCTTCGGCCTACTTGATTGGATGGCATCCCTTTTTTCTACTAACGATAGGGATGACCTTTTGGAACAAATTGCATTGTTAGGTTCACGTACTTTGATGGATTCACCACCTCCATATTAGTCACGTTTTCTGTGCAACGAAAAATTAAAAACAACATAAAAAATATTATTTTTTGGGGGTATTTTTTTAAAATTTCCAATCTGGTTTTCTCGTACGTATTTGAACTCTGCTTACCCTTGAAATCTGTTTTGGTCTTTTGTCTATATACTATGACCTTACCAAGGGGAGGGTGTTATATGGCCATTAGGGTCAGTTGCGACATTGCTAACTTAGCATGAGCTCTGCTGCCATGATGCTGCTTTTGCGCACGTTACTACATGACTTTGTTTTGCAAGACTCTGTTTGTGCCTTTCACATGAGAACTGTCTGCTTTCTGCATTCTCTGCCTGTTCCTGGAGTTTAGTCTGAACACGATGTGCAAGGTCAATAAACAATGCCCCTTGTTATTCTGTTCTGGTCAGTCCCTAGCATCTAGACAAAACATGCTAACACAGCTGCGCAACTGGAAACTCGTGCTTTGATATTACGGGGATGCATGTTGTTCTGACACACACTTGGAGACGGTCCTTTCCAGGGAGATGTGCTATGCTGTTCCTATGATGTAAAGCTTCCATCTAGGCACTAAGGTATGGGGTCTGTTGACAAAGCCCAGAGATCTTCCTTTATATAATAAACTTGACTTTACCAAGGGGAGGGTGGTTAGGCCTTGTAGTCCTTTTTCCACTGTCTGTATATGATGACATCCCCCTTTATATTCTATGGAATTGTAACAATGCTAATTGTTCTAGGTTTATGCATTTCGCTGCTGGTAGTGGCTCGTATACTGCATTATAGAGTACGATAGTTAAAATAAACATTTTGAACTATAACAGTGACTCTGACCATTCTTATTGTGGACAAGTACGAGTGAGTAAGCGAAAGGGTGTGTCTTGCTACCGCGATTCCTGAGAGAGTCGGCAGTGTTGTGTTCTGGGTTGTCTAATCATTTGTAGCTTCATGATTATGTAGTAGAACGAATGAGACACTATAGCTAGTCGGTTTTGGGATTTTGGGTACTAAGGTGGTAGGAAGGTACAACCCCCTATTCACTGAGGTCTTGTTTTCCTGCGCATAGTTCTGTGTATGTGCAGAATCCCCACAACAGTACTAACTTCGGTCCTAAGTGCTGAAGTAAAACTCTATACCAATTTCCAGTCCTTGATAGGCGGGAGATAAAAAAAAGCCTGACATGTTTTCTCTGCTACTTCATACATCTCTATCGGATTACTACAACGTAAATGCTGTATTTGAGTGAACTAAAAAGAAAGGGTTGGACTAATTGATGTGTTCTCCTGAGTGAGTGTTTGCTATGAAATTAATTGACTGTTACAATACAAATCTCTAAGCTGCCAAAAGCCTAGAACTGCCCAACACCCAAACGTGCACTGGCTGAAGCTTAGGCCAAACCCGGAACAGAAGTCAAGTTTTAATTCGGGATGAAAATATGGGACTTTATATTCTTGCCAGATAGAATTAAAATAATCTATTATAATTCAGGGAGTCTTATAATGGGTTCTCTTTGGTAGTATTGGGATCTGTAAAAAAGAGACGAGGTCAATGCAAGGCACTTTTAACATACTATTTAGATAGTAATTATCTTCACCGGATGCCTTTTTGGAGGCGAAGGTTAGCTAATTTAATAGAGCAGCTTGGTAATAGTTATTAAAACATGGAAGAGCCAAACCCCTTCCTCTTGAGTTAAGTGAAGAATTGAGAACTTAATCCTTGGTCGTTTCTTTTGCCAGATAAAGGTGCGTATGTCTGCATCAATAGCCTCAAAAATGATTTGACGGAGGTACAATATAGTTTCAGGAAAGGCAGAGGGACCATGGATCAATGCCTGAATCTGGCACTCCTAGCTGGGAAGTACACACAGGCCAAGCAAGAAAATCTTTATATGCCATTTATGGATCTCTCTGCCGCATTCGACTGTGTTAACCATAATAAGTTGTGGCAAGTCATGGAGCAAATGGGGGTAGAGGAGGCAATAATTTGCTTTATAAGACAACTGTATGCAGGCGCTACAGCGAAAGTCCGCTACGGTAGGCTGGGGGAGTGTACCAGATCCTTTAACATTACAAATGGCATAAGGCAGGGCTGCGTACTTGCGCCCTTCCTGTTTTCATTGTACACCAATAAACTAAATGGCTATCTAGTAGAAAAGGTAATAGACACCCCGAGCGCATGCACCACACGACTCCCCATCCTGCTGTATGCAGACGATGCAGTGCTGCTAGCACGAACCCCTCTAGCCCTACAAAACTGTATATCTAACTATGTAAATTTCATGGAAAACCTTGACCTACATGTGAACAAAGAAAAGTCATTCATTATGTGTATTGGAAAAAGCAAAAAGAAAGGAAATTATGATATCCCAGAGCGAAAAGTTGACATAGTAGCTAATTTCTCATACTTAGGCACCATCTTTGATAATAACTTAGACTGGAAAATGATGGTGTCCTCGAGGGCGTTACAGATGAATAAAAGTATAGCCGCAATCTTTAGGTTTGCATTGATGCTGGGCAAAAACCAATACAGAGATGGTCAAAATGTATTTGG
Source organism: Calotriton arnoldi (assembly GCA_963921515.1). Classification (NCBI taxonomy): domain Eukaryota; kingdom Metazoa; phylum Chordata; class Amphibia; order Caudata; family Salamandridae; genus Calotriton; species Calotriton arnoldi. The sequence continues at coordinate 217,346 of CAWUFW010013878.1, read as the reverse complement.
CAAAAACTGTATCAGTGGCCACATATGGGGCAGCAATATGGGGTATATCTATTGTGGATACCCTCCAAAAAATAGAAGATGGGTTCACTAAAAGGTTACTGTCAGTTCCTAAGACATGCAATAATGTAATCACACACAAAGAACTAGGCTTACCCTATATTTCTGATACAATTAAAATGGCTCCCCTGTTACTCTGGCTGTCTATCTGGAAACGGGAGACGGTACAGATAAATCAATGCATTTTAAATGATGTGATGAAACTGGCTTATGTGCACAAAATAACGTGGCTAAATTACATAAGGTGCACTCTGGAATCTTTGGGGTTGGGGTCCCTGTATGACCACCCAATGCACAGAACCAAAGATAAAGCCACGGTAACTGCCTATAACAAGAGACCTTCTCTAGTACAAGGCCCATCTACGTACCTGGGTCGCGTGACTAATAATCGCCATAGTTTTCTCTTAACAAGGTTTAGATTGGGATATGTAACGTTAATGCTGGGATACCCAGCGAACGTGTTTTCTGAGACTCAACTAGGACAATGTCCATGTGACCCCCGATCCAAACAGTCAATCAAAAACGTATTGTTTTTTTGCCATTTTTATGAAACTGAGAGGAAAAGATTTATTGTGCCACTTCTGAAGAAATTTTGCTTGCGTAATCATATCTCTGCACTGTGTGTTTTGCTTCAACTAGAGACCCCGTATGTTTGCTTGGCGCTGACTTCGTTTCTCTGTGCAGCATTTAAAATCCGCAGACTAGCAAACTTCTGACAAAATGTTTAATTTGCTCACAATATGCACAGCATGAACAATTTTAAATGTACCAAGAGATAGATGAATTAGCATGATGATAGATATATGTGGCTTCTTTTTAGATACAAGCTTTTAAAGATAATTTATGATAACTTATTGACATGTCTGTATATTTTTATCCGAACTTTTTATGCATTTGTTTTCTAAATGCGAAATAAAGTATTAATTAATTGATTGATTTAGGAATTTTAATAAATACATTAGAAAAGGCAAACAGAAACAAAGGTATCAAATTCATTTTTATAAGTGAAATACGCCCTATAATTCGTTAGGAGAAGTCTATTCCATTGTTGAATTAGCATACGAGCTTTGACTAGTAGGTACGCGAAATTTAGAGCATATAAATCACCGAAGTTTGAGGTCACTTTAACACCCAGATATTTAATAGGTCGCCCTGCTTGAAACATTGTATTCATAGTAGCTGGAAGAATCTCAGGGAGCCTTTGAACAACAAAGCTTCAGACTTTGTCTGATTGATTTTATAGCCACCGATAGCTGTAAATTCTGCAATTTTATTAAAAGCACGCTTGACGTTTGTCTCATTTGTGGCTAAATATAATGCAATATCATCAGCATACAGTTTGTGCATTGGAACTCCAACACTAGGTGTACGGTTAGTTTGATACTGACGAATGTCTCACAATTGTCGGTTCTATAAATGGCGTAAAGAAAATAGGAGACCACAGCCAAGGAGTTATTAATAATTATAGTGGCTTTGACCCCAGAATACAATGTTTTCAGCAGGTACAGAAAATTTGACAGTAATGCAAATTAATGAAGAATTGCAAATAACACTTCCCATTCAACTAAACCAAATGTTTTTTCTGCGTTAAGCATTATAGCGGCGACTTTAACATTCCGTTTGGAAATTTTGTTTATTGCTTGCACCAGAAAATTTGTCTTTGAGGAGATAAACCTCCCAGGTAGAAACCCATTCTGGTCCTTATGAAATGATTGACTATGTTACTAATGAGATGTTTTTTGCCATGATCTTAGTAAATAGCTTGTAGTCACTGTTGAGGAGGCTTATAGTGCAATATGAATTTGGGTCTTTCTCATTTATCCTTTTTAGGAAGCTAACCACTACAAACTCGGTAGAGGTTCTAGGTATAGATCACCCCTGACGGATATGATTAGAAAAGGGGGACAAGGAACGGTCCCAGTTGCTGTGAAAATACCTTATATATTTCTGCAAGTAATTCATCCCTTCCACTAGCTTCAGCGTTAGGTAGTGACTTTACCACTAGTTGTTCTTCCGACAGTGTTACTGGCATTGTTATGGAATCAGCCTGCTCCAAGGTCAGATTCGGATCTTGGATACCCCCAGTCATCCATTAATAACCTCAATCGAGCTATCATGGGATTCTTAGTATGTTCCGGCATAATGTTGAAGAAACGTCTGAGCCACACCAGAAGTTTGTGTGCAAATTGTTTTACTGAGAGGGTCATGGATTGTTTTAATAATGTGGGCATTAGCTCTGTGCTTCAAAGATCAGGCTAAGTATTTTCGTATAACTTCACTTTCCTCATATCTTTTCTGGAGGTATGATGCGTGGCTCACTATTTCTTTGGGGGTAAAGAATTCCTGAAAGTTATACTTAGCTTGAGCTAAAGCCATTAGTGTATTCTCAGACAATTTAACGTGCTGTATTTTCTCCTCCTGTCTTTGAGTGGCCAGGGAGGAAATAACCTGACCTCTGAAAAATGCCTTTAGAGCTTCCCATACTGATAAGTCCGGAGCAGAGTCTAAATTAAAATTCAACAATTCCTCTAAATTTCTATTAATATGCATGACCCAGGAGTCATCTGTAAGGAGTGTTTTATTGAAACTCCATCTTGGTCCCTGTGCTAATGGTGTAAGCAATGGTACTACTCAGCTAATCAGTGAGTGATCAGAAAATGCATTATTCAATATAACCACATCTTTCCACGAGACTACATGTGATACTAGAAAAAAATCTATATGTGAGGCGGTACCGTACTGCTTTGAGTGGCAGGTATATTGATGCGTTGACCCATTTTGAGGCCGCCAAGGGTCAATAAGAGCAAAGTCATGGATTAGAGTTTGTAGGGCACATATAGATTTAGGCTTGTTTTGATGCTTATTTAAGCGTGAAGTGTCTAGGAACAAATCTTGAATTAAATTGAAATTCCCACCTGCTATTAGATGGCCCGTCTCCTGTTGTAAAAGAGAATGAAGATTGTGTAGGGGGAGGCGTGTCCTCAAAGGACCCATAGTAGCTTATTAGTTTATACACTTCCTTCCGTATTATTATTTAACCAAAATCCATCTAGCCCCTGGATTTCGTACTACCTTGAGGAACTCAGACTGGGCTGAGCAGGTGATCAGCACAGCTACTCCTTGATGTGAAGCCTGTGAGGAGGGAAAAAAATGTTTGTTGGATATACGAAGGAATACGAGGTTGACAGCCTTTCTCTTTTAGGTGCGTCTCCTGCAAAAGTATTTTATCTGCATTTAATCATCTAAACCAGGCTAACATGCCAAGAAATTTCAATCTGTTATTTGAGCCATTCTCATTGCATGATGCGATTCTCAACTCATTACGAGACATTGCAAGGTACATTTCTGTGCTCAACTGTCTGCTGGATATTTTCCTACTTTTTTACCCCCGACGTGTGCCCCCCTACTAACTACTACCTTCCCCCGCCTTACCCCCTTCGACCCTAGAGCCCGACCCATCCTAGGGTCCCTCCCACCTAACCTCCCCCTCCTCTGTACCCCCCATGCCCCATTCCCCCTATCACCCCAATCCTTAGCGTGGTACCTCGGCATCGCACCTGGAGATCATTTAAGGCCACCGAGGGCATTGCACCGAAAGGGAGAAAAAAAGAAAAAAAAAAAGAAATAGTGATATTAACCCCCAAAGGATAAAAAGCAATAAAAAGTGACGTGAATTGTATTCAATCCGAGAAGTTAATACGTGGAAATTTAAACTGAATATCACAGCAGTAGATTCTGCATAATTATACTGACATTTACTGATATTTTATTGATTGCTACCCCCTGCGCTGCTCCCAGCGCTAATATTCCTATCCCCCCTTTCTTTCCAACCCGACTGCTGGATTGACCGCTTGTTTCACTGAATTAAAAATTTGGAAACAGCCTTAAATAAGAACGTTTAGTTTTGACTGCTGGACAATGCCCTGTGGGAGCGCCCACTTGATGAAAATTATTGATCAAACTTTTGAATTCCTTCCTTCGGCATGCTGAAAATGCGGACATATCGGAAAAAATCTTAAAGTAAACATTCCCTGGAATCTGATAGGCTTATCTTTTATGGTGTTAGAGAGAATATGCCCCTTGATCCGATAGACCCCCAAATTTACAAGTATTATCCAAGGGTATTTCGCGCTGGAAGAATGGACAGCAGGGACACGGTGTGCCCACGTGACGTTTAAATCCAGTTTATGGGTCTCCGCTTCTGGATAGACATACTTCCGCACTGAATCGGAAATGAGGCTAACAGTTGTTTGTTCATTTTTTCACCATTAAGGTATGCCAGTGAACCTTAGGTTCGTACGGTGAGATCTGCATTTTAGCATCATCAATTTTCACCCCCAATGTCAACCAGCTCAGTGTGGAGCTTAACAGTAGAGGTAACCTGCTGAGACCTTTCATCCTCTAAATCTAACACCCACTGCTCGACCTCAGAAATACGTGGGGTTAGATTCTGCACATCATGGTTAATGAGAGTCAACTGTTGTTCTGTTTTTTTGTTAGACTCATCCTGAGAGACCTTCAATGTTTTAAGTTCATTCATAATTTGAAGAAGAAGGGTTCCTGTTGAAGTAGTACATCTTTCTTCCACTTTGTCAGTTTGTGGTGTTATATGGAGGCAACCAAGATCGGGAAGAGCTGTCATTGTTAATGGGATTGCTAGTATTAGTGCCCTGCTGATTCTCCCATATCATTGGTGATGGTGGAACTAGATCTGCCGCTAATGCCTGCTGAGATTTTGTGTTAGCGCTCAGTATATGAGAAACTTAGGGGCATATTCTCAAGGAGCCATCGCCGAGTTATCGGCACTTTAACGCATCCAAAGTCGCGCTAAATTTATCGCCCCATTCACAAGCTGGTGCTAACAGCCCATAACACCACTTTTCCTGCGAAAGCAGTCGCAAAAAACATCGTCACAGATGACCCCGGCAACTAACGCTAATGAGATGCAGAGTAGGCGTTCCCTAGCAAAAAGCCACGACAACACCACAACGCAACATTTTCAACGACCAGCCACATCGGCGATAGGAACACAAAACAGGCGATACGGAGCGTTACCAGCAGGAAATTAACACCTGCTCTGACCTGGTGCAAAGTCGGACGTCAACCTGCACAAGAAAAGGGAGCCCAGCGCACAGCCACACCTGAAGAACAACAGATGCCATGGAGCCACTCACCATGCACCCCGGAGCCCCGAAAGGGCAACAACACCCACCGCCACCACCCCCAGGGCTGCCACTCCCCAACAGACCCCCCGCTACCCCTCCGGACCACCACAGAGGCAGTGCAGACAAAGACTGCGGACCTTCAGGAAATGCCCCAGCCCCACAGACCTAACACCAGACAATGCCAATGCCCACTACAGGCCCAAAAGGACAACCATCCTCCGCATCCTGGCCATCATTGCCCACAGGCTGACTGTACCAACATAGCGGACAACCAACATCCCTCCGCAGACAAAGCTACTGGCTGTGCTGCACCTGTTGGCCTCTGGTATCCTCCCAAACAACAACCGCCCCAGTCGGAGGAGTCTCACAGCCAGCCTGTTAGACTTGGCATCTTTTGGCGTGTTTCCCCTGACTTTTTGCTTTCTGACCTCCCGTGTTTGACTCTGTTTTTGCTGGTGTAATGATTCTGCGCACTTTCCTCACTGCTGTCCAGTGGGAAAGTGCAAGTGCTCCTGTATAAAATATGTATGGATTGGTATTTCCATGATTGGCCTATTTGATCTATGTGTCAGTCCCTAGTAAAGGGCACTGCGAGTGCCAGGGCCTATAGATCAAATGCTGTTGGTGGGCTGCAGCACTGGATTGTGCCCCCCCACGCAAACAGCCCGTAAAGTGTAACTCGGGCCTGCCATTGCAGAGCCTGTGCGCAGCCTGGGGCTGCCATGTCGACTTGGCAAGTGCACACGGCTTGCAAGACCCTAAACCTTCCCTTTTCTACATGTTAGTCACCCCTAAGGTAGGCCCAAGGTACCCCTGTGGGCAGGGTGCATTGTATGTGAAAGGTAGGACATGCCCTGGTGTGTGTGGCATGTCCTGATAGTGAAATACAGCCGTCTTCGTTTTTCACTATTGCAAGGCTACCTGTTCCCCATAGGCCAGAATGGGCAGTTTTGATTATTACATCCTATAATCCTAAACTGACCCAGGGAACATGGTAGAAATTCGAGTTTAGTATGCCTGGACTCAGAATGATAAAATGCATCTTTTAGTAAAGTTGGTTTTAACATTCTGTGTTTGAAAATACCACTTTTAGAAAGTGGGTATTTTCTTGTCTAACCATCCAAGCCTGCCTCTGCTAGGTTGTGTATTCCGTGTCTGGAGTGTGAGTGACAGGGGCTGGGGATGCCAGGAGACAGGGTGAGTCAGCACAGGGCTGAATAGCCAGATCTACATGTAGATGGGTGGGAGGAGTACACCTGGGACCTGAATAGGGCTGGGCCTTCCCTCCACAATGCTGGCTCCACCTCCTGTGGTGCGTCTGATGTCCCTAGCCTGCACCCTGAAAGGAAATACGGAGGCTTGTCAACAAAGTGCTCCAAGACTGACCAGAACTGGTTTGGGCCAGGCAAAGGCCTCTCTGCCTTCAGAGAACAAAGGAATTTGGGATATAAATATTGGGGCCCTGACCCCATGAATTTAGATCTCGCTGGAATCAAGGAACCTGCCAAGAAGAAGAGCTGGAGAGCTGCTAGGAGGAGTACTGCCCCTTTGCTGAGTTATTGCCTTGTTGGGTTGGCCTGCAGTTGCTGCTTCTGCCTTGGGCAGTGAAAGGACTGGACTGAACTTTCTACTACTTTGTGCTGAGAATCTCCAAGGGCCTGAAACCAAGCTGGCCTCCTGTTAAGAAGTCTCAGGGACTGCAAAGACTTCACCACCCTCTGGGTACCGCTTCTGGAACCGCTGTTTCAGTTGCCACAGAGGAAGGGAACCGCAACCGACTCCGTCAACCGACTCCATCGCTGGCCCGGTGTCCTGTTTGCACCGCAGACCGCACCGTCCGCATCTCGCACCGCAACCCTGGTCTCACCGACGACGACGTCCGACGCCATCGCCACCGAGCCGCTGCTTGCACCGTGACCTGTGGGCACCGCAGTTCGCATCGCATCGCTTCACTGTGCCAGCCGGACCAGACCGACGCTGTCGCTGCAACTGGCTCAACAATCGTGACCGCATCGCAGTTGGGGCACCGCTCGCACGCTTCGCGACGCACCGCTCCGACTCGCACCGCTGTCCGACGCCAGCTCCCGCACTCCGGCTTGGTCGCCTGCATCGCAACCTGCCAGCACCGCATCGAGCACCGTCTCACCCTGCACCGCACGCCTTGGACTCACCGACTCCGTCTGCACGATTGTCACCGAGCCGCTGCCTGCACCGCATCGAGAGGACACCGCGCCCTGCACCGCTTCCATCTTGCACCGCAACCGCGACGTACGCCGACCGGCTCGCACACTCCGTGCCCGCCACAACGAGAAAAGGTACTGTGACCGAGTCTGTTCACGACTCTGCTGGCCCGTATCGACGCGGTCGGCTGGAACTGTTAGATTCTGTGGTTTTCAGCATCGCGGTAGACTCGGACGGAGCTACCGACTCGTACGAACTTTGTTTTTGAACTATTCCTACAAAGAAGAAATTATCTTGCAACGTAATCACTTTTGAAGTACTGTATTGTGGATTTTTATCGTATTTGGCCTTGTCTTGAGTATATAAAAATATTGGTTATTTTTCTAAACTGGTGTGGTGTCCTTTTGTAGTGCTTACATTATATTACTGTTGGTTATGTGCAAATGCTTTACACACTGCCTCTAAGATAAGCCTGACTGCTCGTGCCAAGCTACCAAGGGGGTGAGCAGGGGTTATTTTAGGAGTGTAACTCCCTTATCCTGACTAGAGTGGTGGTTTCTGCCTGGCTTTGGCACATGCCCTAGCCTACCTAAAATCCCATTTCTAACATTGGTTGTCAGCGGTGAGGATAGGACTTGTGTTTGCACTTGACTTACAGTGATTGGTGTGCACTACTACCATATCGCAGACCATTACGTACCACATACAGGTTCTTTTTCTTTTTGGCCTATTTTTGATCTTGCCAGTTTGAACTTGCTACTTCAACATGCCTGAATCAATAGTATCATCAATTGCATCAGTAGAAATTGCCTTTGAGGAGGATCGATTGGAAGCCTACAATGTCAAGGAGTTAAAATCGATTTGCAAGAAGCCTGAAAGTCCAGGTCAGAGGCCTCACCAGGAAGGATGAGCTACAAAAGGCGCTGAGGGCCTGGGTAGCAGCCAGAGGTGCCAGTGGGCAATCTGGTGATCTCAATGGAGAGGTGGAGGAGCCTGTTCCTAGGGTGGATGTGCTTTTGGGAGGGGGGAACCCTCCAGGCCAGGCAGCAGTAGTTTGTCCCCAGAGGAGCTGGAGGACAGGCGGGAAGTAAGGAGGTTTGAATTGGAGAAACTCAGAATAGAAAGTGAGAGGGAAGAGAAAAGAATAGCCATGGAGGAAAGGAAAATGGTACTAGATCATGAGAGAATGATCAAGGAGCTGGAGCTAAAGAGTAGATCCGGTTCAGATGGTGGCAGCAATTCTTCAGCACACACAGACAGGATTGTACACATCCCCAAGAATGTCGGTAAAGAGTACAAAAAGGGTGATGACATACAAAGGTGGTTTCAAGGGTACGAGTCGTCTATTCATATGAATGGGGTCCCTGAGAGGAACTGGGGAGCGGGGTTGTGGCCTCTCTTTCCAGAGGAAGCTAGGGATACTCTGATAGCTTTGGGTAAGGGGCAGGACCTCACCTATGCTGACATGAAAGACGCTCTCCTCACTAGGTATGGGCTCACTCCTGAGAAGTACAGGGATCAGTTTAGGTCCAGTAAAAAGTCTGAGGCCAACACTTGGTTGGAATGTGTGGATATGTTCTGTAGGTCGCTGGATGGTTGGGTGAAGGGCAGTAATGTAACAGATTTTCAGGGGCTCTACAATTTGATTGCATGGGAGCACTTGTCTAGTCTATGTTTTGCAGATCTGCGCCAGCACCTAGTTGATAGTAAGCTAACTGACCCCAGGAAGCTTGCTATGGAGGCGGACCGCTGGGTGAGTACCAGGGTCCACAAGAAAGCGTTTGGGGGAGACTCAGCCAAAGGTGGGCAGGGTCCCCAGCAGAAAGGTGGGGGGACAAGGGTAAAGCACAGGAGTTCTCTAAAGGGCCCCAAACTAGTACCCAGGGTAAAGGTTCCCAGCCCCCGGTGATAAGAAGAAAGGGGTCTCTACAGGGAAGCCTGTTGAGACCGGCCCCTGCAAGTGTTATGCATGTGACCAGGTAGGTCACTTCAAAGGGGACCCCAAGTGCCCAAAGGGGACACAGCCACCCACCGGTGGACAGTCCAAAGTGTTGGCTAGTGTAGCGCTTGGGGAGGAGGGGTGCCCACAGGAGGGTGGGGATCCCGCAGAAATGACCCTTGTCTCACTAGGGGACAGTGAGATGGTCCCAGGAAACCAGGTGCCCCCTAACACAAAGAAATATAGCACCTGGGTGACCATCAATGGGAACAGGGTAGAGGCTCTCAGAGATACTGGAGCCAGTGTGACCTCAGTCCGGTGTCACCTGGTCTCTGAGAAGCAGGTAGTCCCAGGGGCATTCCACCAAGTAGTTGCTGTAGACAACTCTGAGCGCCAGTGTATGGTGGCGCAGGTTCCCTTTGAATGGGGGGTCTCAGGTCCCTTGAGGGTGGTTGTGAGCCCCACCATGCCTGTAGATTGTCTGCTAGGTAACGACCTGGAGCAGTCCTTATGGAAGGATGTTGAGCTCAGGTCTCACTTGGAGATGCTTGGGTTGCCAGAGTGGGCATGCGTGTCTACTCGGTCAATGGCAGCCAGAAAGGGTGATCAAGAGGACTTGGAGCCTGGAACAGTGGCCCAAGTCCCTGCCAAGAGGAAGGGCAGGGGCGCGGAAACCGGCCCCCGAAGTTCCCACGGACCGGGAGGAGGCGGACCTCGAGGGGGACGCCCCGGTGCCTACAGGGGAGCAGGTAGCCGAACTGGGAGACATCTCTGAGCTGACCCATTGGCAGCAAGAAGGGGGTCCCACCAGGGAGGAGTTCTGCAGGGAGCAGAACGAGTGCCCTACTCTGGAGGGTCTGCGGCGGCAGGCTGCAGACCAGGCAGCTGGTAATCAGTCCGGGTCACATCTGATCTACTGGGAGAATGGTCTCCTATACAGTGAGCCTAAGGTTGCTGAGCCTGGGTCAGCCCGTGTGCTGGTGGTACCCCAGTGCTTCAGGACCTTCCTACTGGGTCTGGCTCATGACCTGGCCTTTGGCAGGACATTTGGGGCAGGACAAGACCTTTGACAGGCTTGTCACCCACTTCTTTGGCCCCAAATGCGAAGGCAGTCAGATGCACACTGTAGGTCTTGCCAAACTTGCCAGGCAAGTGGTAAGAGTGGGAGGAAGGTCAAAGCTCCTCTCCAACCTTTTCCTGTTGTTGGAACACCCTTTGAAAGGGTAGGGATGGATATTGTGGGGCCACTGGATCCCAAGACAGCCATGGGCAACAGGTACATCCTGGTCTTGGTGGACCATGCCACCCGGTACCCTGAGGCAATCCCTCTCCGGACAACGACGGCGCCAGTGGTGGGCCGGGCGTTAATGGGGATCTTTTCCCGTGTGGGATTCCCCAGAGAGGTGGTTTCTGATAGGGGGACCAATTTCATATCCAAGTATATGACATCCCTGTGGAAGGAGTGCGGTGTAACCTACAAGTTCACCACTCCTTACCACCCCCAAGGAAACGGTCTGGTGGAGAGATTCAACCAGACCTTGAAGGGCATGATCAAGGGTCTAACAGAACCCATGAGGCGTAAGTGGGATGTCCTCTTGCCATGCCTGCTCTTCGCATACAGGGAGGTGCCTCAGAAGTCTCTTGGGTACAGCCCCTTTGAGCTCCTGTATGGCCACCCTGTCAGAGGACCTCTGAGTTTGGTAAAAGAAGGCTGGGAGGCAGCTCCCAGGAAAACTCCCCAGGATGTGTTTAGTTACATGCTGGCCTTTAGAAACCAAACTGCCCGCTTCAGGAAACTCGCACAGGCGAACCTGGAAGCAAGCCAGGAAGAAATGAAGAAGTGGTAAGACCAGAATGCCACTCTGGTCGAATTTCAACCTGGGCAAAAAGTGTGGGTCATGGCCCCAGTGGAACCTTGTGCCTTGCAGGACAAGTGGACTGGGCCATATGAGGTGGTGGAGCGCAAAAGTGACGTCACCTACCTGGTGGATTTGCAGGCTCAAGGAACTCTTTGAGGGTCCTCCACGTGAACCGCCTCAAGCCCCACTTCGAGAGGTCCGAAGTGAGTATGCTCTTGGCGACAGATGATGGGGTGGAAGAGGAGAGTGAGCCTCTCCCTGACCTCCTGTCTACCAAGGAGCATGATGGGTCAGTAGAGGGTGTGATCCTCTCCCCTACACTGACTCAGGAGCAGCAGGGGGACTGTCACCAGTTGTTGGGACAGTTCGCCCCACTGTTCTCTCTGACCCCCGGTGTTACTCACTGGTGTACCCATGACGTGGACACTGGTGACAGCCCTCCTGTGAAGCACAAGATTTACAGGTTGACTGACCGGGTCAGGGCCAGCATCAAGGAGGAGGTCTCTAAGATGTTGACGTTAGGGGTGATTGAGCCCTCCAACAGTCTTTGGGCCAGCCCAGTGGTCTTGGTCCCAAAGGCTGCTGTACCCGGTGCCACTCCAGAACTGCGGTTTTGTGTGGACTACCGTGGGCTCAATGCCGTCACCAGGACTGACACGCACCCCATCCCCAGAGCTGATGAGCTCATTGATCGGTTGGGAGCTGCCCGGTTCCTCAGCACGTTTGACTTAACGTCTGGGTACTGGCAGATTGCCTTAACCGATGGGGCCAAGGAGAGATCAGCATTTTCAACCCCAGAAGGTCATTACCAATTCCGGGTGATGCCCTTTGGGTTGAAGAATGCCCCTGCCACCTTTCAGAGGTTGGTCAATCAGGTGTTGGCTGGGCTGGAGGATTTCAGTGCCGCCTACCTGGATGACATTGCTATGTTCAGTTCCAGCTGGGAAGAACATTTACAGCACCTTGAGAAAGTGTTGAGGGCTCTGCAAGGTGCAGGCCTCACGATCAAGGCCAGTAAGTGCCAGATCGGGCAGGGTTCTGTGGTGTACTTGGGACACCAGGTAGGAAGCGGCCAGGTGGCGCCCCTACAACCCAAGATTGACACCATTCTGGCTTGGGAGCCCCCCAAGACCCAGACAGAGGTGAGAGCCTTCTTAGGTCTCACCGGCTACTATAGGAGATTTGTTAAGGGCTATGGCACCATCGTTGCCCCCTTAACGGAGCTGACTTCGAAGAAGCAGCCCAGGAAAGTGATATGGACTGAGTCCTGCCAGAAAGCTTTTGATGCCCTGAAGGCAGCCATGTGCACGGCGCCCGTGCTCAAGGCCCCTGACTTCTCCAAGGAATTTGTCGTGCAGACTGACGCTTCAGAGCATGGTGTGGGAGCGGTGCTCTCACAACTGAATGAAGAGGGCCTGGATCAGCCTGTAGTCTTCCTTAGCAGGAGACTACTCCCCAGGGAACAGAGGTGGAGTGCCATAGAAAGGGAAGCTTTTGCTATGGTCTGGGCACTGAAGAAGCTGAGACCATACCTGTTTGGGACTCACTTCCGGGTTCAGACGGACCACAGGCCCCTCAGATGGTTGATGCAAATGAGGGGTGAGAATCCAAAACTGCTGAGGTGGCCCATCTCCCTACAGGGAATGGACTTTACGGTGGAACACCGCCCTGGTACAGAACACGCCAACGCAGATGGTCTGTCCAGGTTCTTCCGCCTTAGTGAAGAGAACTCCAATGGGGTTGGGTAGTTCTCCCTACTTTCAGCTGGAGGGGACATGTGTTAGACTTGGCATCTTTTGGCGTGTTTCCCCTGACTTTTTGCTTTCTGACCTCCCGTGTTTGACTCTGTTTTTGCTGGTGTAATGATTCTGCGCACTTTCCTCACTGCTGTCCAGTGGGAAAGTGCAAGTGCTCCTGTATAAAATATGTATGGATTGGTATTTCCATGATTGGCCTATTTGATCTATGTGTCAGTCCCTAGTAAAGGGCACTGCGAGTGCCAGGGCCTATAGATCAAATGCTGTTGGTGGGCTGCAGCACTGGATTGTGCCCCCCACGCAAACAGCCCGTAAAGTGTAACTCGGGCCTGCCATTGCAGAGCCTGTGCGCAGCCTGGGGCTGCCATGTCGACTTGGCAAGTGCACACGCTTGCAAGTCCCTAAACCTTCCCTTTTCTACATGTTAGTCACCCCTAAGGTAGGCCCAAGGTACCCCTGTGGGCAGGGTGCATTGTATGTGAAAGGTAGGACATGCCCTGGTGTGTGTGGCATGTCCTGATAGTGAAATACAGCCTACTTCGTTTTTCACTATTGCAAGGCTACCTGTTCCCCATAGGCCAGAATGGGCAGTTTTGATTATTACATCCTATAATCCTAAACTGACCCAGGGAACATGGTAGAAATTCGAGTTTAGTATGCCTGGACTCAGAATGATAAAATGCATCTTTTAGTAAAGTTGGTTTTAACATTCTGTGTTTGAAAATACCACTTTTAGAAAGTGGGTATTTTCTTGTCTAACCATCCAAGCCTGCCTCTGCTAGGTTGTGTATTCCGTGTCTGGAGTGTGAGTGACAGGGGCTGGGGATGCCAGGAGACAGGGTGAGTCAGCACAGGGCTGAATAGCCAGATCTACATGTAGATGGGTGGGAGGAGTACACCTGGGACCTGAATAGGGCTGGGCCTTCCCTCCACAATGCTGGCTCCACCTCCTGTGGTGCGTCTGATGTCCCTAGCCTGCACCCTGAAAGGAAATACGGAGGCTTGTCAACAAAGTGCTCCAAGACTGACCAGAACTGGTTTGGGCCAGGCAAAGGCCTCTCTGCCTTCAGAGAACAAAGGAATTTGGGATATAAATATTGGGGCCCTGACCCCATGAATTTAGATCTCGCTGGAATCAAGGAACCTGCCAAGAAGAAGAGCTGGAGAGCTGCTAGGAGGAGTACTGCCCCTTTGCTGAGTTATTGCCTTGTTGGGTTGGCCTGCAGTTGCTGCTTCTGCCTTGGGCAGTGAAAGGACTGTACTGAACTTTCTACTCTTTGTGCTGAGAATCTCCAAGGGCCTGAAACCGAGCTGGCCTCCTGTTAAGAAGTCTCAGGGACTGCAAAGACTTCACCACCCTCTGGGTACCGCTTCTGGAACCGCTGTTTCAGTTGCCACAGAGGAAGGGAACCGCAACCGACTCCGTCAACCGACTCCATCGCTGGCCCGGTGTCCTGTTTGCACCGCAGACCGCACCGTCCGCATCTCGCACCGCAACCCTGGTCTCACCGACGACGACGTCCGACGCCATCGCCACCGAGCCGCTGCTTGCACCGTGACCTGTGGGCACCGCAGTTCGCATCGCATCGCTTCACTGTGCCAGCCGGACCAGACCGACGCTGTCGCTGCAACTGGCTCAACAATCGTGACCGCATCGCAGTTGGGGCACCGCTCGCACGCTTCGCGACGCACCGCTCCGACTCGCACCGCTGTCCGACGCCAGCTCCCGCACTCCGGCTTGGTCGCCTGCATCGCAACCTGCCAGCACCGCATCGAGCACCGTCTCACCCTGCACCGCACGCCTTGGACTCACCGACTCCGTCTGCACGATTGTCACCGAGCCGCTGCCTGCACCGCATCGAGAGGACACCGCGCCCTGCACCGCTTCCATCTTGCACCGCAACCGCGACGTACGCCGACCGGCTCGCACACTCCGTGCCCGCCACAACGAGAAAAGGTACTGTGACCGAGTCTGTTCACGACTCTGCTGGCCCGTATCGACGCGGTCGGCTGGAACTGTTAGATTCTGTGGTTTTCAGCATCGCGGTAGACTCGGACGGAGCTACCGACTCGTACGAACTTTGTTTTTGAACTATTCCTACAAAGAAGAAATTATCTTGCAACGGAATCACTTTTGAAGTACTGTATTGTGGATTTTTATCGTATTTGGCCTTGTCTTGAGTATATAAAAATATTGGTTATTTTTCTAAACTGGTGTGGTGTCCTTTTGTAGTGCTTACATTATATTACTGTTGGTTATGTGCAAATGCTTCACACACTGCCTCTAAAATAAGCCTGACTGCTCGTGCCAAGCTACCAAGGGGGTGAGCAGGGGTTATTTTAGGAGTGTAACTCCCTTATCCTGACTAGAGTGGTGGTTTCTGCCTGGCTTTGGCACATGCCCTAGCCTACCTAAAATCCCATTTCTAACATTGGTTGTCAGCGGTGAGGATAGGACTTGTGTTTGCACTTGACTTACAGTGATTGGTGTGCACTACTACCATATCGCAGACCATTACGTACCACATACAGGTTCTTTTTCTTTTTGGCCTATTTTTGATCTTGCCAGTTTGAACTTGCTACTTCAACATGCCTGAATCTATAGCATCATCAATTGCATCAGTAGAAATTGCCTTTGAGGAGGATCGATTGGAAGCCTACAATGTCAAGGAGTTAAAATCGATTTGCAAAAGCCTGAAAGTCCAGGTCAGAGGCATCACCAGGAAGGATGAGCTACAAAAGGCGCTGAGGGCCTGGGTAGCAGCCACATGTGCCAGTGGGCAATCTGGTGATCTCAATGGAGAGGTGGAGGAGCCTGTTCCTAGGGTGGATGTGCTTTTGGGAGGGGGAACCCTCCAGGCCAGGCAGCAGTAGTTTGTCCCCAGAGGAGCTGGAGGACAGGCGGGAAGTAAGGAGGTTTGAATTGGAGAAACTCAGAATAGAAAGTGAGAGGGAAGAGAAAAGAATAGCCATGGAGGAAAGGAAAATGGTACTAGATCATGAGAGAATGATCAAGGAGCTGGAGCTAAAGAGTAGATCCGGTTCAGATGGTGGCAGCAATTCTTCAGCACACACAGACAGGATTGTACACATCCCCAAGAATGTCGGTAAAGAGTACAAAAAGGGTGATGACATACAAAGGTGGTTTCAAGGGTACGAGTCGTCTATTCATATGAATGGGGTCCCTGAGAGGAACTGGGGAGCGGGGTTGTGGCCTCTCTTTCCAGAGGAAGCTAGGGATACTCTGATAGCTTTGGGTAAGGGGCAGGACCTCACCTATGCTGACATGAAAGACGCTCTCCTCACTAGGTTTGGGCTCACTCCTGAGAAGTACAGGGATCAGTTTAGGTCCAGTAAAAAGTCTGAGGCCAACACTTGGTTGGAATGTGTGGATATGTTCTGTAGGTCGCTGGATGGTTGGGTGAAGGGCAGTAATGTAACAGATTTTCAGGGGCTCCACAATTTGATTGCATGGGAGCACTTGTCTAGTCTATGTTTTGCAGATCTGCGCCAGCACCTAGTTGATAGTAAGCTAACTGACTCCAGAAAGCTTGCTATGGAGGCGGACCGCTGGGTGAGTACCAGGGTCCACAAGAAAGCGTTTGGGGGAGACTCAGCCAAAGGTGGGCATGGTCCCCAGCAGAAAGGTGGGGGGACAAGGGTAAAGCACAGGAGTTCTCTAAAGGGCCCCAAACTAGTACCCAGGGTAAAGGTTCCCAGCCCCCGGTGATAAGAAGAAAGGGGTCTCTACAGGGAAGCCTGTTGAGACCGGCCCCCACAAGTGTTATGCATGTGACCAGGTAGGTCACTTCAAAGGGGACCCCAAGTGCCCAAAGGGGACACAGCCACCCACCGGTGGACAGTCCAAAGTGTTGGCTAGTGTAGCGCTTGGGGAGGAGGGGTGCCCACAGGAGGGTGGGGATCCCGCAGAAATGACCCTTGTCTCACTAGGGGACAGTGAGATGGTCCCAGGAAACCAGGTGCCCCCTAACACAAAGAAATATAGCACCTGGGTGACCATCAATGGGAACAGGGTAGAGGCTCTCAGAGATACTGGAGCCAGTGTGACCTCAGTCCGGTGTCACCTGGTCTCTGAGAAGCAGGTAGTCCCAGGGGCATTCCACCAAGTAGTTGCTGTAGACAACTCTGAGCGCCAGTGTATGGTGGCGCAGGTTCCCTTTGAATGGGGGGGGGTCTCAGGTCCCTTGAGGGTGGTTGTGAGCCCCACCATGCCTGTAGATTGTCTGCTAGGTAACGACCTGGAGCAGTCCTTATGGAAGGATGTTGAGCTCAGGTCTCACTTGGAGATGCTTGGGTTGCCAGAGTGGGCATGCGTGTCTACTCGGTCAATGGCAGCCAGAAAGGGTGATCAAGAGGACTTGGAGCCTGGAACAGTGGCCCAAGTCCCTGCCAAGAGGAAGGGCAGGGGGCGTGGGAAACCGGCCCCCGAAGTTCCCACGGACCGGGAGGAGGCGGACCTCGAGGGGGACGCCCCGGTGCCTACAGGGGAGCAGGTAGCCGAACTGGGAGACATCTCTGAGCTGACCCATTGGCAGCAAGAAGGGGGTCCCACCAGGGAGGAGTTCTGCAGGGAGCAGAACGAGTGCCCTACTCTGGAGGGTCTGCGGCGGCAGGCTGCAGACCAGGCAGCTGGTAATCAGTCCGGGTCACATCTGATCTACTGGGAGAATGGTCTCCTATACAGTGAGCCTAAGGTTGCTGAGCCTGGGTCAGCCCGTGTGCTGGTGGTACCCCAGCGCTTCAGGACCTTCCTACTGGGTCTGGCTCATGACGTGCCTTTGGCAGGACATTTGGGGCAGGACAAGACCTTTGACAGGCTTGTCACCCACTTCTTTTGGCCCCAAATGCGAAGGCAGTCAGATGCACACTGTAGGTCTTGCCAAACTTGCCAGGCAAGTGGTAAGAGTGGTAGGAAGGTCAAAGCTCCTCTCCAACCTTTTCCTGTTGTTGGAACACCCTTTGAAAGGGTAGGGATGGATATTGTGGGGCCACTGGATCCCAAGACAGCCATGGGCAACAGGTACATCCTGGTCTTGGTGGACCATGCCACCCGGTACCCTGAGGCAATCCCTCTCCGGACAACGACGGCGCCAGTGGTGGGCCGGGCGTTAATGGGGATCTTTTCCCGTGTGGGATTCCCCAGAGAGGTGGTTTCTGATAGGGGGACCAATTTCATATCCAAGTATATGACATCCCTGTGGAAGGAGTGTGGTGTAACCTACAAGTTCACCACTCCTTACCACCCCCAAGGAAACGGTCTGGTGGAGAGATTCAACCAGACCTTGAAGGGCATGATCAAGTGTCTAACAGAACCCATGAGGCGTAAGTGGGATGTCCTCTTGCCATGCCTGCTCTTCGCATACAGGGAGGTGCCTCAGAAGTCTCTTGGGTACAGCCCCTTTGAGCTCCTGTATGGCCACCCTGTCAGAGGACCTCTGAGTTTGGTAAAGGAAGGCTGGGAGGCAGCTCCCAGGAAAACTCCCCAGGATGTGTTTAGTTACATGCTGGCCTTTAGAAACCAAACTGCCCGCTTCAGGAAACTCGCTCAGGCGAACCTGGAAGCAAGCCAGGAAGAAATGAAGAAGTGGTATGACCAGAATGCCTCTCTGGTCGAATTTCGACCTGGGCAAAAAGTGTGGGTCATGGCCCCAGT
Source organism: Calotriton arnoldi (assembly GCA_963921515.1). Classification (NCBI taxonomy): domain Eukaryota; kingdom Metazoa; phylum Chordata; class Amphibia; order Caudata; family Salamandridae; genus Calotriton; species Calotriton arnoldi. Next base: position 198,714 of record CAWUFW010013878.1, on the reverse strand, counting down.
GGAACCTTGTGCCTTGCAGGACAAGTGGACTGGGCCATATGAGGTGGTGGAGCGCAAAAGTGACGTCACCTACCTGGTGGATTTGCAGGCTCCAAGGAACCCTTTGAGGGTCCTCCACGTGAACCGCCTCATGCCCCACTTCGAGAGGTCCGAAGTGAGTATGCTCTTGGCGACAGATGATGGGGTGGAAGAGGAGAGTGAGCCTCTCCCTGACCTCCTGTCTACCAAGGAGCATGATGGGTCAGTAGAGGGTGTGATCCTCTCCCCTACACTGACTCAGGAGCAGCAGGGGGACTGTCACCAGTTGTTGGGACAGTTCGCCCCACTGTTCTCTCTGACCCCCGGTGTTACTCACTGGTGTACCCATGACGTGGACACTGGTGACAGCCCTCCTGTGAAGCACAAGATTTACAGGTTGACTGACCGGGTCAGGGCCAGCATCAAGGAGGAGGTCTCTAAGATGTTGACGTTAGGGGTGATTGAGCCCTCCAACAGTCCTTGGGCCAGCCCAGTGGTCTTGGTCCCAAAGGCTGCTGTACCCGGTGCCACTCCAGAACTGCGGTTTTGTGTGGACTACCGTGGGCTCAATGCCGTCACCAGGACTGACGCGCACCCCATCCCCAGAGCTGATGAGCTCATTGATCGGTTGGGAGCTGCCCCGTTCCTCAGCACGTTTGACTTAACGTCTGGGTACTGGCAGATTGCCTTAACCAATGGGGCCAAGGAGAGATCAGCATTTTCAACCCCAGAAGGTCATTACCAATTCCGGGTGATGCCCTTTGGGTTGAAGAATGCCCCTGCCACCTTTCAGAGGTTGGTCAATCAGGTGTTGGCTGGGCTGGAGGATTTCAGTGCCGCCTATCTGGATGACATTCCTGTGTTCAGTTCCAGCTGGGAAAAACATTTACAGCACCTTGAGAAAGTGTTGAGGGCTCTGCAAGGTGCAGGCCTCACGATCAAGGCCAGTAAGTGCCAGATCGGGCAGGGTTCTGTGGTGTACTTGGGACACCAGGTAGGAAGCGGCCAGGTGGCGCCCCTACAACCCAAGATTGACACCATTCTGGCTTGGGAGCCCCCCAAGACCCAGACAGAGGTGAGAGCCTTCTTAGGTCTCACCGGCTACTATAGGAGATTTGTTAAGGGCTATGGCACCATCGTTGCCCCCTTAACGGAGCTGACTTCGAAGAAGCAGCCCAGGAAAGTGATCTGGACTGAGTCCTGCCAGAAAGCTTTTGATGCCCTGAAGGCAGCCATGTGCACGGCGCCCGTGCTCAAGGCACCTGACTTCTCCAAGGAATTCGTCGTGCAGACTGACGCTTCAGAGCATGGTGTGGGAGCGGTGCTCTCACAACTGAACGAAGAGGGCCTGGATCAGCCTGTAGTCTTCCTTAGCAGGAGACTACTCCCCAGGGAACAGAGGTGGAGTGCCATAGAAAGGGAAGCTTTTGCTGTGGTCTGGGCACTGAAGAAGCTGAGACCATACCTGTTTGGGACTCACTTCCGGGTTCAGACAGACCACAGGCCCCTCAGATGGTTGATACAAATGAGGGGTGAGAATCCAAAACTGCTGAGGTGGTCCATCTCCCTACAGGGAATGGACTTTACGGTGGAACACCGCCCTGGTACAGAACACGCCAACGCAGATGGTCTGTCCAGGTTCTTCCGCCTTAGTGAAGAGAACTCCAATGGGGTTGGGTAGTTCTCCCTACTTTCAGCTGGAGGGGACATGTGTTAGACTTGGCATCTTTTGGCGTGTTTCCCCTGACTTTTTGCTTTCTGACCTCCCGTGTTTGACTCTGTTTTTGCTGGTGTAATGATTCTGCGCACTTTCCTCACTGCTGTCCAGTGGGAAAGTGCAAGTGCTCCTGTATAAAATATGTATGGATTGGTATTTCCATGATTGGCCTATTTGATCTATGTGTCAGTCCCTAGTAAAGGGCACTGCGAGTGCCAGGGCCTATAGATCAAATGCTGTTGGTGGGCTGCAGCACTGGATTGTGCCCCCACGCAAACAGCCCGTAAAGTGTAACTCGGGCCTGCCATTGCAGAGCCTGTGCGCAGCCTGGGGCTGCCATGTCGACTTGGCAAGTGCACACGCTTGCAAGTCCCTAACCCTTCCCTTTTCTACATGTTAGTCACCCCTAAGGTAGGCCCAAGGTACCCCTGTGGGCAGGGTGCATTGTATGTGAAAGGTAGGACATGCCCTGGTGTGTGTGGCATGTCCTGATAGTGAAATACAGCCTACTTCGTTTTTCACTATGGCAAGGCTACCTGTTCCCCATAGGCCAGAATGGGCAGTTTTGATTATTACATCCTATAATCCTAAACTGACGCAGGGAACATGGTACAAATTCGAGTTTAGTATTCCTGGACTCAGAATGATAAAATGCATCTTTTAGTAAAGTTGGTTTTAACATTCTGTGTTTGAAAATACCACTTTTAGAAAGTGGGTATTTTCTTGTCTAACCATCCAAGCCTGCCTCTGCTAGGTTGTGTATTCCGTGTCTGGAGTGTGAGTGACAGGGGCTGGGGATGCCAGGAGACAGGGTGAGTCAGCACAGGGCTGAATAGCCAGATCTACATGTAGATGGGTGGGAGGAGTACACCTGGGACCTGAATAGGGCTGGGCCTTCCCTCCACAATGCTGGCTCCACCTCCTGTGGTGCGTCTGATGTCCCTAGCCTGCACCCTGAAAGGAAATACGGAAGCTTGTCAACAAAGTGCTCCAAGACTGACCAGAACTGGTTTGGGCCAGGCAAAGGCCTCTCTGCCTTCAGAGAACAAAGGAATTTGGGATATAAATATTGGGGCCCTGACCCCATGAATTTAGATCTCGCTGGAATCAAGGAACCTGCCAAGAAGAAGAGCTGGAGAGCTGCTAGGAGGAGTACTGCCCCTTTGCTGAGTTATTGCCTTGTTGGGTTGGCCTGCAGTTGCTGCTTCTACCTTGGGCAGTGAAAGGACTGGACTGAACTTTCTACTACTTGTGCTGAGAATCTCCAAGGGCCTGAAACCGAGCTGGCCTCCTGTTAAGAAGTCTCAGGGACTGCAAAGACTTCACCACCCTCTGGGTACCGCTTCTGGAACCGCTGTTTCAGTTGCCACAGAGGAAGGGAACCGCAACCGACTCCGTCAACCGACTCCATCGCTTGCCCGGTGTCCTGTTTGCACCGCAGACCGCACCGTCCGCATCTCGCACCGCAACCCTGGTCTCACCGACGACGATGTCCGACGCCATCGCCACCGAGCCGCTGCTTGCACCGCGACCTGTGGGCACCGCAGTTCGCATCGCTTCACTGTGCCAGCCGGACCAGACCGACGCTGTCGCTGCAACTGGCTCAACAATCGTGACCGCATCGCAGTTGGGGCACCGCTCGCACGCTTCGCGACGCATCGCTCCAACTCGCACCGCTGTCCGACGCAGCTCCCGCACTCCGGCTTGGTCGCCTGCATCGCAGCCTGCCAGCACCGCATCGAGCACCGTCTCACCCTGCACCGCACGCCTTGGACTCAACGACTCCGTCTGCACGATTGTCACCGAGCCGCTGCCTGCACCGCATCGAGAGGACACCGCGCCCTGCACCGCTTCCATCTTGCACCGCAACCGCGACGTACGCCGACCGCCTCGCACACTCCGTGCCCGCCACAATGAGAAAAGGTACTGTGACCGAGTCTGTTCACGACTCTGCTGGCCCGTATCGACGCGGTCGGCTGGAATTGTTAGATTCTGTGGTTTTCAGCATCACGGTAGACTCGGACGGAGCTACCGACTCGTACGAAGTTTGTTTTTGAACTATTCCTACAAAGAAGAAATTATCTTGCAACGGAATCACTTTTGAAGTACTGTATTGTGGATTTTTATCGTATTTGGCCTTGTCTTGAGTATATAAAAATATTGGTTATTTTTCTAAACTGGTGTGGTGTCCTTTTGTAGTGCTTACACTATATTACTGTTGGTTATGTGCAAATGCTTTACACACTGCCTCTAAGATAAGCCTGACTGCTCGTGCCAAGCTACCAAGGGGGTGAGCAGGGGTTATTTTAGGAGTGTAACTCCCTTATCCTGACTAGAGTGGTGGTTTCTGCCTGGCTTTGGCACATGCCCTAGCCTACCAAAAATCCCATTTCTAACACAGCCCCATCCAAGTTCCTCACACCTGTCCTGGATTCCCTCACCAGCTAGGGACCCCAGCACCCATACGTCCCCCACAATGCGCAGGAACAGCTGGAGACCAAGCAAGGACTGTACGCCATAGCTGGATCCCCGCACATGTCGGGGGCAATCGACTGCACACTTGTCTCACTTGTGCCCCCTGCCAACACCGCACACAATACCCCAATAGAAAGCACACGCATCCCATCAAAGTGCAGGCAATAGTGGACCACAGGGGACCTTTCACCAATGTCGTAGCCAACTACCCAGGCAGTGTGCATGATCCCTTCATCTTCCGTCAGTCCAACATCAACCAGCGCTTCCAGGATGGCAACTATGGGAATGCACTGCTCGTTGGCAAGTACCAAATGAACACACCACACACCTCAACTCCACAATCATGCAACTCACAACTCTGGCACTGCACACCTCACAAAATCACATACAACATGCCAAACAACATGCCCACCCGCCAGACACGACAGCACAACTTACTGTGGCAACCTTGGTTAGCCATGTACATGAGCCATCAACGGCATGGCACCTCAGCCACACAATAGCGGAATGTGGGGAGAGGTGGGAACCAGGCATGTGCGAAGGAGGCAAGTGACCCATGAATGAGAATGTACACAATGCCAAGTGTGGCGGAGATGTGCTGGACAGACTGCAGTATGCAGACCACAGACATATCCATGTCTACATGCACTGCTGGTGTTTGGAGTGTAGTGGACAGTAGACGCAACCATGTCACCCAGCCAGTGGGGAAGATCGTGGAAATGTAGCTTGTGACGTCTTCCCCTGTAAGCGTGTGCGGAGTGGGCTGGCCCGGAGGACGCCAGGCCAGCGTAGGGGTGTGAATAAAAAGCTCGTAGCTCTGGGCGTGGTTCTCTGCCGAAATGTCCAACGTGTCTACCAAGGCGGCGCCCCCCACCCTGCCACGAGAACGACGCCGTCGCCGTGAGCGGTGTGGCCCCGATCCTGTGCGCCTGCTGCACCCCGGGCTGCTGGTCCCCGAACCCGTCACGCCCGCCCCTGCGCAGCCAGGCCTCACTGCCCACCTGCCGACACCGGCGTGTGTCAAGGAGGGCCCACCACGTGCCGGCGCAAGCTCCAAGCCTGAAGCCCGTGACCTTGGCAGCCTCCTCAGACCATCACGGCCTCCGCGACACAGGCCTGCTTTACTCCTTTCTCGTTGACATACTCCACCGCTGCCTCCGGCCTACACTACAGTCAAGTAGGTCACACATTTGGAACTGAGTCTTGATTATGCAATGGCAGAGTACACACTTTACGGCTGAGTTTATATCACTGTACTACCTTCGATGTGGTGCCACCAACTCTGTGCATAGCATTCGAACTACACCTGTCTGTGGTCCCTTGCTGACTACTGCCTTCGGCCTACACAGCGGTCAAGTAGGTCACACATGTGGAACTGAGTCTTGGTTTCTGCATGGCGGACTTCATATCATTGTACGCAAGGAGACGAGTAAGAGGAAGACGCTGTTCAGTCCAGGGGAGAAAAGGATCATCGTTATGGAGGTGATCGAACACTGCCGACAACTGCTCTGGTGTCACTAACTCTGTGCATCGCGGGCCAACGACACGTGGCTGTGGGCCTCTGCTGACTGCTGCCTCGGGCCTACACTGCGGTCAAGTAGGCCACACATTTGGAACTGAGTCTTGATTACACAATGGCCGAGTACACATATCAATGCAGAGTTTAAATCACTATACTCCCTTCGATGTGGTGACACATAGTATGTGCATGGCATCCCAACCACACGTGTCTGTGGGCCCTTGATGACTACGCCTTTGGCCTACACTGCAGGCAAGTAGGTCACACATTGGGAATTCAGTCATGATTCATTTATGGCAGACTTGATATCATTGTACTGGCCTCATCGCAGACTGCATCCCCTTTCAGCTCCGGTGCCACTAAGTCTGTTCCCCGACATCCATGGACACTTTCTGGTTGAACTTTGGTGGCGACTGAGTCTATGGACTGGGGGTTGTCTTCATCATCTATTCGGTGATACTGACTTTGGGGCAAAAACGAGGCTGTAGCATTCCACTCCTCTATTTGCTGCTTCCGGCTGGCTTCTGCCCTCTGCATCATGCCCTGGAGGACACCTTCCACTGTCCCCCGCAAACCTCCGCTACATTCACCTTTGACATCGACGAGGACCCGCTCACCTCGTGTGGCCCTATCTCACTGCACCGCAAGTCACCGTCCCATGGCGGTGTGCCTGTGCCGGCCGCAGTACATCCTGGGCCACTAACTCTGTGCAGCTCAAGTCAAGGCCCCTGTCTGATGGCATATTGGTTGGCCTCTGGGTCGATGGACTGGGGGTCATCAAGGCCATGTGTCTGTGGCCCTGCACTGTCCGCTGCCTCCGGCCTCAACTGCGGTCCATCTGGGCTCACACATCAAATCAAGTCCTGACCTGCCCAGACGTCGCATCACCGCAGGATGCACACGTCACCACCGCCAGGACCAACTCCAAACAACAGGTGCCAGAGTCGGAAGTGTCTTACTGCCAGACTGTCAGAGTTGCTCACACCTGTCGTGGGTGCCATCATCAGCTTGATACCCTGCTCAGCTCTTCAGGTGCCACTGACTCAGTGCACCACAAATCATGGACCATTCTGCTTGCATGTTGGGTGAACACTATACTTTCTCCGGCTACCACCATGATGCTTCACAGTTGTTTCTGTTATGCTGGTGTTTTCTGTTTCCGCTTTAATTGTGATCACTGTTCAAGTTGTTGCCAGCACCAACGACCCCATGTGGGCTGGCTTACACTCACCCCACACACATCCAGCACATGCGTCACTGTACATGTGACCATGCCAATAAAGGTGTCGAGCGCACGTGCCTGTAGCCAGTTCAACGAACTATCTGAGTGTGTCTGTGTGCTCATGATGTATGCATTAGGGCCCCGGGCCCTACAACATTACATTGTGCCATGTACAGAGGACGCAGCCATGTCACCGCAGGCAGCGGGTGAGACATTGCACATGTAGCTTTGTCGTCCCCCACTCAATATGTAAGAGGAGTGAACTGGGCCGGCGTACGACAGTCCAGTGTGGGGGTGTGAATGATTATTCCGTGGCTTCAGTACTGGAAATGTGCAAAGGCATGTGTCTCTGTCACAGTGTGGGTCTCCATTGGGGAGTGTAGGTGGTCCCTGATGGGACCTAGACACCCACGTATGGGATCTAGTTCGGATTCCATGAGGTAGTACCCCACCCGCACATGTTCGGCCACCCCCTTCTGGCAGTCTGACACCTGGCCTTGGAATGCGATGTGTGCTTCGGTTGGCTTCTGGGAGCCAGCCGGGGTGGTGGGTGCATTCAGCTGTGTTGTCTATGCAAGGGGTGGGGTATCCTCGATGCAGCGGTGCTGCCCTGCTCCTGGAGGTCGATTGCCTAAGATGCCCATGGACTGTTGTAGGGCGTCGGTGTCGGGAGTGTGGAGGTCCTCTTCAGCATCACTGTAGAGTTGTCTGGTCTGGTCTGCTGGATGTGTTGTGTGTCCCTCTGCAATGTGAAGGGGAGATGCTTGTTGACATTGTGTTGGCATGTATGTTGCCGCATTGTTCAAGTTTACATACAGACTGCATGACAATGTACATTGTGACTGTTTGGGAGGGGCAGACTATTTGATGCGGGACAGTGGACATTTGGACTACATGACGTAGGTGAGGTTGTACACGTACATTTGCATCTCACAGTTTCCTGCTATGTCAGATGTGATTGCCCATTTTCTACGCACAGGCGGACCCAGTTGTGTCCTCTGTTCTGCAGTGTAAGTGTTGCACTGTGTACCACATTGTCATCCATGTGGATGTGCTGTCATTGCTATGTGTGTGTGTGCTGCATTGTGTGAGAGTCGCACCTGCAGCTGTGATTTTGCTGCCCCTTATCCCTTAGAGGCGGTCTGCCTTTGGCTTTTGTGCTTTTAAGGTGCTGTGATGTTGGCGACTTGGGTCCTTTGTGCTCTTGGATGGTTTTTGTACTCTTGTGCATTGTTTGTCTGCAGATGTATTGTTGATGTCAGTGGTTGTTTGTGCACGTGGATGTGTCAGAGTGTGACCTGCTCCTTTCCGGATGTGGTCCACACTCAGCCACCTCAGTCTCGTGGTGTGCACAATGTCATGGTGATTGTACTCCAGCCATGCTGCTCATCATGTGGTGTCACTTGCATTGTCAGTGTGGCTCTCACATACGCATCTTTGCTGTGTTTCGCACGGGTGCATGTGTGTGTTGTGGAATTGGTGATGTGTGGGGTGGGACCCCTTTGGGTACATGGTGGACGGGGGCCTACTTGATGTTTGTATGTGTGCTGCAGTGTGCCACGGGTTCAGGGACATGACCCAGGGTCATTGTGGGTGTGCGGTGTGCTACATGTCATTGTGCATGTGTGCCATTGTGCCCGTCCCCCCGTCCCCACAGTCCCTGTTCGTTACTCACCCTGTTGATGTTGTGTCAGGTCATGTCGAGCAGTGTCCAGACTCCCGACTCCTTGCACCGTCTCCACACTGATGACTGTGGCCACCATTTGCTCCAGCTCCTCCTGTGGCGCAGGACTCCCACCTCCATTCGCCGATGCTGCCTTCCTGTTGGCAGCGGGTTTCTGCTTGGTTTGGCTTTTCACATCGTGCCAGCGCATCTTGGCCTCCTCGACACTCCGGCTGCATTCACGATGGAATGTCATTTTACCGTCTGTGTTGCCAATGACACGGTGGAGGTGACGGACAGTTGTTGTTAGTGCTCTGTCACCTCCGTGACGACGATCCGGTTGTCATGCGGACTGTACCCCGTCTTCCTCTTCCTCTTCTCCTTGGCCTTCCCCGACCCCGAGGTTCCTTGCTGGTGGTCTGTGTGGCTTGTGGGGTTCGCGTTGACCTGGGTACTCGTTCCGGGTTCATCCATGTTGCTACGCAGTTTATTTTGTTTGTGGTGTCTTTTACTTGTTCAGCTTTTATGGTGCATTTTCCCGCATGACGCGTGGGAATTGCAGGCCTGTCGCTGGTTATCGCTGATTTTTGTATCGCGGTTGGCCTCATCGCAACTTTATTCGCGTTCGTGTTTTGCATTTTTGCAGCGTCGAGTTGAATTTAACGCGGTCATTTGACGCGTTATCGTGGGACTATCGCATGATGCCACCAGGTTGGGAATACTACGTTAACAAGGTGTTGTTTTCCCGCGATAGACTGCGTTGTGAGAAGTTGCGTTAAGCTAAACTTGCTGTGGTTATCACACGTTCTTGTGAATATGCCCCTTAGTTACTTCTGGTCTGATCTTACATAGGAGTTTTGTCGCCAGGTCCTGAAAGAGCCACATCTTTGGTGAGTTCCTTTAGGCCGGACACGGTAAACAAGGGATATGTTTGACACTTCGTGGCTCCCCATGAGCTATTCACTGGCTCTTTTCCCCCTACTTAGTTTGTTATGCCAATGCCTGCTAAATTGGTTGCTGACTGGGAGGCGGAACTGGGGCTGGGCTGTCTGATAGCAGCGATTAGGGATGCATTTTCTTTCACATCTGCCGGGGTTAGGTCCGTCATTCTAAGGCCAGTAGCTTCACACAGAAGTGTTGCTTTTCCCTTTCCTGCTGGATAGCATATTGAGTAATCGGGTGAGGATGAGGGTGCTTGCATTCCTGTTCCCATGGGTGAAACCCCTTGTACCTCCTCACAGAATTCACTTCATTGCTTAGGTGCCATTTTTGTGGATGCCTTAGTAGAAGTGGAGGTGCGTAATTTGATCTGGGAGTCACGAGAAATCTGCTTCATCGTATATAATTATACTTTTGGCAGTCGCACCTGAGGGTTCACCGTGGAAGCCACTAGCTGCACCTGTGACTACAAGGGCCGCTGCCATAGCGAACCTAGGGTCCTCCGTTCACCGGAGAGGCCTAATGTGTTCCCCTAAGGGTGTGCTCCAATAATCCTTTCCTTGTTATTCACTGCAATAGCTAGTGCCACAGGGAAATTTCTCTCTCTTCCCTTCTCAGTAGTTTAAATTGAAAGAAATACATTGGGGGGGGGGGGGCTACTTTCTGGTCCCAACTTTTGCTTGCAAAGCTTTTATCTTATATAGCTCATTCACTGCAAATACTGCCCATGCTGCCGCTACTGCCAATCTTGAATTGACTTTGAACCACCCAGCATTAAAATATTCTTTTTCTGATGGTATTCATCGACAGCGTGAGTCAGCACGCCCATGGCCGGAGGCAGTAAATCCAGGCAGAGAGTCCAATGAGGCTGCGAGGGGGGGTAAGAGGGGGGAAGCTGTTTCGGCACGGATGCTAGTTCCAGCTTAAAAAGAAGAGAAACCGACATGTCATGTAGTGGCCCGTCGCCACTCCAAGAGTTCCATGCCAGCTAGGGAGCGCCACCCACTCCGGCTCAATATCTCAACTCAGTAGCAGACGGTTGCAAAGGTAATGTTCTTTTCCATAATATTTAGAAAAATCCAGCTTTACTGTTGAATTCAATTTTTAATAACTATTAAAAGTAGTTGTTTACTTATTTTTCATGCTAATCCCATCCATGAAATGCAGAATTAATATTTAATATAGCATTCCAGTGTTTTCCTATGGAATAGTACACATTACCACAGTTAAAATAGCTTTCATGTTTAACATGAAATTTTTACATGTCCTACTTGTAAATAGTATGCACCTTGCCTTATGGGCAAAATGACCTACTTAGGGGTGACTTATAAATATTTTAAAAGGAAGGTTTAGGCCTGTCAAAAAGGGTTATTTTGATAGGTCGAATTTTCAGTTGAAACTTGCACAGCTAGGCTACTGGTAGCAGGCATGTTTGCAATGCCACTGTAATGGATGGCACAGTGCAGTCCATGTGAGACATTTAACTTACAGGCCCTAGGTACACATTGGTACCAGTTGGTACGGACTTATAGGTAAGTTAAATATAACAATCGGGTGTGTCAATTTTATCAGGTTTAAAGAGAGAGAACAGCTCATTACTATTGGTTAGCAGGGATAAAGTGCACAGAGTTCTACAGCCACAGAAAATAATCAATGCGAAAATCAGGGGTAATACCACTGAAAAGATAGTTATTTCCAACCCTGGTTAATCAGAAGGGCAATTCAATGTGGATATTCAGAATAACCAGAAGTGAATTCGGTGAGGTGCGGTAGAAGTGGCGACAGCTTTGAAAAGCCAAATGCACAAGGAAGGGCTTGTCACCAAGAACCTTTGACCAGTGACTTAGAGGTTCCTTCTAGGTATGCAACTATAGAATGGAATCCACTTAACACCTGGTGAACAGAGCTGCCACTAATGCCCTAAAGAAGTTAAACACAGGAAACCGCTGCTACTAAGTCACTTGGTGGCTGAGGGAGGTGGAAGAAATGAAAAAATATCACCCTAAACCTTGAGAAAGACTGAGAAAGTGAAAGTGATTAGTGCAATTGAGGAGTCCCAACACACATATTAGGGCTTACTGGTGAAAGAGGGAGGTGAAAATTCAAGCAAAGCAAATTAGGTCCCTAATACCAAAAGGCATGGGAGATGGGGATATGACAGGCAGGCGGGGGATGGAAAGGAGAACATCGTTAAAGCCTTGCTGCAGGCAGAAGGCAAAATCAACTTCTGTAGATTAAAGCTCAGGCATAGCAGTGCAAGAGTCCATGACCAAGTTGGGATATGACAACCTCAAAACTGAACAAAGTGAAGTCAAAGAGAATTTGTAACAAAGTTTAGAAGATATCAGAGAAGAAGTCACACACCTAGGTGAAAGGGTATAAATATTGGAAGAGAATAATGATAAGAGAAATTCTGAGAATCTTGTACCTGGAAGGATGACACAGTTGATTACAGGATAAGAAAAGATGACCTTGAAAGCAGTTCTGAATAAACAAAATACTTATAAGAGGAGTCCTACCAAAGGAAGAACGAGCAAACATCAAGGAATATGTTTGTGAACTCTGCAGAACCCTAATAGACCAAAAAGACAGGCTTCCACTAAAGGTAGATAAAAAAGAAGAGGGTTGCACCCCTTCTTAATCAAAGAAACATGCTCCCAAACATTGCAGTCAGACTACAGAGCTAAAAATACAAATAAAAACATATGAACAATTTGAGAGGGTGGAGACATCTTTCACTACAGTGGTACAAGTGTTTCAAGACATGTCTTCAGTACCACTGCAAAAGAGAAAACAATTTAAGTCTGTGATATACTGCTTAAGAAAGGAGACACAAACATGGATATGGGGATACCCCTTCTGCATTAGTTTCAGTTGGAAAGATAAAAATTGATCAAGTAAATACCTGATGAAAGTCTGAGACATCACAAACCTTGAGCTCGGACAAGCACTGACACAGACTTGGAAGGCCCACTTTAGAGAAGAGCAACAAAATTACATGCAAACAGTGGCCCAGAAAAGCGAGCAATTGCACAGGGGAAAATGGAGGCATTCTATACAACTTCAATAAATAAGTGGTGAAATGGAGCGATCAGAAGAAGCTGGGCACTAAAGCCAAGTCATCTGAATAGGGGGAGAAAGACTGAGGGGAGACAAAAACAGAGAAGAGATGACTGCTTCAAAACACCTGAATTAATGGAACACAGTAAGAAAGGGGTGGCCAGGCTGCAGAAGGTCAAGAGAGCCAGGACCCCAATAATGCACTCTGACAGTATAAAGTTAGATTGTGGACTCTTGGAGTGAAATAGTGGAGTCTCAGGTCCCAGTAAGCCCCACAATTATTTGCTGATGCAACTGTTTTGCAAAGGGGTAATTTTGGGTTGGGGTACAAAGGGAGACCACACATCACAATGGGCATATCACAAACCAGCTCAGAAGATCAAGATACAATCACCAAGACACAGCACAATCATGGCAGACATGATTAGGGTCACAAAGTGCAATGTCTGGGGTCTTAAAGCTCCCACTAAAAGGACAGGAGTGCTACACGTACTCACACTCAAAAAGACTTATATAGGTTTCATTCAAGAAATGAACTTACTGGAAACAGATCAACATTGCCTAAGATCAAAACACTTCCCAAAGCAATATTTCTCCACTATGTGGAAATAAGTATTGCTAGTGGGCATCCTACTATACAAACAATTTAATTTCACAATTGACAACTGGATGGGGATACAGAATCAATAGGCAGTGATACAAAGGTCACATAATGGGATGCCCTCACTCTAGCTTGTCTATTCACACCCAATATAGGCTGGTAAACCTCTCTCTGCTCAATACCATGCAAAATCCTTAAATTGGGGAAAAGCCCCTTGATTACGGGGGGAAATATAACCTGTGATGGACCCTGCCAAAGAGAAAAAACAGAAGACATTTAGGGGACAATAAATATTTCAGTAAAAGCAGGCACTGATTTGATGATGTAGGGGATAATAGATGCTTGGCAACACAAACAAGCACTACAAGTAAAGTTTTCACACTTGGAACAGTGTGTTACTCTGATATGTATGTACCTTAAAAAATGAAAAGACAGGAGGCATTTGGCTAAACTGGAACAAGTTGGTTTAATTAAATGCAGCGGCTGGGAGAGTATCGACAGAGTAGCGTGTGAAGAAAGTCTCTCATTGCACATAAGTTTTGGCCAACCATTTATACAGTTCGTGAATTACAATAAACGGATCTGGCATTCTTGGCCTAGGCATAAACAACACGTACAACCATCTGATAAGGGTGACACAGGTGGCTCTCGACCTCGGATAGAACTAGTGTAGGCCAGTGTGTATGTGCCCAGATGTCTGGCATGAGGAGCGCGTGATCACTACGTGTGGCACGTATGCTGTGTCCTGATTAGCTGAGGGTTCCTAACTTTATGGGGCATCCATCTTTGTGGTGTTTTGGGAATGCGCACCTTTGGCCAAACGTGTTATATTGGTGCCTATTTCCTCAGACCTGTTTGTGGTGTAACTGCCTATCTGTGGGATCGATCAGGGTTTTCCCTTGGTGCGCGTTTGTCTTTGGGCTAAGTGTATCCCCACATGTGACTTGTCAATCTGTAGGCTCGGGTTAGGGTCGCAGGGCCTGTCTGACCACATATCTCTGACTCGGGGTTGATGGGGAGGTCACCTTGGGTGAATCTGACAGCAATGATATGAGTTCACTAAAATGCTTAAAATTAACATGACGGTCATTGATATCAATTTTACAGACATCCTCAGAATTGTGCGTACAGTTGCTATAGCGTGCATTGATATTGTCTTTACTGGTATTGACATTGTTATGTATGCATAGATTATGGCACACATTGACATTGTTTCTACTGATATCGACATTGCTATGCGAGCACCTTTTATGGCATGCATCGAAATTGCATTTATTAGTATTGCCGTGGTGGGGCCTGCATACATCATGGTGTATAATTACCCCGCATTCAGGGATATTAACAAGTGCACAAAAACTATGCATGTCTGGGCCACATCCTCATAGATAAGTACCTAATCATGCAACTAGGGGCCTGATTCACAAAGGTACATTTATACAAAAGTATACATTTACGATTATTTGCTATTCACAAAGGTATCTTACTAGTAGTATCTTTAAGACTGTGGAGTTTCCACACATAAAAAGAGAGGAGTGTCCTATCTATTTATGTGCAGAATCTCCACAGTCATAAAGATACTACTGGTAAAATACCTTTGTAAATAGCAAACAATTATAAACTTACACAAAAGTGTAAGTTTACCTTTGTGAATCAGTCCCTAGATGTGGTCAAACAGAAACCTCCGTGCTCTATTCGATTATGAGCAGTGTTGATTTGTCACACAGGCATCTAGGCTTACATAAATGAGGCATTAAATAAAAAAACTTCAAACAGAGCTGGAGAAAGCAGAAAAGAAACATACAGCATTATATTCATAAAGACTTTGCAAGCAATTTATTACATTAAGGGAACAGAGCAAGCTGTTTGAAACAGATAAGGCGCGTCACATAATGATAAAACTAGACAAAAAATGCTATGAGGATAGCGATGAAGCAGGGAGGATGTTGGTAAACAAATTATGAAACTGCTGGGGCAGGTGCTATATAATAGAGATAAGAGACAAGCAGGGATAATGCTGAAGGCGTACTTTGAGAAATTAAAAGACTTAGAGGATTTTATACAGGCCTGCACTAGAAACCCCAATTAAAAGGAAGTATTTCTTGCAGTTAGGGGTCTAAGAGGCAAAATCTCCATGATCAAGTGCCTTTAGGCAGCTTTCACTAAAATACTGCAGCCTCACTGGTGGGGACAATCACAGAAGTCTTGATTGACATGACCAACATGAATTCCCTGGCACCAACAATGGAGTCATTGCTCCTATTGATTCTCAAGCAATATAAAAATCTCAGCTAGTCTGCACCTCTTGCAGGCCAATATCATGGTTAATTCTTGATGCAAAGTTGTAGACAAAGATATTGACAACTAGGCTCCTGACCCATTTAACTACCCGAGAGCACCCAGATCAGGTGGTCTTTATTCAAGAGAAAGAATGTAGGGTATAACACTAAAAATACACTACACCTTATTGGTAATGCAAGCAATAGAGGCTGTAGAGCAGTCTTTCTGTTAGTGGACACAGAAAATGCCTTTGACAGGGTATGATTGGCCTTCCGGGGGAAATGTAATGAAAAGGATGGGTCTGAGGGAAAGATTCCATAAATGGGTTACAGTAAGCTACTGTGCTGTAATGATGGGTAAACAGTAAATAGAAAGTGTGAGAAACTGGCATAGTATATGGTGCTCACTTATGTAAGTGTAGCACCCTGCACTAATCCAGACAACCCTTATGGTGATTTTAGTGGTGTTAGACAACCTTAGAAAGCTCTCTAAGTGGTAGCTGTGGAGAGCAGCCTCCAGGCTTAGTCCAGAAGGAGGTTAAAGCAGCTTGTTTTACCGGAACGTAATCTTGTTGGCACAGATTAAGTGAAAAAGAACCACACAGTGTATTTATAAAAATATGTATTTATTATAAGACACTCACTAATACATACAAATATCTCCAACCTGGAGATATACGAAATGAGTAAAAAGCACCTATTACACAGTGGTCACCAGGGGGGACCAAACCGTATACTAAAATAGAGGGATGCGAACCACGACTCAAGAGAAGACTGTACCCAGAAGACGTAAAAGTGCCGGCCCAAGGAACCACCCGAGGTAAGTAGCCAGGAACCGCCACAAACCCCAAGAAGGCCGTGTGCAGAGTGGGAACATGACCGCGAGCTCAATTCAAGTCAATGGGTAAGTCACGGTTGCAATTTTAAAGAAGAAGGGCCCTTCCCAGCGGACCATGAAGAAACCCTGTGAAAGACAGAAGGTGGGAGAGCCCCCACCCGTGGATACCTTAGGAACCAGGATACCTACACCAGGGAAGCCGGGTGCATAGGTGTGAAGTGGCGTCGGAAACCGCTGTCAAATTCAATGGAGGACTTTAGGAAGATGCCGCTGGCGAAGAAGTGAAAAGTGTCCGGTGGAATCCAAAGGTGGATTCTAGATGAGAATTATCTGCAAGCAGAGGGGACAGAGTCTATGCCACTCGGGAGTGACCAGGGGGGCATGGAGGTCGAATGCCCACCGATGTCGGGTGTTGCAGGAGAGTTGATGATGACCTTGGTACTGCAGCTGTGCGGACCAGGCGATGCTGTGGAAGACCAAGAGCTGTTCACGAGCTGTCCACGTCGGATGTCGAGAGTTGAGGGGTCGGTGTCCGTTAGGAGCACCAACAAGCCTTGGCAACCGCAACCAACATGGAAAGCAAAAAAGGTGCAGTGTTGGGAACAGCAAGGTCCAAATGAATCGCCACAAGCAGGGGAGTCAGAGCAGGCCCCGAGAAATTAGGAGAGCCTGCTGAAATCAAAGAAGACCCTCAAATTGACACACAGGCTGGAGACACTGGAGTCGCGAAAGGACCTCGAGCAGCTCACCAAAGATGCAGACCCATGATCCAAGAGATGTGATGAGGATGGAGATCTTGGTCACAGGAGATGATTGAGGTGGGGGCTACTGGGAGCCCGAAGATCTCTGAGGAAGAGAGCCAACAAGCCTTTGCAACAGCAAGTCAACGTGGTGCACAGGGGTTCAGTTCCTGCGGCTCCGATGAGGGATCCTGGCCTAAAACTTGGTAAGAGGACAGGGCAGGCCTTGAGGGATGTGGAGACCTACTACCTGTGTTGCGGAGCCTTTCAGAGGCCGTGGGAGCCCAGGATCAGCAGACCAGTCAGCTTCATTGTGATGCCTGCAGATGCAGGGAAGTGACTCCTTCACTTCAAGGGATATTCCTTCAGGAGTCTTGGATGCCCACAGGTCTTGGAAGGTTCCCGTATGGAGCACAGACATTGCAGCAGACGATCAGGGTTACAAGACCAGGAGCAGCAAGAGTCTTCCCAGTTGCAGTCTCGATACCCAGAGCGAAGTCCAGAGTGCCCAGACGGTCGAAGATGAAGTGGTATCTTGATATGAATTTTGTCCCACTGCAAATCTAGGGACCCACCCACAGGTAAGCCCTTAAGTACCCTACGGAAAGGGTTGGGATGAATCAGGGTTCCCTCCCAGGGGAGGGGTTTGGACAGTGGGGAGGATATTCCCATGTCCTTTGTCCAGTTTCGCGCCAGAGCAGGAGCCAAAGGTCTCGTAACCCAGCTTGTGTGCTGCAACATCTGTGCCTGTGCTCCATACATGAACCTTCCAAGACCTGTGGGCATCCAAGACACCTGAAGGAATGTCCCTTAGACTGAAGGAGTCACTTCCCTGCATCTGCAGGCACAGCAACGAAGCTGACTGGTCTGCTGATCTTGCATGGTCATTCTGAATCGGTTCCGATTGACTCGCGGAGTATTCGTGTCGGTCAGAACCGCATCATACACCCCTATTGACAGCTTTTCTGCCCTCAGGATTACGATTTCGATTTCCAATAGCCTTTCCACGTTGGCCTGTCTGACACAGAAAGGCTGTCCAAAAGTGACTTTGGGGGCCCCTGGCAGGGCCCACTAGCCCCCGTGGCTGAGGGGGTACCTAAGGGACCCCCTGTAAAATGCTGCACTGTGTGGCAGGCACCGTGGGGTGCCTGCGACAGCGTGCAGGGTTTTGCGCACACACCCCATTTCCCCATAGGAGCCTGTGTTACAGACGGTTGTGGGCATAACATGAGCTCCCATACAAAACAATGGAAATCCAACCGAACAGTGTTCGGTCGCATCGTAATCTGGCGCTTGGAACCGCTGACCGCAAGTCGGTCGGTCCCGATTCCGAGTGGGTGTCGGGCGGAGGCTTTCCTCCTGACATCGTAATGAGCCCCTAAATGTACAACAAAAACCCACAAACAACACTGTAACTGGCCTCTAGACCTCTCCCTTATATACTCTACCATCAAAATACTGAAAAAAAACTTTAAAATGGCCGCTAAATAAAACTAAAAAAGGACTATCTCCCCATAGAAAGGAATGGGAAAATACGTAAATAAAATTGAATATATGTATTAAAAAATGTAAAAAATGTATTAACATGTAAAAAAGGTCAAACAATACTGTAAGAACAGGTAACCTATGTTAAAATGATGTTAGAAATATTTATATTAAACAATTAAAGAAATGTTAAAAAATGTTAAGCAATAGAAAAAAGCCCTGAAAAATGTACAACACACAATACTATTTAAATATGATTTACATTGTTTATTGAATAATAAAAAAATTAATAAAAGTTGTTTTATTTCTGACTACATAAATGTTTTTTATCTAGAAATATGTTTAAATATGTAAAAATATACATTTAACAAAATGTGAAACAATAAATAAAAAATGTGTTACATGTCTATATTTTATGATAATATGTAAATAATGTTATTTATTAGAAATATACAACAAACTACTTTAATTTATCTTTCTAAACACCAATAATGCTAATTAAATTACATCAACTACTCCTACTAAATAGAAATAGAATTTTTAAAAGTATTTCACACTAAAATGGTTCAAATAAATAATCACACTCCAACGAACCATTTGGAAGACAGTGTTGGTCACTAAAGGGGTGACATTTACTATTCCCACTAGAATCTAAATCAATTTGGGGAAGGTGTTGGACACTAAAGGTAAGGTAGCATTAGCTATTCCCACACCAATGTGAATCAATAGGAAGAAGGTGTTGGACGCTAAAGGGGTGATATTTACTAGTCCCACTCCAATCCAAACATATATGAGGAAGGTGATGGAGACTAAAGGGGTGGCATTTACTATTCCCACTTCAACCTAAAACACTTTGGGCCCGATTACGATCTCGTTGGGAAAGCCTTCACAACGACTCGGATCGGGAATGTATTCCAAACGACTCTGACGTGCGCTGTCCGAAAGCCGGAGTACGATGCAACGCGTGTCAATTCCAAACGAGTCGTACAGAGCACAATAAAGGACGAGCGAGTCATACGGAATCTAATCCGTCCAAGCGAGTCGTCCGGGAACCAGGCCTATGCAAGCGATTTGGACGCGATCGTTGCCAATAGCTCTCCGTGTATGTGACACACTCGGATTACCCCGCAAGTACATGATGAAACATCCGAAGCGGTCACGGAACGTGTCGGTCATGCGCAATAAAGTACAAAAAAACAGACAGAAAATGGCCAAACAAGCATTGTCAATGACAAAAAAAAGCATCTGCCACACCCACAACTCCACCCAAATGAAGGCACAACATAATGACCATGATCCCTTTCAAATTCTAAATACTGACAAGACACATGCACTCATTCACTGCTCCCTGCTCTCTGCCTCATACACCCACACTCCACACACCTTGCACACATTTTGCACATTTGCCTAACTACACTCTCAAACACAAACACATTTACTCATACACACTCACCATCACCTTCACACTCACACACACCATCATCTCCACCCCCCCTCACCATGCCCCCAAAGAAGAATCCCCAGTTCACAGCAAAGGAGTTGGAAGTGCTGGTAGATGAAATTCTCAGAGTAGAGCCACAGTTATTTGGGACCTTAGTCCAACAGACCCCCAGTCCTAGAGAACTAAGATGTGGGACAGGATTGTCGACAAGGTGAACGCTCAAGCACCTTGCCTGCACACAATGGATGACATCAGGAACAGGTACTACGATGTGCGAAGGAGGGTCAAGAAGCTGATCAACAAAGAGCATGAACTGAGTCAGCAGACTGGCGGTGGCCCTCCTGCACCACCGGTGTACTTCACTTCCTGGGAGGAAAAGGTGCGTGCCATCCTTCCACCGGAGAGCATCCATGGAATACCAGGAGCAGAAGAGTCTGGTGAGTACATATTCAAATAGCCAAGAAGGTTAACTCATACAAGGGGGGAGGGAGCACACTGCCCCTCATCCCAGCACAGTCATCCCCATTGCATCCTGGTAAATGCAGTATGCATACTGTCAAAGTTGCTGTACTTGTTCCCCAAAGTAGGTGCAGGTAGTGTACTCATCTCTAGACACGTATTGTTGTGTTTAGCCCTTCCTCAGTAGTGAGTAAAAGTAGCAGAGAGCAGACAAAAGCCTTCAGGGGTTGCTGAAATGCTGTTAAACTCTTCACAGCGCACAGTACCTCTCCACAGGCACACAGGTGCATCAAGGAGACAGTGATACTAAACACTGTTAATAAAGCTCATAAAACCTAGAGTAAAAGAGCATGTAATGTGTATGCCAATTTGACTAACAACATACCTGCAATGAAACAGGAAATCTCACCATTTAAAAACATGTTCATACTTATCACCAACTCACACCAAGGCTTTGTGATCCAAACATCAGTCACCAGCGACAGCCATCTTGTCTGCACACAGTCACCCCCAGGAAAGCTGAGTTACATAAAGGGTGTATGGGATGGTGGACAAAGTGAGTGTGGGCACAGGCCTTGTGTGAGTCGTAATCACACCAAACACTCCTACTCACACACATCCAAAAGTGACCATATGGGTCTATGGCCACATCACAGCATGGGGAGGTGTACTCACATGATGACTAACACTTCCACAAAGCATTGATCTGGAAGCACAATACCACCATGGCCATGTGCCACAAACAGCATGACCCTGGGTCAGCCCTCTTGCCAGTACCTTTCTACTCAGTAACAGGGAATGCATAGTCCCAGGGGTACTCCTTGGGCTGGCCGGGAAGGTGTGTGGAGGACAGGGCATGATGGGAGTTGAACTCACACCTAACACTCCTCCTCCCACATAGCACAACAAGTCCACTTGGAAATGTGCAGTATTCACTGTGAATGGAAAAGTCTTGGCAACATGGCTGACACTAGGGATTGGTGTGAGGGTCACATGACCATCATTGTACCGGGCTTCAAGATCAACGCTGTGTAGCAGTGATAGTCAGCTCATAAGTACACTTCCCCACACTGGGATGCAGCCATAGGCCCAGATGAGCAATTTGGGAGATGTGTGAGGAGTGTACGGTGTGACTACAACTCCCAAGACACCTGTGCCTGCCATCCTTACCTGCCATCCCAAACACCCTTCCTGTGACTCAGCTTACCTGGGATGGAGTGAAAGTGTGCCGACAAGATGGGTGACACAGGGGGCTAGTATCTGCTGGGACACAAACTAACATCTAGCACACATTATCCTCATCACACCAGTTCACAGTGACAGCCATCTTGCCAGTGTGACTGCATTCACTGTGAGGAAAGCACAGTTCATGGTGGGCTTGTGGGGCTAAGTTGGAAGCTGAGTGTTAGCTGTGACTTCAACTCCCATCATGCCCTGGCCTCCACACACCTTCCCAGCCAGACCATACAGCACACCTGGCACTATGCAGTCCCGGGAGTGGATGGAAATGTACTGGCAAGATGGCTGACACTGGGACTGATGTAGGATCAGGCCACAACTCCCATCAAGGCCTCATGCTCCTCACACCAGTCCACAGGGTCAGCCATCTTGCCAGTACATTTCCACCCAATCTCATGGACTGCATAGTTCTAGGTGTGTTGATTGGGTTGGCTGGGGAGGTGTGTGGATGACAGGGCATGATGGGAGTCTGAGTCAGTGCAAATACTCCTCATACCAAATAGACCAACAAGCCAAAAAGGAAGTGTGCTTCACTCACAGTGATTGGAAATACACTGACAAGATGGCTGACACTGGTGCCTGCTGTCTGAATTGACCACAACTCCCACCAAGGGCTTGTGCTCCCCACACCAGTCTCCACTGTCAGCCATCTTGACAGTGTTTGTCCACTCACTGTCAGGAAAGCATAGTTCCATGTGGGCTTCTTGGGCAATGTGGGAGGAGGCGGATTTGCTGTCACTACATCTCCCATCAGGCCTGTGCCCACACCCACCTTCCAAGCCAGCACCAAAAGACTACCTGTTATGCAACTTCCCTGACAGTGAGTGGGAATGTCCCTGCAAGAGGTCTAACACTGATGACTGTTGTCTATTTGGCCACAACTCCCATCAAGGCCTTGTGGTCCAGAAGACCAGTCCCCAGTGTCAGCCGCCTTGACAGTACATTTCCACTCACCATTAGGGACACCATGGTCCCAGGTGTGCTTTTTGAGGTTGGTGGGAAGGTGTGTGTAGGACAGAGCCTGATGGGAGATGTAGGCAGTGCAGATGCTCCTCTTCCCAGGCAGCACAACCAGGGCATCAGGAAGAGTGATGTCCTGACAATGCGGAAAGTCTACATTCAAGATGTCCAACACTGGTGCCTGCTGTCTGTAAAGACCACCACTCCCATCAAGGCCTCATGCTCCTCACACTAGTCCACAGGGTCAGCCATCTTGCCAGCACTTCATGCCATTCACTCTCAGGGAATGCATAGTCCCAGGTGTGCCTCGTGGGCTGTCTGGGAAGGTGTATGGAGGACAGGGCATGATGGGACTTGGAGTCAGAGCACACATCCCTACACACACCCAAAGCAACCCGTTCATCAGGAGCAATGGCTATCTGACTCTGAATGGAAGTGCCCCAGCAAGAAGGCTGACACTGTTGCATGGTGGCAAGTGCACTAGGCATTGTTGGGAGTTGCATTCTGGTTCCACTCCATGCAGCAGTGTCTGCCACCTTGCCACTACACTACCCTCACTGTCAGTGGGCCCTTGTCAATGAGGAGTAAGATGGGCGGGTTGGGAGGAGGGGTGCAAATACCAGCAGCAGGACACAAGCACACAAACCAATGTACATCAAAGCTCCTAGCCACAGAAAGCAAGAAAGTAGACTTGCTGAATTCATCTGTCCATGGAGGTCAAGGACAATATACATGATGTGATTCGGCAAAAAACTAAGCAGTACACAATGTGCTATTCACAGCCATTCCAATGTGCACAAAAAGATGAGAACTAGGAGCAAATTCCTCAGAACAGACTCTCAATGACACATCACATACATAGTAGCCTGTGAGTGTGTAGGTAGCCACACCAATGGGACAGAAATGCACGTGCACAAAGCCCTGCGCACATGCACAAACCTTGCAGCACAACGTAAGGGGATGACTACGTATGTCATTGGCAAAGCACAGATGTGCGAAATAGTAACACACCTGTGTCATGCACAGGGTGTCACTAAACAGTCAATGTATATGTACATGTAATGTCAAGATACAACAACATGCACATGTATGCACAGGGCTGGACAAGCACAGCAACCCCCCATCTGGTACAAAGTACAATGTCCTCAGAAAACATAGGCCAGCATCAGTGGTGTAGTGGGACAATCTATGTACATACACTGACCCTAATGTACATTAGTATATGTAATGTGTATGATCCGAGGAGCTGTGAAAAACACAACAAACATTGTCTCTCTTTTCTACCCACAGGGAGTGCTGGGAACACTTCAGGAAGCCAACAGGACACCCAGTCCCAGACTCTGGTTGAGCCAGAGCTCTCCGGCCTCGAGGTCTCTCACACATCTTTGGATGACGACGAACGACCTGGCACCTCCGGTGTGGGTCAGCGTGCACCACCAGCACCTGGACCATCAGCATCCACTGTGACTACTCCTGCTACATCAGACAACACCCAGATGACCCCTACCCCCATGGAGCCAACAAGACGAACAGACGAGAGCACAGCAACACAGGGCACTCTGGAGTTGGCAGACAACAACACCTCTGTCAACAAGGAAGGAGGCCCAGTGCTGACTGTGCCAGCAACAACTGGTCTTGCTCGGGTGGGTAGGGGTGGCAGGAGGAGCCGTGGGGACAGGTGCCACACTGCAGCTGGTGCTGATGAGGAAGCTGACCCCCAGCTCTCACAGATAATCCGTGCCTATGAGGGCTGCATCGGAGATTTTGGCCAGGTAGTAGGGATCCTCAGGAACATGCAACAGCAGCAGGCTGACCATTACGCCCGTATGGAGTCGTACATGGGCGATATTGACAACCTGACAGCGGTGCACACGGACATCCTCACCTGCCTCCGCCAGATTGCCAACACCATGTCCACAACTCCCTGCGTGCCTACAACATCTGATGCATTAACATCCGCACCTGCCACAGGGAGTGATGTGGACTCTGGCGGAGAGACCCCTGCACAGCTGAGGACTGCACCTGATGGTCCCCCCTCCAAGCATGGGAGGGGTCATCTGTGGAAGTAGTAGTGCGAGAGTGAAGGTACGCAACAACACCAGGAAGTGAACACCTGCTCCTGATGACCTCCATTGTGTGCTAAACGTTCACCTTGTTGACTGTCACTGAACTCTCACACATGGAATGGAGGGTCTAAGTTGGACCTTGGACACAAATGACTGTGGACTTGCCTGAGAATTCCATTCTACAATCCTTACCAACTCCTCTCTTCACTCCGTCCATCATGTTTTGCACTGCACTACCGCATTGTGTGGTCATCACCTCATGCACTGCAATAAATCACTTTGCACAGAATACTTGCTTATGTCGTGACTGAAACACAAATGTACTGATAGAAATTATGCACAAATCCAAGTTTGTTGGTGTGTCAATGACATTGTCTGTGAAAAAGTAACTAGTTCACCTACTGGCTTGGGAGTAAATGTAACCTGACACAGCATGACAGGTACACTCAACCAGTTCATTAAACAGACCATTGTACAAGGAAGAGAATGTATTTTACCATACTGTTGGGAACAACATCACAAAAGTAAACCACTAACAACAACCAGGGTCAGATACACAGATCATCATGGCACATGTAAAGCACAAATTTCAAAGTTGGCTATGTGACAACAGACAAGGCACGCCTCAATGTGGAGCACAGTTTATTCTACAGGCACAACCTGGTGCCTACACAAAAAATTAGATCACATCACACTGTGACAAAAAACATAAATGAACATAAATGTAGTATTAGGTCTTAAGTGAGTGTGTGTCACGGATTCAGGATCAGTTTCAATCTTGCAATGTGTCACTGCATCATGGGTCTGGGAGGTCACAAGTCTCCAGATGACATCAAAAGGAACCTGGGAAGGAGCAACACAGAACAGTCAGGAAATCATCAATCAGTTGCCCACACCTTCAAGAGACTAATCAGATCCACAAATATTTTTCACTGTGAACACTAGCTAGGATTCATGTTAGCACTGTACCTGTGAGCCTAACTCATTACTAGACCCAAAACAATTCGGATGAACATGTTGAGTAGCATACACTCCCACGCATCAAAACATATTGTAAACCAGACACACTGAATGCAACCAAAGTGCTTTGTCACCTCCTCTCATTGCAAACTTACACCCATGTGAAGAAGTTGTTGATGAGCTGCCTCCGGGAATCCCCCTCCTCCTCCTCATCCTCACTGGCAACATGCCCCAGTCTTGGATCCTCCCTTGCTTGCGGCTGCTGGTCTCCGTCATCCTGTATGAGCGGTAGCGCATTCCTCACAGCAAAGTTGTGGAGCATGCAACATGCAGTGACGATACGACACACCTTCCGTGGTGCATATTGTAGGGCTCCTCCTGTACGGTCCAGGCAGCGGAATCGTGTCTTCAGCAGTCCAAATGTGCGCTCAGCCACTCTCCTGGTCCTCCCGTGTGCCTCATTGAAATGAACCTCTGAAGGGGTAACAGGGTTCCGGAGTGGTGTCAGCAACCACGGCAGGTTGGGGTATCCAGAGTCTCCTACACTGAACACAGAAAAGACTTCATTTGTCTGAAAACAGAGTACTATCTCACATACCAGCAACACATAACATTGACATACAACATGACCTACCAACTAACCAGTCATGCTCAGGTTGCAGCCGAGACATCAACTGGGGGATGGCACTATTCCTCATGATGTATGCATCATGTGCTGATCCTGGGAAACGTGCACAGAGATGGGAGATCAGCATGTCTGCCAGACAGACCCCCTGGACATTTATGGAGTGGTAGTGCTTCCTATTCCTGTAGGCCTGTTCATTGGCATGTGGTGGGACCAAACCTACATGTGTTCCATCTATAGAGCCAATGACATGTGGCACACGCCCCAATGTGTAGAAGTCCCCCTTGATGTCAGTCAACTGCCTAGGAGGCGGGAACTTGATGTACACGTCCAGGAAACGTAGCAATGCCGCCAACACATCATGAAGCACATGGCTGAACATGGTCTGTGTCATTCCCCCAGGAGTTCCCACAGTATACTGGAATGACCCAGTGGCAAAGAAATGGAGTGCAGACTTCACCTTCACTTTGGGGGTTAGCGCAGTGGGATATGGCCGTCCAGGCTGCAAATATGGGGCCAACTGGTCAGACAATTCCACAATGAGTTGCCTGGAGAAGCGGTATCGCCTGATGCTATCCCGTTCTTCCATGGTCTGGAGGTCGGGGAAGGGCCTGTGGACAGCCGGTCTCCTGCGATACCTATATTACAAGTGCAAACACAGTGGAGGTCAATTAACGATGTACAAAGATACATGCAAAAACACACAGACAATGAAATCTACACACAATGAAGTAACAGGACTAAGGTTGAGCATAGTTACAAAGCACAGAATGTGACCATTTCCAGACATGTCATCAATGTATGGTTAGCCAGCAATTAAAGTGCTGTACTGTAAACAGTCACTGGTGTCTGTCATTGTACATGTGACTAACCATCACATACTCCACAACCCCGAATATAATAAACCCAGAAATAGGTATGTGCAAACTATCACATTTTTGAAAGGTACACACAACAGGATCATGTAATGCCCGATATGTGGGATACTGGATGCAGACAGCAGGTCACCATGCAAACCCTGCACACCACTGTCACAGGGTGGATACTGTCATGATGTCATGTCTGACAAACATGTACTATCACGTACACATGACATTAACAATGTGAGGCCAGCATGTATTTGGCAAGCAGCCATGTATGCCTTGGACACGAGGACACAACAGCAACTTACATGACAGACACAAGCTGATGTGGCAGCCAAACATCATGGTCCACACATTACAAAGTGACTGCGTAGTACAGAACTCATACACAGTCAAGTTACAGACATGAATTTCACACAATGCACATTGGGCCACACAGTCCACCATAGCAGTGAACATGTGTGGAAACAACATGTCTTCAACAATGATCCCCTGGGTCTGCGTCCAAGCCTCGGAGGGTGTCCTGTGAAGTGTACCTTCAATGTTGTGATGGGCCTCACAAACAGTGTGTTGTGTGCCCCTCAAGCTTGGCTCATCATCTGAGTGTGAGCTATCAAGTCGTGTGTCCAAAATTTAATATTTATCTCTGTCAGCACACATGTAATGCACCAGAACATGAAGATTTACACTACTACCTGCCCTGCTGACCGATTAGTGGAAGGACGTGGTAGCCGTATGCGAACTGTTTCGCTCGCATCCTTTGGCTGTTGTGTGTTTTGGTGAACGACGCAGGTGAGTATTCAAAGGACGCGTTAGCTGTATGCGAACCGTTTCGCTCGCATCCTTTGGCTGGTGTTTGTTACGGTGAACGGCGGGGGTGAGTATTGAAAGGACACGTTAGCCGCATCTGAAACGATTCAGACGCATTGATTGGCTGTTGGTCGTCATGGTGGCAGACACGTGTTTCGTTTCGTGCTCGACTCACGTGAAATGCGATTCTTATACCTTCCATAACCAATGTATCTAATTCAAGAGAGGACAGATTTGGATATTTTGAACGTCGCAGTAGGCGTGTCGGATGAAACAATGGAATGGATTGGGCCAATTTGGATAATGCTACGGACTCGTACCTATTGCTTTGGACGCATGGAACTGAGCCCACCTCAGCTGCACACATATAAGTCTGTGTGTTCCCTACATTCCTCACTTGCCTGCACCACCTGCATCTTTGCTGCACCTCACCATCTCACAGCTGCTGTCTCTACATCCTCTGGGAGCTACCATGGCGCGTACAGTGGAGAGGGCCCCTACCTTCACTGAGGAATTGAACCAGGCCCTGCTGGACAGCCTCCTTCCAGTGTACAGCCAGCTGTATGGCAAACCAGAGGAGCAGATGAGTGTTGATTCCACTGCCTTTACTTTGTCCATGTGTCATACCATGCACCACTAGCATGGGAATTTCCAAGGGCAAGCATGCAAACTGAGTTCCTGTGAGTTTTGCATTGTGTACATTTGTGTTCTGGCCAGGTACACTGCTGTAGAAGTGTGTGTACTGGGGTTGACTTCTCAGCACTGTTCTAATGGTTTGTAGTGATAATTGCACAATGGTCAACTGCCCATGATGCCACTTGCCTAGCCCTTAGACATTGTTGCCATTCTGACCAAGATCAATGTGGACAGCTGTGTGACTCTGACACAAGTACTATGTGGACTAATGGTCTGTCACAATGTCATCCTTACAGGTCAACTCCCATCAGAAGGCCGAGCTATGGCTGACCATCGTCCGGGCAGTCCGATCCGAGGGGGTCTTCAGACGCCGTGTCCGCCACTGCCAGAAGAGGTGGCAGGACCTCCGTGGCTGGGCCCGGAGGATTGCAAGGGTGAAGCTGGGCCTGTCACCTCCACGCAAGAGGGGCAGACGCCGGACCCTGACCCCCCACATGCTAAGGATCCTGACGGTGGTCTTCCCTCACCTGGGTGTGCAGTTGAAGGCCAGACAGCAGCAAGGAGGGGGTGAGTATGTGCCATGTCGCACACCTATGTCCAACATGCATGTTGCACTCCCTCAGCCTGCTGTCCCTCTCACAGGTCATCAGTCAGCCAAACCAACAGTTCTATCTCAAAAGCTGACTAATCCCCATGATCTTTAGATGCCCGGTTGTGCCCCTTTCCATCTGTGACATGTGGGTGACTTATGTCCTGGGTAGTGTCTGTAGTCGCATGTTCATGTGATCTGCACAATATACGACATGTGCATGGACATTAACATCATGAGTGATGCTATTTGCTGACATATGTCAGCACAGTGAGTGATGTATGAGCTGGACTCAGTCTGTTACAAACATATATGTGCGTTAAGTTGCATTTGGAGCACACAGGTGTGAATATACCTCGTTATTACGCAGTCTTTTTCCCCGCAGGGAATTACAACGCGGTCGTTACAACGAACGCATTATAATTCCACATACCATTACCCCGCAAGTCCTAACAACGACTTGCGGAGGGGGGGCGCTGGATGTTGTAATAGTATAATTTACTATTCCAACTCCAGTCGGTGCGGGCAGTAGGGAAGGTGTTGGATTTTAAATCCAACACCTTCTCCCCCCTCCGCAAGTCGTTGTTCCGGCTTGCGGAGTAATGGTATGCGGAATTACAACGCGGTCGTTGTAACAACCGCGTTGTAATTCCCTGCGGGGAAAAAGTTTCGTGGTAAACGTTGTTTACCCACAGGTGTGCGTATACAGTGCTGCCCATCTGGTCAGCAAGTGATACCAATGTGTATGGCTCTGTCAAGTCATATAGATCATTGTGCAACATCTTTGGCCCCAGCCGTAGTGCTCAGTTTGATCAGATGTATCCCATAGGCCAAGGACAGGTATGCCAACCCAGGCCATCAGAGACACTGGCCTATCACAAGTCTGTGTGTGAGGTACCACATTCCCCATTCACATGAGCGCAACCATGTGTCAAACTCTGTGACAGTGACTAAATGTGCCAATATTTGAAAGACACAGGTAGTTACTGTTGGAAACCTGGCTACACATCAAATGTATGTCTGTTGTCTCACAATCACAACAGTTGACGTGTGTATCATCCCTTAACTATGCATACTTGTGGCTTGGCATTGATGTGCATGCTGCATTACCAACAGCCTGAGAGATGTGAAATGTGCATCTACAATCACCTGTTACCTCACATACTCTGAGGGGTAACTAGAGCAATGGCACAAAGTGTACAATTTGTGCCCATTTCACTATAGAAAATCTGATACCAAATCCTAACTTTACCCGTTGTAGTATTCAGAAATGGCATTCAAGAGTATTAAAGTTAGGATTCCAAACTTTGCTACAGCTAAATGCCATTTCTGAAAACCAAAAGTCGTAAAGTCATGATTTGGTCTCACATTACTTTTGGAATCGTGCCCTTTGTGTCTACCACGTAAAGGACCTGCAGACTTGGCACATACAGATGTGGACATAAGCAACATAGACAGGATTGGGGCACGGTGCTGACTGGAACCATGAGATGTACAGATCCTGTGCCAAGAGTCTGTACAGACAGTGCAGCCAGACAGGCCAGTGGCATAGTGTGCCACAAAAAACATTGTGAGGATGCAGTTTTTGGACTTGGAAGTATGTGAACATTGTTCACATTTGTAAATGGTGAGCTGTATACAATGTGCCTGACCTCCAGAGTAATCTCCATAGCTGAGACAAGACAGTGGGCCATTTAACTCTCTCCCTGGCTAGGACTACGACCTTGGTGCCCCAAAGTAACATTCAGATTAGTGAGCTGACAGCAGTGGACCTAAGACACTGGACACATGCAGACAATCACTGTTAACTGTGTAAAATGAGTCATGTTAGGACTATGGAAGTCTGCTGTATTGCAGACTGACCATTTGACCGGTAACGTTAGAAACAAAGATGCACAACATTCTGACTGGGGATTGCAGGGTGGTTACCATGTCACAATTTACACATGTGCATCCCATTTGCAGTGTCACTTCAAGACTCCCTTGCAGGAGATGAGACAGGTATGTCATGACACAAGACCGTCAGGAGCATTACAGATCAGGCCACCTGTAACGTAGTGTAGTTGTTGACATGGTGGTAGTGTAATTTGACATTGATCTAACCGATGTTGCACATGGCATCATGTGTCTGAGAACAATGATTAACTGTTAAACTGGCAAGTGCCATATACACATATGTGTAAATTTTATGTACCTGCTGTCAAAATGATGTATATGCTTGCTCTGTGATGTGTTGTGATGATACCCATGTGTCAAGTCTAAGCAGATGACTAATGTGAATCTCTTTGTCATCCTTGTTCACAGCATCAGCACCGGCTACCAGAGGAGGCAGTGCCACGGACGAAGGGGTAGCGGCTCACCTGAATGGGTCCAGTGCAGAGGAGGAGGGACCCAGTGGCGCGGAGGGTGATTGGAGCTTCACTGAGGGCAGGTCAGAGACCACCACAACATCAGAGGAGCACTCCAGCTCCAGTGAGGACTCCCTTGTGGTGGTGGGTGAGCCAAGATTGGCTCCAACAACATCGCAGACCACCACCACCACCATCTCCACCCTCCCAGCTGCTCACATTTCCCCTGTCCGTGGCCGCTCACATGTTAGGGAGCATATCTCCTTTGGGCCAGGCACTGCACCCCCTGCCTCTGTCTCCCCTGCTGCCCTCAGTGCAGAGACCGTGGATCTACCACATCTAATCAGGCCCTGGCCACCTCACTGACAGCAGCAGTGTCCCTCCTCCAACAGTCCCTCCCTCTCCTTCCTCTGCCCCATCCACAGTCCCAACTACCCTACCTGACCCAAGCACACTCCAACAGGCACCTGGACACACCTCTGCATCCAGGACACAAACCCACAAACACAAGTCTGAATACACACACACGCACACTCAGGAAGCTGACAGTAGACCCACTATGGAGAGGCCCAAACGAGACAAACATGCAGCCACAGGCACTCTGCATACCTCAGCTCCCTCTGCCTCCACAACCCCTACCCTTGACTCTCCTGCTAAAACCTCTTCCCAGAAACTCTTCCTCAAAGAGTTTGACCTCTTCCCCAGTGACCCATCTGTCACCCCATCCAAGAAGAAGAGGCGAACACCCACCCCAGGCCTGAGCTCCAAACTTGTCCCCCCTAAGAGTAAGAGCCCAGAGCCCCCCATCCGAAGATCCTCACGGTCCCCAAAATCAAAAACCCCACCACCAACCCACACTTCCCTGGTAAAATCCAGGTCATCCGAGTCCCAGGCCCCCCTCCCAAAGCTCACACCTCCGACCACATCCCTGTCTTCCCTCTGCGCCTTTATACCAACCCCAAGAAGGTCAAGCCCTCCCCCCTCCCACAGGCTCTCCCCCTCAAACAGCCCCACCACCTCAGTCTGTTCATGCCACTGCAGTGCCCCCTCAAATCTGGCCAGTCCACTGCTGTGGACCGCCCCCAATCTGGCCAGTCCACTGCAGTGGACACCCACACACCACCAGATCCCAGCCCTCTGGAAACGGAACCCAGTGCACCCTAGACCTGTCCCTGTGGTGCCTGCCATGCCCCCATAGATGCCCCTCCCAGGGGAGGTGTACCTTTGCAATTGCAGTGCAGGCAAGTTATGGATGGGGATTAGCCCTGACACCTCCTGGACTATATGCTATGGACTGGCCAATGGCCTTCTGTTGGACAAACGTCAGTTTTATTTTCTTCAAGATGCTTATTAAAGCATGTTTCATTGTTAACACTGTTGTTTCCTGTGTCCCACAACTTACTCATAAGTCAACTGTCCTACAAGTGCAATTCTCAACGTAGGCATGCAATGATGTTCTAATGTGATGGACAGCATGTGGGCCATGGAGTGTGTGACCTATCACAGTATGTATCTAAGTCATCATTGGCTACATTTGCTGGGTGTCATCATCTACACCATTTTGGGCCATGAGGGTGACCTGATTTTGCTAAGCTTCCATGTTTCTCTGACACTTTTGCACATAGGTCGAGCTGCCATTTGTAGACATTGTGCAAGTCTTTCTAAGTGCAACCGTCTAGGATGTGCATGCATTATAGGTTTGTGATGTACAGCAAGTCACCTGTCTCCTAAGAACATCTAGGTACACATGGGGTTTGACTACGTGGTGGTGACTTTGGACACACCCATGTACACAGGGTGATGGTACTAAAGTATGATGTGAATTTGAAGTGTCGTAGCCATGTCTGTGTCTCCATCTGACATGGTAGCCCCCTGCCAAGGACAAGCTTGCCACAGGTGGCCTTCCACTGTATGAAAATCCCCTCATGGCTGTGTGTTCATCTGTGACATATCCAGAGCCCATGGTGTGTGTGAGGTGACCAGGAATCTCAGTCTTCAAAACAAGTTGCCTTCTAAGACTCAAGTCCTTGAAGATGTTCCTGTTTGTCAAGCTTTCTGTGGACTGACTAGTCCAGTGCTATGTCAACCTAATGTGAGTTGTGCCAACCAGATTTTGTCTAGCTACATCATGTTTATTGAGGAGTCTGTCTGTCTGTGCTCTGACGTCATGTATTCAGCCACATCCCTCATGTGATTGGGCCTGAGATTCATGTGTGGGTAGTGATTTGTGCTTGACCAATGATGTTTTCCTTTTGAGCTATGCATGATGCTGTACCAGGTCACACCAAGCTGGCCTAGGGATGCAGTGAGGTGTGTAGTTTGGCCCTGTGCAACATGTGTTGAACATGGCGGAGTGTGTGTGCCAAGATGTGTAGTGTGTCCATCTGGCATGCAGACGCCACTGGAGCCTGTGTGACATCCATGCTCTTCATTTGCACCCAGGGGAGTATGAGGCAATTTGTTGATGCATCCTAGCTGCAGGTGTGTTTAGCAAGGTTGAAGTGGCATGTGCTGGAATGGCACACACAAGGGTAGATGTGATGGAGACTGGTGTATCGTAAGTGTGCATGAAGTGTGGACTCCTATGTGATGGCAGTAGGACTATTTGACATGATGTCAGGATGTGTGGGGTGTTACTTAAGTTCCTTGTCATTTCCTGTGTAGGGGACATGGAGTGTCAACATTGTCCCTATGTGAGTGCTTGTCATGCAGGGGTGTGATTCTGATTATGTGAGCTTGATTTAGTGCCTCCACCCTGCGCAAGGTATGGTAGGGATGTGTAGATGTGATAGGGAGACATCCATCCCTACAAGGTTGTATTGTGGCATGTGATGAGAGCTGTGCTCTGTGGCACTGTTGTGCTATTTGACTGTAACCGAGCAGTTCTGGATGAGTGATGTTTGTTCAAACTGTGCATGAGTCCATGGGGACATTGGTGATGGAAGACCCATGTGGATGTGACAGTGCCACATTGAGACAAAGTTTGACTAATCATAATGGAACAGAGTTGATTTGTGAATGTGAAGGTATGTACACCAGTGATGTGATCATGTGTGCTGAATGGTGAACTGTGAGTTGTTGTGGATTTATTGCATGTTGTGTTTGCATGTGTTTTTTTTTTTCTCAAGTGCCAATCGTTTGGACTTGGGCCGTTTTGGATGAGTATGCAGTGATGTGCATATGACTGAGTACACATCCATAGCACCATGTATGTGTCTTGTTGTGTGATGTGGTGATATGTGGAGTGTGCATGTCCGGGAGTGCTGTGGTGCAGCATGTTGTTGCATGACTGCAGTCAAAGGCATCACTGAGTGTGCAACTGTTGAAGAGAGTGGTCCATCTGACATGTCACATATGTCATCTGCTGAGGAGAGAATGGGTACTGCACATTGTATGCATGTCATGTATCAGAGAGCCGGTGTGTACATGGTGTTGGAGAGTGGTGCTGCAAATGTACGTGTGGATGTGATGAGGGCAGCACCCATGTGGTCTTGTATGTCTTTGTTTGTTGGGGTATGTGTACTGGGCTGTAGCTCATGTGGCTGTCATGCTTCTCCATCTAGATGCACCAGAGAGGCTTATGACGTGCTTTTGTGTTTGTGAGTGATGAGAGATGGGCATGTCGTGAGACATGGGTGTTGTATGGAACATTCCTGCATGTTTTGATTTGATTCAGAAGTTGTGGTGAAGTAACCAAGTGCATATGTGTAGATCATGTGTATGTGAGATGGCAGTGACAGTTGCCTGAGTGAAACTGTGGAAGTAAAGTTTTTGATGAAGCTTGCTGTCGCCAATTCATGTTCATGTATGCCTTTAGGATTAGTCACCGTCAGAACACTGGTGTGTGCAATACCTATTGGCATCACAGGAGGAGTCGCGTCCACCTAGCCTCGGCTCGTGTGAGTTGTGTGTGGGCTTGATTTTGGAGTTGCCCTTTGTAGTCAGTGGTGGTCATTGATTGTTCATCAATGACCTTGGATGGTGCCCTTAGATGTAGGTGGTGTTTGCTTCTGATGTTTAGTCATGATGCTGGAGCATTGGCTGGCAGCCCATTGCTCAGGGGGGTATTGTCCCCTCAAGTGAATTGGCAGCTAAGTGTGTTGATATGCAACCAGTGTTCCAAACAGTCCATAAACGCATCTCTGCACCTCCAAGTAGACTACACACACGTGGGTAATCATGGCATTCAGACTTTGACAGGACAAGGTGTGTGGCCAGCAGGGGAGTGGACTAATTGTGATGACATCCCTGGTTGTGCTGAGACCAACAGCTTGCACTGTGACACAACTCACATGTGACACAGCAACAATTCTGCCAGTTCCATTGGTGTTAGCATTGTTAGCAGTTTTTTAATCTGAAATATGGTTTGGCAGGGGTGGGCCTTGTAGGTGTCCATGAGTGCTACCACTCAGTACAATGTACACTGCCCTGGAGCCTGAGCACAATATGTCTTTGTTGTAGGTGTCCTTGACAGATTTCAGGATATAGAGGCAGTGTTCAAGTAACAAATATGGCAAATGCAGATTCCATTCAGCACATGTCCTCCATCCTCACAGGATGTACCCATTTGCATTGGCTTGTGGCTTGCTATGTGGAGTGTGTTTGTGAGCCACAGCTTGAGGTCCATCCCCCCCCCGGTGTCTACACCAGTGCAGGCAGATTTTCTTACACATTTGGCTGTGCATTGGGGCCATCGAACACTGTTGTTGTATCCTCTGACCAGTGACTCATGTGTCATCCAAATCCTCTGCAGTACACAATCTGCATGGGCAAAATGGCATTACTCATTAGCTGCACATACTGCAGCTTTTGGAGGTGGATGCTGAATTGCTCTGAGGGACATGCAACGAAGTTGACTGCATGTTCTGATCTTGATTTGGCTGGAACACACCCAGGCCGCACATGGTGACTGTCTCCTACATTGTTGATGCTCCATGCTTTTCTCAATTGTAAGTGGGAATGTGGCCTACAAATGTAGCACAATCTATTGCGACACAGCCACTTCTGGTTTGTTGTAGTGGGGGAGTCATGATTAAATATTGTGTGTCTGTGTACTTGTGTGGTGTCGTCCACAGTCTCCTCTGTGCGTCAGTGTACATCGAATCATCACAATGTCATCCTTCTGTGAGTATGTGTACTCCTGTTGCCCTGCAGGGTTTGAATCTGTGTTGTGGTGGACAGATGCTGTGACTTTGTGCCACATATATATGTGCGTCTGGCACCTCCTGTTCCACCATCAAATGTGTGTTTGGCCTAGTATGTTGGGTGCTGAGTGTACCTACCTGATGCTGAGTTTCCCCCATTCGTCATACAGAACAGTACATGGAACCATGGTTACATTGGGATCACAATGATGGCTGGCCAATCATGGAGTCATCGATATACACCCAGTGTGCCACGCTGCCATGGTGGGCTCAGCACTGTCACATTTTGAGGGAGGTTTGGATGCGGCTGGATGCTGCTGATCGAGGGGGGTGGGGTTTGGACTGGCCAAATGTGCATTGCCTCCCAGCAAGGACCCTAACTCCAATGCGGCCTCCCCGCACCGCCCATGCACTATGAGTCATGTTTGCGTATGTGAGATGACAGTGCTCCTTGCAAGGCACGTGACACAGTGTGCATCAGTGAGTCAGCTCCAAAGTCTGGCCCCCATCCTCAATTTGCATCACAGAGGATCGGCAGACTGGGTACTGGCACCTCAATGCTGTGGCCTAGTGGGAACTGTGGAAGTGAGTTCATCTCTTGAGTTTATTTTTGGTAGACCCCCATGCTTGTCCCACGTGTGACCTTGGTGCAGCCGCTCATCAACAAATGCCTGATTGCCCACATTGGCAATTCAAGGCTTATATGGCATACTTTCTGATTGGACTCAACGCACATCTGGTTCAGCACCCCATCGTATCTGTCAGGGCAGGCTGAGCCAGCTTCCACAGTGACACACATGTTGTGTTTGTTCTGCAGTGGGTGGCTGGTCGGTTGTCTTTGTGCATCTTCACCCGTGTATTTCACATGTTTTTGGTGGGCATTGAGTAAATGGTGTGCTTTGCTTCTTTCTCTACTGGCCCTGGGACTCCTACATCTCCACACTGCCAATCCCTTAGATTTCTCAGTCAACGTTGCTGCCACAGTGTGGTACTGTGTCTCATCAGAAATGGGCCATCATGATTCTATCCTCTGTAGTTACTGCTGGTTGTATCAAATATATGTAGTTGTTGATGTATTTGGGATGGTCACATGTCACATTGTGCAATTACACATTGCAGGGAGTGTTAGCCCACCAAAGCCCAGATTGGCAGCACATGGCTGAGGGTATGTATTTCCCCCCAAAATGGTTGCCTCTGCAGTGCTGCAGGTGTTTCCCAACCATCCCCCTTTCTGTCACTACAGTACAGGTGGGGTTTGCCCCCCAATACCCCTATTTGCCCTACTAAGCAGGGGGGGTTCAGGCCACAATCCAATATTTGCCACTACAATACAGGTAGGGTCTGCCCCCCAATACCCCTATTTGCCCTACCAGGCAGGGGGGTTTAAGCCCACAAGCTCATATTTGTCACTACAGTGATGGGGGGTTTGGCCCCCAATACCCCTATTTGGCCTACCAGGCAGGGGTATTTAATCCCACAAGGGCAAATTGGTCAGGACAGTGATGGTGGGGTTAGCCCCCATCCCACATTCTGTGCAAACAGTGCTGGGGCTTTGCACCAGGAACCCCACCACCTATAGGGTAGACATTAGTGGGAGTGATAGGCATCCACCTCCCTATGGAGTGGATCACGGTGGGGGTGATAGGCATCCCCCTCCCTATGGGGTGGATCACGGTGGGGGTGATAGGCATCCACCTCCCTATGGGGTGGATCACGGTGGGGGTGATAGGCATCCCTCTCCCTATGGGGTGGATCATGGTGGGGGTGATGGGCATCCCCCTCCCTATGGGGTGGATCACGGTGGGGGTGATAGGCATCCCCCTCCCTATGGGGTGGATCACGGTGGGGGTGATAGGCATCCCCCTCCCTATGGGGTAGATCACGGTGGGGTGATAGGCATACCCCTCCCTATGGGGTGGATCACGGTGGGGGTGATAGGCATCCACCTCCCTATGGGGTAGACATTAGTGTGAGTGATAGTCATCCACCTCCCTATGGGGTAGACATTAGTGTGAGTGATAGGCATCCACCTCCCTATGGGGTGGATCACGGTGGGGGTGATAGGCATCCCCCTCCCTATGGGGTGGATCACGGTGGGGGTGATAGGCATCCCCCCTATGTGGTAGATCACGGTGGGGGTGATAGGCATTCCCCTCACTATGGGGTGGATCACGGTGGGGGTGATAGGCATCCACCTCCCTATGGGGTGGATCACGTTGGGGGTGATAGGCATCCCCCTCCCTATGGGGTGGATCACAGTAGGGGTGATAGGCATCCACCTTCCTATGGGGTAGACATTAGTGTGAGTGATAGGCATCCACCTTCCTATGGGTTAGACTTTATTGTGAGTGATAGGCATCCACCTCCCTATGGGGTGGATCGCAGTGGGGGTGATAGGCATCCACCTCCCTATGGGGTGGATCACGGTGGGGGTGATAGGCATCCCTCTCCCTATAAGGTAGATCACGGTGGGGGTGATAGGCATCCCCTTCCCTATGGGGTAGACATTAGTGTGAGTGATAGGCATCCACCTCCCTATGGGGTGGATCACGGTGAGGGTGTTAGGCATCCCCCTTCCTATGGAGTGGATCACAGTGGAGGTGATAGGCATCCCCCTCCCTATGGGGTAGATCATGGTGGGGTTGATAGGCATCCACCTCCCTATGGGGTGGATCATGGTGGGGGTGATAGGCATCCACCTCCCAATGGGGTGGATCAAAGTGGGGGTGATAGGCATCCCCCTCCCTATGGGGTAGATCACGGTGGGGGTGATAGGCATCCACCTCCCTATAGGGTGGATCAGAGTGGGGGTCATAGGCATCCCCCTCCCTATGAGGTGGATCACGGTGGGGGTGATAGGCACCCACCTCCCTATGGGGTGGATCACGGTGGGGGTGATAGGCATCCCCCTCCCTATGGGGTGGACCACTGTGGGGTTGATAGGCATCCCCCTCCCTATGGGGTGGATCACGGTGGAGGTGATAGGCATCTACCTCCGTATGGGGTGGATGACAGTGGGGGTGATAGGCATCCCCCCTATTGGGAGGAAAACGGTGGGGGTGATAGGCATCCCCCTCCCTATGGGGTGGATCACGGTGGGGGTGATAGGCATCCACCTCCCTATGGGGTGTATCACAGAGGGGGTGATAGGCATCCCCCTCCCTATGGGGTGGTTCACGGTGGGGGTGATAGGCATCCACCTCCCTATGGGGTGGTTCACGGTGGGGGTGATAGGCATCCACCTTGCTTTGGGGAAGACAGTGTGAGTGATAGGCATCCACCTCCCTATGGGGTGGATAACAGTGGGGGTGATAGGCATCCACCTCCCTATGGGGTGGATCATGGTGGGGTGATAGGCATCCACCTCCCTATGGGGTGGATCACGGTGGGGGTGATAGGCATCCCCTCCCTATGGGGTGGATCACAGAGGGGGTGATAGGTATCCCCCACCCTATGGGGTGGATCACGGTAGGGGTGATAGGCATCCCCTTCCCTATGGGGTGGATCACGGTGTGGGTGGTAGGCATCCCCCTCCCTATGGGGTAGACATTAGTGTGAGTGATAGGCATCCACCTACCTATGGGGTAGACATTAGTGTGAGTGATAGGCATCCACCTTCCTATGGGGTGGATCACGGTGGGGGTGATAGGCATCCACCTCCCTATGGGGTGGATCACGGTGGGGGTGATAGGCATCCCCCACTCTATGGGGTGGATCACGGTGGGGGTGATAGGCATCCCCCTCCCTATGGGGTAGACATTAGTGTGAGTGATAGGCATCCACCTCCGTATGGGGTAGATATTAGTGTGAGTGATAGGCATCCACCTCCCTATGGGGTGGATCATGGTGGGGGTGATAGGCATCCCCCACCCTATGGGGTAGACATTAGTGTGAGTGATAGGCATCCACCACACTATGGGGTGGATCACAGTGGGGGTGATAGGCATCCACCTCCCTATTCGGTGGATCACGGTGAGGGTTATAGGCATCCCCCTCCCTATGGGGTAGACATTAGTGTGAGTGATAGGCACCCACCTCCCTATGGGGTGGATCACGGTGGGGGTGATAAGCATACCCCACCCTATGGGGTAGACATTAGTGTGAGTGATAGGCATCCCCCTCCCTGTGGGGTAGACATTAGTGTGAGTGATAGGCATCCACCACACTATGGGGTGGATCACAGTGGGGGTGATAGGCATCCACCTCCCTATTCGGTGGATCACGGTGAGGGTTATAGGCATCCCCCTCCCTATGGGGTAGACATTAGTGTGAGTGATAGGCATGCACCTCCCTATGCGGTGGATCACGTTGAGGGTGATAGGCATCCCCTTCCCTATGGGGTAGACATTAGTGTGAGTGATAGGCATCCACCTCCCTATGCGGTGGATCACGGTGAGGGTGATAGGCATCCCCCTCCCTATTGGGTGGATCACGGTGGGGGTGATAGGCATCCCCCTCCCTATTGGGTGGATCACGGTGGGGTGATAGGCATCCATCTCCCTATGTGGTGGATCACGGTGGAGGTGATAGGCATCCACCTCTCTATGGGGTAGACATTAGTGTGAGTGATAGGCATCCACCTCCCTATGGGGTAGACATTATTGTGAGTGATATGCACCCACCTCCCAATGGGGTGGATCACAGTGGGGTGATAGGCATCCCCCTCCTATGAGGTGGATCACGGTGGGGGTGATAGGCATCGCCCTCCCTATGGGGTGGATCACGGTGGGGGTGATAGGCATCCACCTCCCTATGGGGTGGATCACGGTGGGGGTGATAGTCATCCCCCTGCCTATGGGGAGGTTCACGGTGGGGGTGATAGGCATCCTCCCCTATGGGGTGGATCACGGTGGGGTGATAGGCATCCCCTCCCTATGTGGTGGATCACGGTGGGGATGATAGGCATCCACCTCCCTATGGGGTGGATCACAGAGGGGGTGATAGGCATCCCCCTCCCTATGGGGTGGATCAAGGTGGGGTGATAGGCATCCACCTCCCTTTGGGGTAGACATTAGTGTGTGATAAGCATCCACCTCCCTATGGGGTAGACATTAGTGTGAGTGATAGGCATCCACCTCCCTATGGGGTGGATCACGGTGGGGGTGATAGGTATCCAACTCCCTATGGGGTGGATCATGGTGGGGTGATAGGCATCCACCTCCCTATGGGGTGGATCACGGTGGGAGTGATAGGCATTCCCCACCCTATGGGGTGGATCACAGAGGTGGTGATAGGCATCCCCTCCCTATGGAGTGGATCACGGTGGGGGTGATAGGCATCCACCTCCCTATGGGGTAGAAATTAGTGTGAGTGATAGGCATCCACCTCCTATGGGGTAGACATTAGTGCGAGTGATAGGCATCCACCTCGCTATGGGGTGGATCACGGTGGCAGTGATAGGCATCCACCTCCCTATGGGGTGGATCACAGTGGGGGTGATAGGCATCCCCCACCCTATGGGGTGGATCACGGTGGGGGTGATAGGCATCCCCTTCCCTATGGGGTGGATCACGGTGTGGGTGGTAGGCACCCCCTCCCTATGGTGTAGACATTAGTGTGAGTGATAGGCATCCACCTACCTATGGGGTAGACATTACTGTGAGTGATAGGCATCCACCTTCCTATGAGGTGGATCACGGTGGGGTGATAGGCATCCACCTCCCTATGGGGTGGATCACGGTGGGGGTGATAGGCATCCCCTCCCTATGGGGTAGACATGTGTGAGTGATAGGCATCCACCTCCCTATGGGGTAGACATTAGTGTGAGTGATAAGAATCCACCTCCCTATGGGGTGGATCACGGTGGGGGTGATAGGCATCCACCTCCCTATGGGGTGGATCACAGTGAGGGTGATAGGCATCCCCCTCCCTATGGGGTAGACATTAGTGTGAGTGATAGGCACCCACCTCCCTATGGGGTGGATCATGGTGGGGTGATAGGCATCCACCTCCCTATGGGGTGGATCACGGTGGGGTGATAGGCATCCCCTCCCTATGGGGTAGACAATAGCGTGAGTGATAGGCATCCCCCTTCCTATGGGGTAGACATTAGTGTGAGTGATAGGCATCCCCCTCCCTATGGGGCAGACATTAGTGTGAGTGATAGACATCCACCACACTATGGGGTGGATCACGGTGGGGTGATAGGCATCCACCTCCCTATGGGGTGGATCACAGTGAGGGTGATAGGCATCCCCTCCCTATGGGGTAGACATTAGTGTGAGTGATAGGCATCTACCTCCCTATGGGGTGGATCACAGTGGGAGTGATAGGCATCCACCTCCTATGGGGTGGATCACGGTGAGGGTGATAGGCATCCCCTCCCTATTGGGTGGATCACGGTGGGGTGATAGGCATCCCCTCCCTAAGGGGTGGATCACGGTGGGGGTGATAGGCATCCATCTCCCTATGGGGTGGATCACGGTGGAGGTGATAGGCATCCACCTCTCTATGGGGTAGACATTAGTGTGAGTGATAGACATCCACCTCCCTATGGGGTACACATTAGTGTGAGTGATAGGCATCCACCTCCCAATGGGGTGGATCACAGTGGGGGCGATAGGCATCCCCCTCCCTATGGGGTCAATCACGGTGGGGGTGATCGACATCGCCCTCCCTATGGGGTGGATCACGGTGGGGCTGATAGGCATCCACCTCCCAATGGGCTGGATCAAAGTGGGGGTGATAGGCATCCCCCTCCCTATGGGGTGGATCACGGTGGGGGTGATAGGCATCCACCTCCCTCTAGGGTGGATCACAGTGGGGGTGATAGGCATCCCCTCCCTATGGGGTGGATCACGGTGGGGGTGATAGGCATCGCCCTCACTATGGGGTAGACATTAGTGTCAGTGATAGGCATCCCCCTCCCTATGGGGTAGACATTAGTGTGAGTGATAGGCATCCACCACACTATGGGGTGGATCACAGTGGGGGTGATAGGCATCCACCTCCCTATTCGGTGGATCACGGTGAGGGTTATAGGCATCCCCCTCCCTATGGGGTAGACATTAGTGTGAGTTATAGGCATGCACCTCCCTATGCGGTGGATCACGTTGGGGGTGATAGGCATCCCCTTCCCTATGGGGTAGACATTAGTGTGAGTGATAGGCATCCACCTCCCTATGCGGTGGATCATGGTGAGGGTGATAGGCATCCCCCTCCCTATTGGGTGGATCACGGTGGGGGTGATAGGCATCCCCCTCCCTATTGGGTGGATCACGGTGGGGTGATAGGCATCCATCTCCCTATGTGGTGGGTCACGGTGGAGGTGATAGGCATCCACCTCTCTATGGGGTAGACATTAGTGTGAGTGATAGGCATCCACCTCCTATGGGGTAGACATTAGTGTGAGTGATAGGCACTCACCTCCCAATGGGGTGGATCACAGTGGGGGTGATAGGCATCCCCCTCCCTATGAGGTGGATCACGGTGGGGTGATAGGCATCGCCCTCCCTATGGGGTGGATCACGGTGGGGGTGATAGGCATCCACCTACCTATGG
Organism: Calotriton arnoldi; assembly: GCA_963921515.1. Taxonomy (NCBI): domain Eukaryota; kingdom Metazoa; phylum Chordata; class Amphibia; order Caudata; family Salamandridae; genus Calotriton; species Calotriton arnoldi. The sequence goes on along the minus strand of CAWUFW010013878.1, from coordinate 154,521 downwards.
GGTGGATCACGGTGGGGGTGATAGTCATCCCCCTGCCTATGGGGAGGTTCACGGTGGGGGTGATAGGCATCCTCCCCTATGGGGTGGATCACGGTGGGGGTGATAGGCATCCCCTCCCTATGTGGTGGATCACGGTGGGGATGATAGGCATCCACCTCCCTATGGGGTGGATCACAGAGGGGGTGATAGGCATCCCCCTCCCTATGGGGTGGATCAAGGTGGGGTGATAGGCATCCACCTCCCTTTGGGGAAGACATTAGTGTGTGATAAGCATCCACCTCCCTATGGGGTAGACATTAGTGTGAGTGATAGGCATCCACCTCCCTATGGGGTGGATCACGGTGGGGGTGATAGGTATCCAACTCCCTATGGGGTGGATCATGGTGGGGTGATAGGCATCCACCTCCCTATGGGGTGGATCACGGTGGGAGTGATAGGCATTCCCCACCCTATGGGGTGGATCACAGAGGGGGTGATAGGCATCCATCTCCCTATGGAGTAGATCACGGTGGGGGTGATAGGCATCCACCTCCCTATGGGGTAGAAATTAGTGTGAGTGATAGGCATCCACCTCCCTATGGGGTAGACATTAGTGCGAGTGATAGGCATCCACCTCCCTAAGAGGTGGATCACGGTGGCAGTGATAGGCATCCACCTCCCTATGGGGTGGATCACAGTGGGGGTGATAGGCATCCCCCACCCTATGGGGTGGATCACGGTGGGGGTGATAGGCATCCCCTTCCCTATGGGGTGGATCACGGTGTGGGTGGTAGGCACCCCCTCCCTATGGTGTAGACATTAGTGTGAGTGATAGGCATCCACCTACCTATGGGGTAGACATTACTGTGAGTGATAGGCATCCACCTTCCTATGAGGTGGATCACGGCGGGGTGATAGGCATCCACCTCCCTATGGGGTGGATCACGGTGGGGGTGATAGGCATCCCCGTCCCTATGGGGTAGACATGTGTGAGTGATAGGCATCCACCTCCCTATGGGGTAGACATTAGTGTGAGTGATAAGAATCCACCTCCCTATGGGGTGGATCACGGTGGGGGTGATAGGCATCCACCTCCCTATGGGGTGGATCACAGTGAGGGTGATAGGCATCCCCCTCCCTATGGGGTAGACATTAGTGTGAGTGATAGGCACCCACCTCCCTATGGGGTGGATCATGGTGGGGTGATAGGCATCCACCTCCCTATGGGGTGGATCACGGTGGGGTGATAGGCATCCCCCTCCCTATGGGGTAGACAATAGTGTGAGTGATAGGCATCCCCCTCCCTATGGGGTAGACATTAGTGTGAGTGATAGGCATCCCCCTCCCTATGGGGCAGACATTAGTGTGAGTGATAGACATCCACCACACTATGGGGTGGATCACGGTGGGGGTGATAGGCATCCACCTCCCTATGGGGTGGATCACAGTGAGGGTGATAGGCATCCCCCTCCCTATGGGGTAGACATTAGTGTGAGTGATAGGCATCTACCTCCCTATGGGTGGATCACAGTGGGAGTGATAGGCATCCACCTCCCTATGGGGTGGATCACGGTGAGGGTGATAGGCATCCCCCTCCCTATTGGGTGGATCACGGTGGGGGTGATAGGCATCCCCCTCCCTAAGGGGTGGATCACGGTGGGGGTGATAGGCATCCATCTCCCTATGGGGTGGATCACGGTGGAGGTGATAGGCATCCACCTCTCTATGGGGTATACATTAGTGTGAGTGATAGACATCCACCTCCCTATGGGGTACACATTAGTGTGAGTGATAGGCATCCACCTCCCAATGGGGTGGATCACAGTGGGGGCGATAGGCATCCACCTCCCTATGGGGTGGATCACAGTGAGGGTGATAGGCATCCCCCTCCCTATGGGGTAGACATTAGTGTGAGTGATAGGCACCCACCTCCCTATGGGGTGGATCATGGTGGGGTGATAGGCATCCACCTCCCTATGGGGTGGATCACGGTGGGGTGATAGGCATCCCCTCCCTATGGGGTGAGACAATAGTGTGAGTGATAGGCATCCCCCTCCCTATGGGGTAGACATTAGTGTGAGTGATAGGCATCCCCCTCCCTATGGGGCAGACATTAGTGTGAGTGATAGACATCCACCACACTATGGGGTGGATCACGGTGGGGTTGATAGGCATCCACCTCCCTATGGGGTGGATCACAGTGAGGGTGATAGGCATCCCCCTCCCTATGGGGTAGACATTAGTGTGAGTGATAGGCATCTACCTCCCTATGGGGTGGATCACAGTGGAAGTGATAGGCATCCACCTCCCTATGGGGTGGATCACGGTGAGGGTGATAGGCATCCCCCTCCCTATTGGGTGGATCACGGTGGGGGTGATAGGCATCCCCCTCCCTAAGGGGTGGATCACGGTGGGGGTGATAGGCATCCATCTCCCTATGGGGTGGATCACGGTGGAGGTGATAGGCATCCACCTCTCTATGGGGTATACATTAGTGTGAGTGATAGACATCCACCTCCCTATGGGGTACACATTAGTGTGAGTGATAGGCATCCACCTCCCAATGGGGTGGATCACAGTGGGGGCGATAGGCATCCACCTCCCTATGGGGTGGATCACAGTGAGGGTGATAGGCATCCCCCTCCCTATGGGGTAGCATTAGTGTGAGTGATAGGCACCCACCTCCCTATGGGGTGGATCATGGTGGGGTGATAGGCATCCACCTCCCTATGGGGTGGATCACGGTGGGGTGATAGGCATCCCCCTCCCTATGGGGTAGACAATAGTGTGAGTGATAGGCATCCCCCTCCCTATGGGGCAGACATTAGTGTGAGTGATAGACATCCACCACACTATGGGGTGGATCACGGTGGGGGTGATAGGCATCCACCTCCCTATGGGGTGGATCACAGTGAGGGTGATAGGCATCCCCTCCCTATGGGGTAGACATTAGTGTGAGTGATAGGCATCTACCTCCCTATGGGGTGGATCACAGTGGGAGTGATAGGCATCCACCTCCCTATGGGGTGGATCACGGTGAGGGTGATAGGCATCCCCCTCCCTATTGGGTGGATCATGGTGGGGGTGATAGGCATCCCCCTCCCTAAGGGGTGGATCACGGTGGGGGTGATAGGCATCCATCTCCCTATGGGGTGGATCACGGTGGAGGTGATAGGCATCCACCTCTCTATGGGGTATACATTAGTGTGAGTGATAGACATCCACCTCCCTATGGGGTACACATTAGTGTGAGTGATAGGCATCCACCTCCCAATGGGGTGGATCACAGTGGGGGCGATAGGCATCCCCCTCCCTATGGGGTCAATCACGGTGGGGGTGATAGACATCGCCCTCCCTATGGAGTGGATCACAGTGGGGCTGATAGGCATCCACCTCCCAATGGGCTGGATCAAAGTGGGGGTGATAGGCATCCCCCTCCCTATGGGGTGGATCACGGTGGGGGTGATAGGCATCCACCTCCCTCTAGGGTGGATCACAGTGGGGGTGATAGGCATCCCCCTCCCTATGGGGTGGATCACGGTGGGGGTGATAGGCATCGCCCTCACTATGGGGTAGACATTAGTGTCAGTGATGGGCATCCCCCTCCCTATGGGGTAGACATTAGTGTGAGTGATAGGCATCCACCACACTATGGGGTGGATCACAGTGGGGGTGATAGGCATCCACCTCCCTATTCGGTGGATCACGGTGAGGGTTATAGGCATCCCCCTCCCTATGGGGTAGACATTTGTGTGAGTGATAGGCATGCACCTCCCTATGAGGTGGATCACGTTGGGGGTGATAGGCATCCCCCTCCCTATTGGGTGGATCACGGTGGGGGTGATAGGCATCCATCTCCCTATGTGGTGAATCACGGTGGAGGTGATAGGCATCCACCTCTCTATGGGGTAGACATTAGTGTGAGTGATAGGCATCCACCTCCCTATGGGGCAGACATTAGTGTGAGTGATAGGCACCCACCTCCCAATGGGTTGGATCGAAGTGGGGGTGATAGGCATCCCCTCCCTATGGGGTGGATCACGGTGGGGGTGATAGGCATCACCCTCCCTATGGGGTGATCACGGTGGGGGTGATAGGCATCCACCTCCCTATGGGGTGGATCACGGTGTGGGTGATAGTCATCCCCTGCCTATGGAGAGGTTCACGGTGGGGGTGATAGGCATCCCCCTCCCTATGGGGTGGATCACGGTGGGGGTGATTGGCATCCCCCCCTATGGGGTGGATCATGGTGGGGGTGATAGGCATCCCCCTCCCTATGTGGTGGATCACGGTGGGGATGATAGGCATCCACCTCCCTATGGGGTGGATCACAGAGGGGGTGATAGGCATCCCCCTCCCTATGGGGTGGATGAAGGTGGGGGTGATAGGCATCCACCTCCCTATGGGGTGGATCATGGTGGGGTGATAGGCATCCACCTCCCTATGGGGTGGATCACGGTGGGAGTGATAGGCATCCCCCACCCTATGGGGTGGATCGCAGAGGGGGTGATAGGCATCCCCCTCCCTATGGAGTTGATCACGGTGGGGGTGATAGGCATCCACCTCCCTATGGGGTAGACATTAGTGTGAGTGATAGGCATCCACCTTCCTATGGGGTAGACATTAGTGCGAGTGATAGGCATCCACCTCCCTATGGGGTGGATCACAGTGGGGGTGATAGGCATCCACCTCCCTATGGGGTGGATCACAGTGGAGGTGATAGGCATCCCCCACCCTATGGCGTGGATCAAGGTGGGGGTGATAGGCATCCCCTTCCCTATGGGGTGGATCACGTTGTGGGTGGTAGGCATCCCCCTCCCTATGGTGTAGACATTATTGTGAGTGATAGGCATACACCTACCTATGGGGTAGACATTAGTGTGAGTGATAGGCATCTACCTTCCTATGGGGTGGATCACGGTGGGGTGATAGGCATCCACCTCCCTATGGGGTGGATCACGGTGGGGGTGAAAGGCATCCCCCCCCTATGGGGTGGATCACGGTGGGGGTGATAGGCATCCACCTCCCTATGGGGTAGACATTAGTGTGTTGATAGGCATCCACCTCCCTATGGGGTGGATCACGGTGGGAGTGATAGGCATCCACCTCCCTATGGGGTGGATCACAGTGAGGGTGATAGGCATCCCCCTCCCTATGGGGTAGACATTAGTGTGAGTGATAGGCACCCACCTCCCTATGGGGTGGATCACGGTGGGGTGATAGGCATCCCCCTCCCTATGGGGTAGACATTAGTGTGAGTGATAGGCATCCCCTCCCTATGGGGTAGACATTAGTGTGAGTGATAGGCATCTACCTCCCTATGGGGTGGATCACAGTGGGAGTGATAGGCATCCACCTCCCTATGGGGTGGATCATGGTGAGGGTGATTGGCATCCCCCTCCCTATTGGCTGGATCACGGTGGGGGTGATAGGCATCCCCCTCCCTAAGGGGTGGATCACGGTGGGGGTGATAGGCATCCATCTCCCTATGGGGTGGATCACGGTGGAGGTGATAGGCATCCACCTCTCTATGGAGTAGACATTAGTGTGAGTGATAGACATCCACCTCCCTATGGGGTACACATTAGTGTGAGTGATAGGCATCCACCTCCCAATGGGGTGAATCACAGTGGGGGCGATAGGCATCCCCCTCCCTATGGGGTCGATCACGGTGGGGGTGATAGACATCGCCCTCCCTATGGGGTGGATCACGGTGGGGGTGATAGGCATCCACCTCCCTATGGGGTGGATCATGGTGGGGGTGATAGTCATCCCCCTCCCTATGGGGAGGATCACGGTGGGGGTGATAGGCATCGCCCTCCCTATGGGGTGGATCACGGTGGGGGTCATAGGCATCCACCTCCCAATGGGGTGGATCAAAGTGGGGGTGATAGGCATCCCCCTCCCTATGGGGTGGATCACGGTGGGGGTGATAGGCATCCCCCTCCCTATTGGGTGGATCACGGTGGGGTGATAGGCATCCATCTCCCTATGTGGTGGATCACGGTGGAGGTGATAGGCATCCACCTCTCTATGGGGTAGACATTAGTGTGAGTGATAGGCATCCACCTCCCTATGGGGTAGACATTATTGTGAGTGATATGCACCCACCTCCCAATGGGGTGGATCACAGTGGGGGTGATAGGCATCCCCCTCCCTATGAGGTGGATCACGGTGGGGGTGATAGGCATCGCCCTCCCTATGGGGTGGATCACGGTGGGGGTGATAGGCATCCACCTCCCTATGGGGTGGATCACGGTGGGGGTGATAGTCATCCCCCTGCCTATGGGGAGGTTCACGGTGGGGGTGATAGGCATCCTCCCCTATGGGGTGGATCACGGTGGGGGTGATAGGCATCCCCCTCCCTATGTGGTGGATCACGGTGGGGATGATAGGCATCCACCTCCCTATGGGGTGGATCACAGAGGGGGTGATAGGCATCCCCCTCCCTATGGGGTGGATCAAGGTGGGGTGATAGGCATCCACCTCCCTTTGGGGTAGACATTAGTGTGTGATAAGCATCCACCTCCCTATGGGGTAGACATTAGTGTGAGTGATAGGCATCCACCTCCCTATGGGGTGGATCACGGTGGGGGTGATAGGTATCCAACTCCCTATGGGGTGGATCATGGTGGGGTGATAGGCATCCACCTCCCTATGGGGTGGATCACGGTGGGAGTGATAGGCATTCCCCACCCTATGGGGTGGATCACAGAGGTGGTGATAGGCATCCCCCTCCCTATGGAGTGGATCACGGTGGGGGTGATAGGCATCCACCTCCCTATGGGGTAGAAATTAGTGTGAGTGATAGGCATCCACCTCCCTATGGGGTAGACATTAGTGCGAGTGATAGGCATCCACCTCGCTATGGGGTGGATCACGGTGGCAGTGATAGGCATCCACCTCCCTATGGGGTGGATCACAGTGGGGGTGATAGGCATCCCCCACCCTATGGGGTGGATCACGGTGGGGGTGATAGGCATCCCCTTCCCTATGGGGTGGATCACGGTGTGGGTGGTAGGCACCCCCCTCCCTATGGTGTAGACATTAGTGTGAGTGATAGGCATCCACCTACCTATGGGGTAGACATTACTGTGAGTGATAGGCATCCACCTTCCTATGAGGTGGATCACGGTGGGGTGATAGGCATCCACCTCCCTATGGGGTGGATCACGGTGGGGGTGATAGGCATCCCCCTCCCTATGGGGTAGACATGTGTGAGTGATAGGCATCCACCTCCCTATGGGGTAGACATTAGTGTGAGTGATAAGAATCCACCTCCCTATGGGGTGGATCACGGTGGGGGTGATAGGCATCCACCTCCCTATGGGGTGGATCACAGTGAGGGTGATAGGCATCCCCCTCCCTATGGGGTAGACATTAGTGTGAGTGATAGGCACCCACCTCCCTATGGGGTGGATCATGGTGGGGTGATAGGCATCCACCTCCCTATGGGGTGGATCACGGTGGGGTGATAGGCATCCCCCTCCCTATGGGGTAGACAATAGCGTGAGTGATAGGCATCCCCCTCCCTATGGGGTAGACATTAGTGTGAGTGATAGGCATCCCCCTCCCTATGGGGCAGACATTAGTGTGAGTGATAGACATCCACCACACTATGGGGTGGATCACGGTGGGGGTGATAGGCATCCACCTCCCTATGGGGTGGATCACAGTGAGGGTGATAGGCATCCCCTCCCTATGGGGTAGACATTAGTGTGAGTGATAGGCATCTACCTCCCTATGGGGTGGATCACAGTGGAAGTGATAGGCATCCACCTCCCTATGGGGTGGATCACGGTGAGGGTGATAGGCATCCCCCTCCCTATTGGGTGGATCACGGTGGGGGTGATAGGCATCCCCCTCCCTAAGGGGTGGATCACGGTGGGGGTGATAGGCATCCATCTCCCTATGGGGTGGATCACGGTGGAGGTGATAGGCATCCACCTCTCTATGGGGTAGACATTAGTGTGAGTGATAGACATCCACCTCCCTATGGGGTACACATTAGTGTGAGTGATAGGCATCCACCTCCCAATGGGGTGGATCACAGTGGGGCGATAGGCATCCCCTCCCTATGGGGTCAATCACGGTGGGGGTGATCGACATCGCCCTCCCTATGGGGTGGATCACGGTGGGGCTGATAGGCATCCACCTCCCAATGGGCTGGATCAAAGTGGGGGTGATAGGCATCCCCCTCCCTATGGGGTGGATCACGGTGGGGGTGATAGGCATCCACCTCCCTCTAGGGTGGATCACAGTGGGGGTGATAGGCATCCCCTCCCTATGGGGTGGATCACGGTGGGGGTGATAGGCATCGCCCTCACTATGGGGTAGACATTAGTGTCAGTGATAGGCATCCCCTCCCTATGGGGTAGACATTAGTGTGAGTGATAGGCATCCACCACACTATGGGGTGGATCACAGTGGGGGTGATAGGCATCCACCTCCTATTCGGTGGATCACGGTGAGGGTTATAGGCATCCCCCTCCCTATGGGGTAGACATTAGTGTGAGTTATAGGCATGCACCTCCCTATGCGGTGGATCACGTTGGGGGTGATAGGCATCCCCTTCCCTATGGGGTAGACATTAGTGTGAGTGATAGGCATCCACCTCCCTATGCGGTGGATCATGGTGAGGGTGATAGGCATCCCCCTCCCTATTGGGTGGATCACGGTGGGGGTGATAGGCATCCCCCTCCCTATTGGGTGGATCACGGTGGGGGTGATAGGCATCCATCTCCCTATGTGGTGGGTCACGGTGGAGGTGATAGGCATCCACCTCTCTATGGGGTAGACATTAGTGTGAGTGATAGGCATCCACCTCCCTATGGGGTAGACATTAGTGTGAGTGATAGGCACTCACCTCCCAATGGGGTGGATCACAGTGGGGGTGATAGGCATCCCCCTCCCTATGAGGTGGATCACGGTGGGGGTGATAGGCATCGCCCTCCCTATGGGGTGGATCACGGTGGGGGTGATAGGCATCCACCTACCTATGGGGTGGATCACGGTGGGGGTGATAGTCATCCCCCTGCCTATGGGGAGGTTCACGGTGGGGGTGATAGGCATCCTCCCCTATGGGGTGGATCACGGTGGGGGTGATAGGCATCCCCCTCCCTATGTGGTGGATCACGGTGGGGATGATAGGCATCCACCTCCCTATGGGGTGGATCACAGAGGGGGTGATAGGCATCCCCCTCCCTATGGGGTGGATCAAGGTGGGGTGATAGGCATCCACCTCCCTTTGGGGAAGACATTAGTGTGTGATAAGCATCCACCTCCCTATGGGGTAGACATTAGTGTGAGTGATAGGCATCCACCTCCCTATGGGGTGGATCACGGTGGGGGTGATAGGTATCCAACTCCCTATGGGGTGGATCATGGTGGGGTGATAGGCATCCACCTCCCTATGGGGTGGATCACGGTGGGAGTGATAGGCATTCCCCACCCTATGGGGTGGATCACAGAGGGGGTGATAGGCATCCATCTCCCTATGGAGTAGATCACGGTGGGGGTGATAGGCATCCACCTCCCTATGGGGTAGAAATTAGTGTGAGTGATAGGCATCCACCTCCCTATGGGGTAGACATTAGTGCGAGTGATAGGCATCCACCTCCCTAAGAGGTGGATCACGGTGGCAGTGATAGGCATCCACCTCCCTATGGGGTGGATCACAGTGGGGGTGATAGGCATCCCCCACCCTATGGGGTGGATCACGGTGGGGGTGATAGGCATCCCCTTCCCTATGGGGTGGATCACGGTGTGGGTGGTAGGCACCCCCTCCCTATGGTGTAGACATTAGTGTGAGTGATAGGCATCCACCTACCTATGGGGTAGACATTACTGTGAGTGATAGGCATCCACCTTCCTATGAGGTGGATCACGGTGGGGTGATAGGCATCCACCTCCCTATGGGGTGGATCACGGTGGGGGTGATAGGCATCCCCGTCCCTATGGGGTAGACATGTGTGAGTGATAGGCATCCACCTCCCTATGGGGTAGACATTAGTGTGAGTGATAAGAATCCACCTCCCTATGGGGTGGATCACGGTGGGGGTGATAGGCATCCACCTCCCTATGGGGTGGATCACAGTGAGGGTGATAGGCATCCCCTCCCTATGGGGTAGACATTAGTGTGAGTGATAGGCACCCACCTCCCTATGGGGTGGATCATGGTGGGGTGATAGGCATCCACCTCCCTATGGGGTGGATCACGGTGGGGTGATAGGCATCCCCCTCCCTATGGGGTAGACAATAGTGTGAGTGATAGGCATCCCCTCCCTATGGGGTAGACATTAGTGTGAGTGATAGGCATCCCCTCCCTATGGGGCAGACATTAGTGTGAGTGATAGACATCCACCACACTATGGGGTGGATCACGGTGGGGGTGATAGGCATCCACCTCCCTATGGGGTGGATCACAGTGAGGGTGATAGGCATCCCCCTCCCTATGGGGTAGACATTAGTGTGAGTGATAGGCATCTACCTCCCTATGGGTGGATCACAGTGGGAGTGATAGGCATCCACCTCCCTATGGGGTGGATCACGGTGAGGGTGATAGGCATCCCCCTCCCTATTGGGTGGATCACGGTGGGGGTGATAGGCATCCCCCTCCCTAAGGGGTGGATCACGGTGGGGGTGATAGGCATCCATCTCCCTATGGGGTGGATCACGGTGGAGGTGATAGGCATCCACCCTCTATGGGGTATACATTAGTGTGAGTGATAGACATCCACCTCCCTATGGGGTACACATTAGTGTGAGTGATAGGCATCCACCTCCCAATGGGGTGGATCACAGTGGGGGCGATAGGCATCCACCTCCCTATGGGGTGGATCACAGTGAGGGTGATAGGCATCCCCCTCCCTATGGGGTAGACATTAGTGTGAGTGATAGGCACCCACCTCCCTATGGGGTGGATCATGGTGGGGTGATAGGCATCCACCTCCCTATGGGGTGGATCACGGTGGGGTGATAGGCATCCCCTCCCTATGGGGTAGACAATAGTGTGAGTGATAGGCATCCCCCTCCCTATGGGGTAGACATTAGTGTGAGTGATAGGCATCCCCCTCCCTATGGGGCAGACATTAGTGTGAGTGATAGACATCCACCACACTATGGGGTGGATCACGGTGGGGTTGATAGGCATCCACCTCCCTATGGGGTGGATCACAGTGAGGGTGATAGGCATCCCCTCCCTATGGGGTAGACATTAGTGTGAGTGATAGGCATCTACCTCCCTATGGGGTGGATCACAGTGGAAGTGATAGGCATCCACCTCCCTATGGGGTGGATCACGGTGAGGGTGATAGGCATCCCCCTCCCTATTGGGTGGATCACGGTGGGGGTGATAGGCATCCCCTCCCTAAGGGGTGGATCACGGTGGGGGTGATAGGCATCCATCTCCCTATGGGGTGGATCACGGTGGAGGTGATAGGCATCCACCTCTCTATGGGGTATACATTAGTGTGAGTGATAGACATCCACCTCCCTATGGGGTACACATTAGTGTGAGTGATAGGCATCCACCTCCCAATGGGGTGGATCACAGTGGGGGCGATAGGCATCCACCTCCCTATGGGGTGGATCACAGTGAGGGTGATAGGCATCCCCCTCCCTATGGGGTAGCATTAGTGTGAGTGATAGGCACCCACCTCCCTATGGGGTGGATCATGGTGGGGTGATAGGCATCCACCTCCCTATGGGGTGGATCACGGTGGGGTGATAGGCATCCCCCTCCCTATGGGGTAGACAATAGTGTGAGTGATAGGCATCCCCCTCCCTATGGGGCAGACATTAGTGTGAGTGATAGACATCCACCACACTATGGGGTGGATCACGGTGGGGGTGATAGGCATCCACCTCCCTATGGGGTGGATCACAGTGAGGGTGATAGGCATCCCCCTCCCTATGGGGTAGACATTAGTGTGAGTGATAGGCATCTACCTCCCTATGGGGTGGATCACAGTGGGAGTGATAGGCATCCACCTCCCTATGGGGTGGATCACGGTGAGGGTGATAGGCATCCCCCTCCCTATTGGGTGGATCATGGTGGGGGTGATAGGCATCCCCCTCCCTAAGGGGTGGATCACGGTGGGGGTGATAGGCATCCATCTCCCTATGGGGTGGATCACGGTGGAGGTGATAGGCATCCACCTCTCTATGGGGTATACATTAGTGTGAGTGATAGACATCCACCTCCCTATGGGGTACACATTAGTGTGAGTGATAGGCATCCACCTCCCAATGGGGTGGATCACAGTGGGGGCGATAGGCATCCCCTCCCTATGGGGTCAATCACGGTGGGGGTGATAGACATCGCCCTCCCTATGGAGTGGATCACAGTGGGGCTGATAGGCATCCACCTCCCAATGGGCTGGATCAAAGTGGGGGTGATAGGCATCCCCCTCCCTATGGGGTGGATCACGGTGGGGGTGATAGGCATCCACCTCCCTCTAGGGTGGATCACAGTGGGGGTGATAGGCATCCCCTCCCTATGGGGTGGATCACGGTGGGGGTGATAGGCATCGCCCTCACTATGGGGTAGACATTAGTGTCAGTGATGGGCATCCCCCTCCCTATGGGGTAGACATTAGTGTGAGTGATAGGCATCCACCACACTATGGGGTGGATCACAGTGGGGTGATAGGCATCCACCTCCCTATTCGGTGGATCACGGTGAGGGTTATAGGCATCCCCCTCCCTATGGGGTAGACATTTGTGTGAGTGATAGGCATGCACCTCCCTATGAGGTGGATCACGTTGGGGGTGATAGGCATCCCCCTCCCTATTGGGTGGATCACGGTGGGGGTGATAGGCATCCATCTCCCTATGTGGTGAATCACGGTGGAGGTGATAGGCATCCACCTCTCTATGGGGTAGACATTAGTGTGAGTGATAGGCATCCACCTCCCTATGGGGCAGACATTAGTGTGAGTGATAGGCACCCACCTCCCAATGGGTTGGATCGAAGTGGGGGTGATAGGCATCCCCCTCCCTATGGGGTGGATCACGGTGGGGGTGATAGGCATCACCCTCCCTATGGGGTGATCACGGTGGGGGTGATAGGCATCCACCTCCCTATGGGGTGGATCACGGTGTGGGTGATAGTCATCCCCCTGCCTATGGAGAGGTTCACGGTGGGGGTGATAGGCATCCCCCTCCCTATGGGGTGGATCACGGTGGGGGTGATTGGCATCCCCCCCTATGGGGTGGATCATGGTGGGGGTGATAGGCATCCCCCTCCCTATGTGGTGGATCACGGTGGGGATGATAGGCATCCACCTCCCTATGGGGTGGATCACAGAGGGGTGATAGGCATCCCCCTCCCTATGGGGTGGATGAAGGTGGGGGTGATAGGCATCCACCTCCCTATGGGGTGGATCATGGTGGGGTGATAGGCATCCACCTCCCTATGGGGTGGATCACGGTGGGAGTGATAGGCATCCCCCACCCTATGGGGTGGATCGCAGAGGGGGTGATAGGCATCCCCTCCCTATGGAGTTGATCACGGTGGGGGTGATAGGCATCCACCTCCCTATGGGGTAGACATTAGTGTGAGTGATAGGCATCCACCTTCCTATGGGGTAGACATTAGTGCGAGTGATAGGCATCCACCTCCCTATGGGGTGGATCACAGTGGGGGTGATAGGCATCCACCTCCCTATGGGGTGGATCACAGTGGAGGTGATAGGCATCCCCCACCCTATGGCGTGGATCAAGGTGGGGGTGATAGGCATCCCCTTCCCTATGGGGTGGATCACGTTGTGGGTGGTAGGCATCCCCTCCCTATGGTGTAGACATTATTGTGAGTGATAGGCATACACCTACCTATGGGGTAGACATTAGTGTGAGTGATAGGCATCTACCTTCCTATGGGGTGGATCACGGTGGGGTGATAGGCATCCACCTCCCTATGGGGTGGATCACGGTGGGGGTGAAAGGCATCCCCCCCCTATGGGGTGGATCACGGTGGGGGTGATAGGCATCCACCTCCCTATGGGGTAGACATTAGTGTGTTGATAGGCATCCACCTCCCTATGGGGTGGATCACGGTGGGGGTGATAGGCATCCACCTCCCTATGGGGTGGATCACAGTGAGGGTGATAGGCATCCCCCTCCCTATGGGGTAGACATTAGTGTGAGTGATAGGCACCCACCTCCCTATGGGGTGGATCACGGTGGGGTGATAGGCATCCCCCTCCCTATGGGGTAGACATTAGTGTGAGTGATAGGCATCCCCCTCCCTATGGGGTAGACATTAGTGTGAGTGATAGGCATCTACCTCCCTATGGGGTGGATCACAGTGGGAGTGATAGGCATCCACCTCCCTATGGGGTGGATCATGGTGAGGGTGATTGGCATCCCCCTCCCTATTGGCTGGATCACGGTGGGGGTGATAGGCATCCCCCTCCCTAAGGGGTGGATCACGGTGGGGGTGATAGGCATCCATCTCCCTATGGGGTGGATCACGGTGGAGGTGATAGGCATCCACCTCTCTATGGAGTAGACATTAGTGTGAGTGATAGACATCCACCTCCCTATGGGGTACACATTAGTGTGAGTGATAGGCATCCACCTCCCAATGGGGTGAATCACAGTGGGGGCGATAGGCATCCCCACTCCCTATGGGGTCGATCACGGTGGGGGTGATAGACATCGCCCTCCCTATGGGGTGGATCACGGTGGGGGTGATAGGCATCCACCTCCCTATGGGGTGGATCATGGTGGGGGTGATAGTCATCCCCCTCCCTATGGGGAGGATCACGGTGGGGGTGATAGGCATCGCCCTCCCTATGGGGTGGATCACGGTGGGGGTCATAGGCATCCACCTCCCAATGGGGTGGATCAAAGTGGGGGTGATAGGCATCCCCCTCCCTATGGGGTGGATCACGGTGGGGGTGATAGGCATCCACCTCCCTCTAGGGTGGATCACAGTGGGGGTGATAGGCATCCCCCTCCCTATGGGGTAGATCACAGTGGGGGTGATAGGCACCCACCTCCCTATGGGGTGGATCATGGTGGGGGTGATAGGCATCCCTCTCCCTATGGGGTGGATCACGGTGGGGGTGATAGGCATCCCCCTATGGGGTGGATCACCGTGGGGGTGATAGACATCCCCCTCCCTATGTGGTGGATCACGGTGGGGATGATAGGCATCTACCTCCCTATGGGGTGGATCACAGAGGGGGTGATAGGCATCCCCCTCCCTATGGGGTGGATCACGGTGGGGGTGATAGGCATCCACCTCCCTATGGGGTAGACATTAGTATGAGTGATAGGCATCCACCTCCCTATGGGGTAGACATTAGTGTGTGATAAGCATCCACCTCCCTATGGGGTATACATTAGTGTGAGTGATAGGCATCCACCTCCTTATGGGGTGGATCACGTTGGGGGTGATAGGTATCCACCTCCCTATGGGGTGGATCATGGTGGGGGTGATAGGCATCCACCTCCCTTTGGGGTGGATCACGGTGGGAGTGATAGTCATCCCCCACCCTATGGGGTGAATCACAGAGGGGGTGATAGGGATCCCCCTCCCTATGGGTTGGATCACGGTGGGGATAATAGGCATCCACCTCCCTATGGAGTAGACATTAGTATGAGTGATAGGCATCCACCTCCCTATGGGGTAGACATTAGTGTGAGTGATAGGCATCCACCTCCCTATGGGGTGGATCACGGTGGGGGTGATAGGCATCCACCTCCCTATGCGGTGGATCATGGTGGGGGTGATAGGCATCCCCCACCCTATGGGGTGGATCACAATGGGGGTGATAAGCATCCCCTTCCCTATGGGGTGGATCACGGTGTGGGTTGTAGGCATCCCCCTCCCTATGGGGTAGACATTAGTGTGAGTGATAGGCATCCACCTCCCTATGGGGTAGACTTTAGTGTGAGTGATAGGCATCCACCTTCCTATGGGGTGGATCACAGTGGGGTGATAGGCATCCACCTCCCTATGGGGTGGATCACGGTGGGGGTGATAGGCATCCCCCTCCCTATCGGGTTATATGTCTCCCCCTCCCTATGGGGTGGATCACGGTGGGGGTGATAGGCATCCCCCTCCCTATTGGGTAGACATTAGTGTGAGTGATAGGAATCCTCCTCCCTATGGGGTGGATCACGGTGGAGGTGATAGGCATCCACCTCCCTATGGGGTGGATCACATTTGGGGTGATAGCCATCCCCCTCCCTATGGGGTGGATCACGGTGGGTGTGATAGGCATCCCCCCTATGGGGTAGATCACAGTGGGGGTGATAGGCATCCCCCTCCCTATGGGGTGGATCACGATGGGGGTGATAGGCATTCCCCTCCCTATGGAGTTGATCACAGTGGGGGTGATAGGCATCCCCCTCCATATGGGGTGGATCACGGTGAGAGTGATAGGCATCCCCCTCCCTATGGGGTAGACATTAGTGTGAGTGATAGGCATCCACCTCCCTATGGGGTAGTCTTTACTGTGAGTGATAGGCATCCACCTCCCTATGGGGTGGATAATGGCCGGCATAATTGGCATCCACCTCCCTATGGGGCAGATCACGGTGGAGGTGATAGGTATCCCCCTCCCTATGGGGTGGATCACGGTGGGGGTGATAGGCATCCACCTCCCTATGGGGTGGATCACAGAGGGGCTGATAGGCATCCCCCTCCCTATGGGGTGGAACACAATGGGGGTGTTAGGCATCCACCTCCCTATGGGGTAGACATTAGTGTGAGTGATAGGCATCCGCCTCCCTATGGGGTAGACATTAGTGTGAGTGATAGGCATCCACCTTCCTATGGAGTGGATCACGGTGGGGGTGATAGGCATCCACCTCCCTATGGGGTGGATCACGGTGGGGGTGATAGGCATCCACCTCCATATGAGGTAGACATTAGTGGGAGTGATAGGCATCGACCACCCCCCTTGCCTCTACATTGCTGAAAGTATTCCCCCACCCAAAGGTGACTGTGGTTTCTCACAAGCTGTGTATGAAAATAAATTAAATTACATTGATTAAGTATTGTGTTGGCTTTCGCGGGGAAGTAGCGTTTTTGTGTGGGGTAGGTGTCCGACTTACCGTCTTCGGAGTGCGCGTCGATTGGTGTTGTAGTATCGGCCGTAGACGTAGAGTATAGGGATGACATGCGCGATAGGATACAAGGCTGCACCGTGTCGTTTGCAGGAATCGTGTTGTGGCGCGAATCAGAGCTGAAATGCTGCGTCTCCAGATGCTGTGACGTCTTGGAAGTGGCGACTCGTTCGGCGCATGGGAATTGCGCATCGTACTTGGCCGGCCGGAATCGGATTGGGAAATGCCTCCGGACAACTCGAATCAGCGTGTACGGAGGCTTCTCGTTGGGAAAATGGAGCCGGAATCGGAGCTTCTGAATCGTTCGGAAAATGGAGGCTTTTTGGCATCGTACTTGCACGTTCGGAACGGGTGACGAGTCGTACGGAAACCACAGCTTGGAATCGGATTTCTAAGTTGCGAATGCCGTTTGTAGCCCTTCCCAGCGAGATCGTAATTGGGCCCTTTGAGGAAGGTGTTGAACACTAAAGGGGTGATGTTTACTATTCCCACTCCAATCTAAACCAATTTGGGGAAGGTGTTGTACACTAAAGGGGTGACATTTACCATTCCCACTCCAATCTAAACTGATTTGGGGAAGGTGTTGTACATTAAAGGGGTGACATTTACTATTCCCACTCCAATCTAAACCAATTTGGGGAAGGTGTTTGACACTAAAGGGGATGACATTTACTATTCCCACTCCAATCTACTGCTTTGCGGAAGGTGTTGGACACTACAGGGGTGACGTTTTCTATTCCCACTCAGATCTAAATCAGTTTAGAGAAGCTGTTGGACACTAAAGGGGTGACATTTACTATTTCCACTACAGTCTAAAACATTTTTTGCAATGTGTTGGCCAATGAAATGTTTTATATGCGCAATCAATACTCCATACTCACACATAATTTTTGATCCATAAAATAAAAATTACTTTAAAAAACACGGTAATCCAAACTAAAAACCTATATATTTATCATTAAACATTAACACATAAAGTATTATACTTATCACTATTAATAACTTATATATGTTTTTAATACTTACTAAATTTTAACCGTAACATAAAAAATGAATACTCAAAAAATGCAAATCATAAGAACAAAAATGTTAAACTAAATTTCAAATTAAATATTACAAATATTTTTGTTAACATT
Source organism: Calotriton arnoldi (assembly GCA_963921515.1). NCBI lineage: Eukaryota > Metazoa > Chordata > Amphibia > Caudata > Salamandridae > Calotriton > Calotriton arnoldi. The sequence continues at coordinate 136,324 of CAWUFW010013878.1, read as the reverse complement.
AAAATAAATACATTATAGAAAATATATTCACAACCACAAAACGTATTCAAATAATAAACATATAACAAATGTCATTAATAATATTTTGTTTATTAAATGTGTCATAAATAAAACGACACCATATAAAACTATACAACAAAATATAAATGTGTACATCATAAATTATACATATTTCTTCTACTTTTATAATTTAATTAGAAAGCATTTCAAAAATGTTTAAAAGAAATGTAAATGTAAAAATAAAAACAAATTCATTAAGTTATTTAGAATGACTTAATTTTCAACATTTAAAAAAATCATGAAAAATTATTTTAAAATTAAAAGAATATTGTATTTTAAATATATATCAAATATAAAAAATATTAAAATAAGTGTAAAAATATTTTTCTATATACGCTTTATTATTGATATATTTCAAATTTTACCAAATGTTCTATAAATTGAATATTTATTTTGATATTTACAATAAATTAATATGTTTTACATTTAACATGATTGATATTTACATTCAAAATAATTATAAACTATTATTTACTAAAACTATTAATGAATGTAACAAGATATATTTATAATGTTTGTAATATTAATTTGCATACCATTAAAATGATTAACATTCAATTTAAATTTAAATATTCATTTTTTTAAATCTCCCCAACCGTATACACTAAGGGGCTCATTACGATGTCGGGCAGAAAGCCTCTGCCCGACACCGACTTGCGGTCGGCGGCTTCGAATGGATGGGACACTGTTTGGTCGGATTCCCATTGTTTCCTATGGGAACTCGTGTTACGCCTGACAACTGTCCGTAACACAGGCTCCTATGGTGAAATGGGGTGTGTGCGGAAAACCCTGCACCCTGTCGCCAGCACCCCACGGTGCCTGCCACACAGTGCAGGGTTTTACAGAGGGGGCCCCTTAGGTACCACTTCAGCCATCTACCGTAGGGCACGAGGGCTAGGGGGCGCTGCCAGGGGCCCCAAAGTCACTTTCCGACAGCCTTTCCGTGTAGGACAGGCCAATGCGGAAAGGCTGTTGGAAATCGACATCGTGATCCCGAGGGTGGAAACGCTGTCCATAGGGGTGTACGATGCGGTTCTGACCGAAACACAAATTCTCCGTGAGTCGGTCGGAACCGATTCGGAAAGTTAAAGTTCCGAACGCGAACATCATTATCGGGCGGTCGGAATGTAAACTGACCAAGTTGGTCAGAAGGGCTCTGACGTGGTCGAGGAGATTCCGACTGTTGGAAGGAGGCTTTCCGCCCAACATCGTAATGAGGCCCAAAACGTCCAGCATCCTGATACTAAAAAAATGTGCATATACATTATTTTTACACCTTAATGTAACTAAAAATACAAATTCCAAAACTGTCATAATGAATACATTATTTTACTAAACACACATATATTAAAAAATATTAAATATATAAAATCAAACACACCACAATAAAATGCACACAAAATAATTCTTACAAACAATATTATAAAAAAACAATATTTTTCTAAATCGATATTTTTTACAACTATATTAAAAACGATACTCAAAATGATATTCTTACCTTTGATATTCCTGTCAACAATATTTTTGACATCCTTATATTCTTGACACAATATTTTTGCATCATGATATTTTTTATTCAATATGTTGTCCAAACATCTAACAAAAGAGTAGTCAAGCAATGGTAATTAATATCCATGTGGCATAGCAGTAGTAATGGCCACAAGGTCCTGACGCAGGGCGCAGGGAAAATAATCTGATGATCGAATCCATACTAGGTTCTCTTCTCTCCTGCTCCTCCCTTATAAGAGCCACCACCATTAAATTCAAGCACACCTCTCGGAGATTAAGTTAGTTGGGATAAGGAGGCCAGTGGGCAATATGACTGTTATCCAAAATGTCTCTGCCAAATAGAGCCTGTGCATCACCTACCAAGTTCTATTGTTTTCTTTTTGGAGTGAACGCTTATTTACACCAGACCGCTACAATCAGCAACTCGGCTACCCAGCACATGAGGATGGTCACTTCTCTACCCTTCACTTGCAAACTTATCAACTCCAACAGCCATTCCAGCTCTGTTCACCACTGCACTCTGCTCTGCCCATACTGCCTTATACTCACAGCCACTTGCCACTTCACTCCAACACAGCTCGAATACTGGCACCTTTCAGGAGCTTCTTCATGGAGCCATTCTTCTGGTGCCTGCACTTGATTTCCTTTTGTCTTCATGTGCCCCTTTTACAGCTTTTGGAACCCTCTGGAGCTCGGCCATGCAAACAAAGCACATCACAGGCCTCCACGATCAGGAAGAGGGACAGGAACCAGAGTCTACGCAATGCTACTCATTCAGCAGAGTGTCACATTCCCAACCAAATGTGGTGATTGTTTGGAACAGAGGATTATCCCTGAAATACTATACCCAGAATGGCTTACAACAGGGCTGCTCATTGGCACCACTTCTCTTGTCATATTTGCAGAATCTGCCCAACATATTTGAGTACTCGTCTGGCTTTCCTGTAAAATTAGAAACTTATCCAATTGTATGATAATGATGTGATCTTATTTGACCTTATGGCAGGGTATCTTCAAAATTGTCTGAACAAATTACAAGTCTGCGCAAAATCTCATCTTTTGAAAATCAAAGTACAGAAAAGTAAGGTAGCAGTATCTGAAGGGAAAAACAAGGATAGACATCGTACCTACTGTAAATTAGATTAAGAAATAATGGAAATTGTAAAAGTACATTCTTGCCTAGGAAGGATTACTTGCTCTAACTAAGCACTGTACCACATGCAAACCATGTATGAGGTAAGACATTAGCTCACTGAGGAGCTTAGTCTCCTTATATAGATCCCTAGGGCAGCAACACTTTAAACATCTTGTTGCGATCTATAGAGCCAAGATACCAGTCATGCTACTACACCCGAATGAATATGTACCTTATACTTAAACAAACTACAGAGGAACATTTTGTGCAGGCTCTGTGGCCTAACTACCTCTATCCCAGTCCAACCACTTCATTTGGAGCTGGATGTGAAAAGTTTTAAACTCCGGCTCTTGCACCAGTAATCCTATAGGACATTCGATTACATCCTGCAGAGAGGGGTCTCTTCTAGACATTTTAAGATAAGATTTATTGGTGAAGAAGGGGACACGCAGTTATTTAAACACTAATCGTGCCTCCACACTGCAACTCCTTGGCCTGTCCACAACCAATCTGCTAAACTAGTCATTCATTCAGCTAAAATCAGCATAGAAATGTATAGTTACCTATTGAGTATTTAGATATATAAGAGTCACTGTCATAGTTTAACAAAATACAGTAGAATAGCAGATCTCGCTAAAGTCAACAAAATCCAGTACTTCTTAGTACAGTTTTGAACAGTAATCCTTTTGATGAGATTTAATGGCTTCCCGCTGTATGCAAATTTAGGTGCATGGTCATGCATTCCTTTGACAGAATTAATCTATACCCTATGTAGGAATAGTATTCAGGATTTTACCCATGCAATATATGTTTGTAAGGTTTGAAAAATATTGCATAGAGACTTTCATTGGCACCCTGTTTTTAAAGCACAATGTAACCTCTTCTGGTGAGGCTTTTTGTTTCATACTGCCCACTACAAATTAACAAAGCTGTCATTGTGTTTTTAAAACGCTTTTTTTAAAGCTTTTTATCTTTGTACATTTGTCATATTTTCTTATGGTTTGTGTTGATGCTGTATGTAATAATGGATATGAATTCTGTCCCTCCCTATAATGATCTCAGAAGATGTCAAAATTGTTCAAATAAATAAATATATAAATAATATTATAAATACAAGACAATGGTAACTGAAGGTGGAAAACAGGAACAGTTCACGTGACATTTTCAAAGGTAACAGTGGGAAGTGATGAATAATTTAACTACAATAAAACCAATCCACTTGTTTCTAGACAAAACCTCTACAGTTTAGAAAATTAGATTTACAACTAGTTTATGCATGGGACTTGTCAGTTGTAGTTCATGGACATTTCATCCCCAGGTGACAATGACAGAACGGGTTGGCAGGGCTAATGTGTCGTCACCATTCAGCCACAGTTGTAGGGCTGCTGTTGAGTGAAATGTCTGTAAGAAGAAGATGGTCAGAAGTCTTTTTTTCCTTTAGTGTCATAGTTTTGATGTCTAAGCACAATTAGAAAGTAATGTTGGGAGCTCCTTTGAAAACAATGGAGTGCTCCGGGCTTCTAATGACTGGTAGAAGCCGGGAGCTCCAACATTCCAATGCTGTCCTTCACAGCTGTTGCTTCAACCAAAGGCCTCACAGAGCCCAGGGGGATTTCAATCTCTTCAGGCTCCAAGAGGCCTTTGTTTTATTTGTTAGAACATTCTGCCCTCTAGTGGAGGAATGTTTTAATAGCCTTATAGCCCTCCATAGCTGGGCTATACCAGCATTAGAGTACAACTCCCTTGTTAAAGGCCTTTGCCTTCGGCAGGGGCTTTTACCGTTTTAATGCTGGAAGGGGCCTTTAATTGCTGGTATAGCCCGCTGTGGTGGGCTATAAGGCAGTATAATAAAACGACTCAACATTACTAAAATGTTTCTTTTGTGGATGCTGTCTTGGACTAACCATAGAGGGCCTGATTACGAGCTGCACTGTACCGTAGAGTAGTAAATTCACAAGCAAAAATGAAATTTCCGTTTGATAATACCACAGCAATGCCATGCAATTACGAGTTAAACTCTGTGGAATGTGGAAGTACCATCTGAGATTGGATTTACCACCTGTAAACTCATGGAATTCTCGGTTCCATAGGTTTTAACTCATACATTTACCACATCTTCTGAACTGATGGTAAAAGTAGTCTGAAGCCTATATATGCGGTGGGGGGTGGAGTGAGGGAGGTGTGGGAAGTAGGGGAGGTAAGGGAAAACCAATGACTGGATTTATATCTTGGCAGCATGAATTCTCCATGGCAATGGCGACGGAGTATTAATCACCGCCAAGATTGTGGTCCGCCAGCCTGGTTTAAATGTGGGCAACAGAGGTTTCATTGCAGCAGAGACTACTCTGTCTCTTTTGTGATTAAATCCCTCCGGTGGCCTGACAGATTGAGGGTCATCAAAGGTTGACCTCTAACTTTATCCATCTAATTTACATTAGAGGTGAGTTTCCACTGCTGATCACATCCAGTAAAACCCTGATGGTAAGTGTCAGTTAAAACTGGTAAATGCCCCCCTTGCCATGAGAGATAACTCCCATGGTGGGGGGAGAATTTTCTTTTTTATCTTCAAAAAGAAAAACCTGGGCCAGGATTATCTTTTTGGAGAAAAAAAAAACGTTTGATGGACGGCTCCACCATGCTGACTGAGCAGTGCACCAAACCTTGAACGGCATTGACAGTAACTGCCATGATGGTGGTTCCTTTCAATGCTTTGAAAATGACTGGCTGCCTGGTGGTCATTTCTAAATTTGGCAAGCAGAGTAGTCTTGGCCTGACGAACCTTGAGTCCTCTGCTAGGCCAATGGATAATACTCCGTCCACCCAAAAATAAATCGGACCTTGAATACTGGAATGGGAGAGCGTTGTATTCCCCCCCCACCCTCCCCTGCCAGTAAAAAAACAGAGAAAGAGGCTTGACTGCAGCTGCAGGAAAAGCTTGATGCGATTTCTACCAGGCGCAATTACCGCACAGCAAAATCCTGTCCATTGTTCAAACAACCCGGAACACCAGGTGGGGAAAGCTAGTCCACTGAGAATCAGGCAGGGCTGAATTCCATACAGAAATTCTGCCCTGCCTGACTCTTAATCTGGGCAGCCAGACTAGTCAAAAATCGAATTAGATGTCGAGACACATGCAGTATACGCTGTGGGATTGTTTCCCATACTTGATTTTTCAGAATATAACAAAACATCTACCACAGGAGCATATTTTTCTCACGAGCCATGATTCACCTTAATTTACATATTGGAAGCGAGCTTGGCTTCACTGTTGTGAGAACACAGATGTTGCTTCCAAACGTGTTCTGCAGGCTACAAACGCCATTAGTACATATTATAACTTTCGCATATGTTATTCTGCTGGCTTGAGATGGGAAATTCATAAATATTTTATCCCATTCACGTTTACAAAGCCAAGTGCACAGTTGCGTATGCAAGACCACATCTAATGAAACATAAATATCCCTTCTTGCTCTTATATATTCCAGCACAAAGAAATGAGACTATATAAGTAACATGACTATTTAAAGTTGAAAGTGCCGATGTAACTTTTTGAAAAGTATCAGCCATGAAACATGATATCAGTATACAAGCAGGAAGTAATTTCTATTCATCGCCTTCCGCTTCTCACAGGAAGAGTTGGACGTTCCGGCCCCCTTTCAACCTCCCTTGGAATGTAGAAGTGAATTCAGAAATTCATATTTTACTAGAAGATCGTTTTAACTATGCCTCTTATTGGGTAAGATGCGTGTTGTGTTTTATTGTCTCATTTTGTGGTATTCAAAGCCTGTGAAGCTGCTCTTAAGCAGCAGTGGGTATTGAAGCAAGAAAGAAGTACGACACAGCCCGTCACTGATACAACTAATGGACGAATTTCCTTTGGAGAACATCGTGCACCATATTGTTTTTCAAGGATTTTGGCGGAAGGCAATAAGTTATTCTTGCAGATGAGGATGAAAAAAGGATATTTTCCTCGCTATAAACTGCAAAAATAGTTTCCCGCTGGCAAGAAACATGCTGAAGCAAAGTGCGTTGCCCACATTGGACTTATGTGTGAGGCTCGCAGCCCCGGGTACATCCGGATCGCGCATTTGATACGCAGGAGCCACAGCCAGGTCCTGTTTCATGGGTGGCACGCGCCGTCTGCAGCTCTGGATTAACCCCCTCCCCCATCTAACGCCTGTTATATCAACAGCTGTCATTCATTTTTATTTGGCGTTGGTGTTTTTGTTGGCTGTGGATTTCGCTGCTTATCTTTCCTTTAAAGGGCCAGTGACGTAATGGCGTGCTTAATAAATAGCAAGTAACATGAAGAAGAATTGAACACCACGGGTATGTCAGACAGATTCTTGGTGACTGCCCGTGTCTGCCATTCCGCAGACGGACGCCACTGAGTTTTCTGACCAGTACTATATGTGTCCATGTTGTAAACTGAGCCCTGTGTTGAATGGGCACACCTGCTCGCGTTCGTCTGTAAGAAGACACGTGGAAGTTTTTCCTTCTCTGCCACGCTGCTTGAGTTTCCAAAACTCAAACACCAGGACATCAGAAGGACTCGCAGGAGTACCTAATAGGACACACCTACTAAGATGTCTCAGTGAGGGAGGCAACTGTTAGCGCCTTGCTTTGCACAACAGGCGCTTAAGGCATCCTGCACTTGGATTTTATTACAAGCCAATAAAGTATTTGTGATAGGATGTGACTGTTTCAGAATATAATTAGTAACAATAACGGTGTCGTTCAAGGAAAGGAAGAGCACGATTTCTTTCCATTAAAAAAACTCTTAGGGGGGGATATGTACAAGGAAATGGCGGATCCCGGTTTTGGCCTCCTTGGCTTAACGCCGCACTCCGCCACTTCTGAAACGCAAGGCTGCACCATATTTACAAGAATGTGGTGCAGCCTTGCGTTTCCCCCTGCGATGGCGCTAAGTTTAGCAACTTAGCACCAACACAGGGGCTCTTGCACCATAGTGCAAGGGTGTCTGCGTGCAGGGGAGGATTGTTTATATGTAGGAAGGTGTCCCTTCCTGCACCTAAACAATCCTAAAATGCCATTTTGTGACTTCGATGTGTGCTGCTTCATGCAGCACACATGAAAGTGACAAAATGGCATTTTTTAAAAAAAAGATTGTCTATGTACAGGTAGGGATACCTTCCTGTACATAAACAAACCATGGCATTTTGCTTTTTCCATGTGTGCTGCTCAAGGCAGCACACATGGGAAAAGCAAAAATGAGGAGAAATAATGCATTTCTCCTCGTTTCGCCAACTTAAGACCAGGATTTACCTGGTCTTAATTTTGGCGCTGCCTCCTATGTACGCCACCCTTGTACATACGGGGCAGCGTCAAAATGAATGGGTGTTGCAGTGGAACGCCCACCGCAACACCCACTACCCACCCCTTTCACGCTAAGCGTAGCATGAAAGGGGCCTTATGTACAAGGCAGCGTTAAGCCACGTTAAGTGGCTTAAACCTGGCTTGTACATAAGGTGCAGCCCCTATCGCCACCACAACGTCAGTAAAAGTGACGTTGTGGTGGCGATAGGGGCTTGTACATATGCCCCTTAATGTCATAGAGAGTAATCGATGAGTTTAAAAACGGAGAAGCAAACGTGTTTAAAGAGTGTAGCAGCGGCCATTTTGAAACAGCCCTTTTGATTCAGTTTATGAAATCGCAGTGATGCCTTCGACCGTTTATCACAGAAGTGCTGCCTAGCTGTACAAATATAGGGCCATATTCTCAAGGAAGTGGTAGAGAGAGGCGTTAGCCTTCTTGGCTTAACGCCTCTCTCCGCCACTTCGAAAACGCGAGGCTGCACCCTATTCTCAAGGACATGGTGCAGCCTCGCGTTTACCCCTGCGATGGCGCTAAGTGTCACAACTTAGCGCCAACGCAGGCACCCTTGCACCAGAGTGCAAGGGTGTCTGTGAGCATGGAGGTTTGTTTATGTACAGGAAAGTGCCCCTTCCTGCACATAAACAAACCTTAAATGCCAGTTTGTAACTTACATGCGTGCTGCTTCATGGAGACCCAAACCTGTGTAAGGGTTACGACAATAAACACGTGTGAATGGAAACTAACCCATGAGCCTACCTCTACGTAGAGGTAACAAAATGTCATGCAAGACTGTAAATTATAAGGGCGGGACTGTGGCTGAAACCCATCCCTCATGTAAGGGATCAACTGTGACGACCACCCACTAGAAGACTAAGACGTCCCTTACGTAAGGGAACCTAAACTGTGGCATCACTCAAACAAATATGCTGTAAAAGTAACATTTCTAATTTAAACTCTAAATATGGTGCACCTAGACTAAAACACACGCCGGTGAGCAACCTCTCACCCGAGTTGAACTAAACTGTGCACATATCTGTACAGTGCACATCACCTAAAACATGTTAAAGATGCAAATGGAAAACGTAGAGACACGGCAATCGCATAAATAAACAGAATACTATATTCGCCCACATAGCGTTATGCAAGAATACAAAGTTATGGAAGCTGAAGCAGTGAACCCCAAAGCAAAGTCAAATCCATATTCTGTACGTAGCATGTAAATGTCACAGGGCACAGCAGTAACCGTAGCTTTGCAGGTGAAACAATAGTCAAACTATGTGCACCAAAAAGTGGATCTTCACCAAAATGATCCAAAGCATGTGCAGCAAAGGGTTACTCATTGTAAAAACAAATGTGAAGGGAAGACCAATATGCAAATGGGCATTAAGACAGCTCCAGACAGAGTAACATAGGCAATAGAAGCTTGCAGTCAAAGTACATGGTGAGCCTGTCACGTGTGCCACACCTTTTAGTACCACAGCAGACAAAAATCACACCAAGGACAAGTGTGAGAAAAACTCCTTGAAGAACGGCAGTACGGTCAAAGTCGAGTCTGACACCAGATGGCAGCCAAAGAAAAGAACACTGTCACTCACCACCGGAACACTAGGCAGTGTCCACTGGCCTCCATACGTTGGGTCAACTGTCCTAAGAGATCGTTGAATGAACCCCCGTCGGTGACGACCACCACAACCACGACCCTTCATCCTCCGCAGCGCCGCTCCTTGTGTGGTGATGAAAACAAACAGACAGCCAGGAGACGCCACACTCGCGCTGAAGACGTGGTTGGTGAATTGAAGAAAAAAACAAAGGCAGCCAACCAAAACATGGCTGCACGTCGTCTACGTTGTGCCGTATGGCTCATGGCACGCCGAAGCTGGAAAGCATCCATCAGCAGGGCAGACTACGTATAACACTGACGAGATGAAAGATTCCACGAAGACACCACAGGTAATATTGCGTGCTATGGACAGCTCAAGCCACTATTTTTAAACCGGAGCACGGCGGTTAAAAACGCCCATTGACTTGAAGTCTCAGATGAAGTACCAAACCATGGACAAAATTAGTCTCACCTCTCATGGCCAGACGATGGTTCCCTCACACAAACCTTTGCCCTAGAGGTGCACAATGAAAAAGATCTTATATACTGTTGGCAAGAAACTAGATCACATGATCGGACGCTGTCCCAGAAATTACTAAGGGCAAAACAGCTCCAATGTAGAAATCAGTCACCAATAGGGACACTCCACAAAACTACTGTTTGCACACTCCATGTACACTTCGGTCCTGAGTTCCTTGAGCAACTGGATGAACTCACGTTGGCAATGATTTCAAAATGCCACAACTTCAAGTCACACAAAATAATTCCTATTCTGTGCTCCCACTTCCAGCAGGTGAAAGTGACTTCAAGATCCAGGGGCGTGGCAGTAACACTGTAAAAACACTGCCAAAGTTAACATAAAGATTGCTTTTGAAAACTTGAGCTCAAGACTACGGCCATCCACTCATTGTAGATCTCACCAATAGATGTAGCTTGATCACCCACATGTCGTAGTCGTGTGTGTTACACCATATACACACTGACATCAAGTACCTTTTTGTAAGAAGAATGAAGCACGTACAGGCTATGCAATGGTGGTTGGGCCGTCCGTTGACAAGGACACTGGTGAGGCTGACTTGCCTGTAGTAGCCCCAAACTTGCTTCTTGTAGTTGCTGTAGTTTCTTTTAGTTCCTCTTGATTTCTGTAGTTCCTCTTGTTCCATGTCCAGTTGTATACAGCTTCTAAATCCTTTTATACGCTTGGGTCCTTTTCCAGTCATCGCCAAATGTAATAAGATGAATTCCACGCAGATTGGTGTCATCTTTAAGATATTTATTGAGTTGATAAGATCAATAGAAACAGCCCCACCAGGAGCAGCCTGCTAGCTGCTCAGCCCATCTTCCAACTGACAACACTCACACCAGGCACCCAAGCATTCCACTCATGTCAATCATACCAACATTCCACACAGAACACTCACACTGGCTGAGCAGCTAGTTACAAGGTAAAGTTGAACACTATAAACATATACATGAAGATACTACATTATCTTCTCCCTTTACAATTTAGAACCCTGCACAAAGAGACACTAGAAACCATGTTGTATATTCTGAAGTCTTCTTTATTTGTTCCATGCCAGGGTAGTATCAATCATAGTTCAGCCAGCTCTAGTCAGGTACTAGCCATGTACCAGCCCCACCAGGAGCAGCCTGCCTAGCTGCTCAGCCCATCTTCAACTGTCACCACTCATCCACACAGGCACCCAGGCATTCCATACATCACAGTCACACCAACATTCCGTTACCATCTCTCACTCTGGCTGAGCAGCTAGGAGGACCTAGGCTGATTACATATACATGTAATACTTAGGATATAACAACATGCAAGTTAGAAAACGGCATTTTAAAAAAAGGTTTGTTCATTTACAGGAAGGGACACCTTCCTGTACATGAACAAACCATGGCATTTTGCTTTTTCCATGTGCGCTGCACAAGGCAGCACACATGGAAAAAGCAGAAACGAGGAGAAATAAAGCATTTCTCCTCATTTCGCCACCTTAAGACCAGATTATACCTGGTCTTAAGTTTGGCGCTACCTCCTATTTACGCTGCCCTTGTGAATAGGAGGTAGCGTCAAACTCAATGGGTGTTGCGGTGGAACGCCCACCGCAACACACACTGCACGCCCCTTCACGCTAAAAACAGCGTGAAGGGGGCCCTATTCACAAGGCAGCGTTAAGCCGCTTTAAGCCACTTAACGTGGCTTAACGCTGCCTTGTGAATAGGGCTAAGCCCCTATCGCCACAACAACGTCACTGAAAATGACGTTGTGGTGGCGATGGGGGTTTGAGAATATGCCCCATAGTGTCATAAATGTATCTGGCAAAACTATGGGGGATATTCTCAAGAACGTGTGATAATTACCGCAAAATTAGCTTAACGCAACTTTGCACATCGCAGTCTATCGCGGGAAAATAACGCTGTGTTAACGTTGTATTCTCAACACGGCGGTACCATGCGATAGTCTCACGCTAACGCGTCAAATGACCGCGATAAAATTACCGTGATGGCAAAAAAACACGAAACACGAACGCGAAAAAAGTTGCGATGCCCCAAATTGCGATAAAAAATTCAGCGATAACCAGCGACAGGCCTGGAATTCCCACGCGTCATGCGGGAAAATGCACTATAAAAGCAGAAAAAAAAAGACAAAGAAAAATAAACTGCGTAGCACCATGGATCCACCCGGACCGAGTGTAGAGGACAACGCGAACTCCACAAGCCCACAGACGACCAGCAAGGAACCTCGGGGTCGGGGAAGGGCAAGGAGAAGAGGAAGAGGAAGAGGAAGACGGGGTTCAGTCCGCAGGAAAACCGGATCATCGTCACGGAGGTGATAGAACACTACCAACAACTGTTCGTCACCTCCACTGTGTCATTGGCAACACAAACGGAAATATGGCAGTCGATCGTAAACAACGTGAATGCAGTCGCAGTGTTGAGGAGGTCAATGGAGGAGGTCAAGAGGCGCTGGCATGATGTGAATAGCCAAACCAAACAGAAACTCGCTGCCAACTGGAAGGCAGCAACGGCGACTGGAGGTGGGAGTCCTGCGCCACAGGAGGAGCTGGATGAGCTGGAGGAAATGGTGGCCACAGTCATCAGTGTGGAGACAGTGCAAGGAGTCGGGGTCTGGACACAGCTCGATATGACCTGACCCAACAGCAACAGGGTGAGTAACGACCAGGGACTGGGGGGACGGGGGGAGATGGGCACGATGGCACAGATGCACAATTATGTGTAGCACACTGCACACCCACAATGATTGTGGAACATGTCCCTGATACACTTGGCACACTGCAGCACACATAGAAACACCAAGTAGGCCCCCATCCACAATGTGCACAAATGGGCCCCCCTCCATATCACCAAGGTAACAACCTACACATGCACATGTGCTGAATCCAGAAAAACAGCTGCTCTGTGAGCCACACTGACAATGCAAGTGACACTGCATGACAGATAGCATGGCTGAAGTCACAATACATGACATGGTGCACGAGACGATACTGAGGTGGCCCAGAGTGGATCACATCCTCAAAGGAGCAGGTCACACTCTGACACATCCACGTGCACATACAACCCCTGACGTCAACAACACATCTGCAGACAAACAATGCACAAGAGTACAAAAACCGTCAAAGAGCATAAATGACCCAAGTCGCCAACATCTCAGCACCTTAAAAGCACACAAGTCAAAGGCACACCGCCTCAAAGGGATAAGGGGCCGCTAAATCAGAGCTGCAGGGGCGACTCTCCCACAATGCAGCACACACACATAGCAATCACAGCACATCAACACAACTAGTGCCGCTTGTGCATAGAAACTGGCCAATCACATCTGGCATAGCAGGAAACTGTGAGATGATAATGTACGAGTACAACCTCACATCCGTCATGTAGTCGAAATGTCCACTGTCTCCCATCAAATAGCCAGCTCATCCAAAACAGTCACAATGTACATTGTCATGCAGACTGTATGTAAACATGTACAATGCGTCAACATACATTGAACACACTGTTAACCTGCATCTCCCCTTTACATTGCAGAGGGACAATCAACACCTCCTGCAGAGCAGACCAGACATCTCTTCAGTGATGATGAGGAGGACCCCCTGGCCATCTGCTCCAACACCCTTCAACGGCTCGTGAACAGCCTCCGTACCTCACCTCCAGGAGCAGGGCAGCCCAGCTGCATCGAAGTGACCCCACCCCCTGCACAGCCCACACAGCAGGAAGCACCCACCATCACGGATGGCTCCCAGCACCTCACGGAAAGACACATGGCATTCCAACGCCGTGTGTTAGACTGCCAGAGGGGGCTGGCTGAACAGGTGCTCGTGGGTTTCGACCTCCTGGCAGCCAAACTTGATGCCATACGTGGGTGTATGAGTCCCATCAGGGACCACTTACAGTCCCTAACGGACACCCACAGTCCGTTCCATGCTCTACAACAATCCTTGGCTGACCTCACTGGAGCCATTACTCGGATACAAGAAATGTCTAGTTAGACAGGCTCCAGCGATGAGTTGGCACAGATGCGGAGGACAATGGAGAACATGGAGCGGATGCAGGCTGGAAGGATGGCTGCCACGGCTGTACACCAGCAAGTTGTACCTGGAATCTTCCATGCCCTGCAGAACCTCATCTTGCCATTGCTGCCACAGAGCCTGTTTCAGATGACTGCTGTAGGAACTTTGACACACACATCTCCACCCCCTGATGTGTCAGTGGCACACAGTGATGCAGCCATACCACCTCCGCCACCTGATGTGTCAGTGGCACACAGTGATGCAGCCATAACACCACCACACACACCTGACACAGAAGACATATCAGAGGACTAAGATGTGGATGGCAATGACTCTGTGTGAGAAAGGAGGTTGTAGCATTCATCCCCGCCATATGGCCTGTTCCTGCTTGGTTCAGCCCTCTGCATCATGCCCGGGAACAACACCTTCCACTGTCCCCCGAAACACTCTGCGACATTCACCTGGACCCCGACATGGACTGCCATATCTGCTCTGGTTACCAATGACACAGCAATCAGGCTGCGGACTGAACTCTTCCTCTTCAGATTAAATTGTCATTCCCCAAAGGACTCTGGTTGGCCCTCCACTTGGCAACCATGTAATGTGGGGTTTGCAAGGCCATATACTGCTCCAGCTCCGACACTCCACAGAATGTGAATAAAACATTCCAAATCACACAGATGTGTCATGTCTATGTTCAATCAAATATAAAAGTATGGATGAATGTAGGGACATTGATTGCACAAAAAGGTACACCCTGGGAAATGACATCAATGCGCATGTTTGACCCTGACCCACATGGCCAATTAGATGACTGTGAAGGTGTGAACTAGCTGTGGCCTCATTGCTCATGAACAACAATCTCGCAACCCCCCAACGTAGCCCCACGTCCATGTATTAAATGGGGCTGTGTGTAAAAATGTCTAATTCGGTAGCAGGCCTAAAGTAGTGTCCCCCATCACATGTGACAACAGAACATCTCTTTGCATACCTACTCACACTCAACTGTGTGGACACAGCCTGTTTTGATGGATCACATTGATCCACATGGCAAGAAGTTGGACACCATACTCACATTGCTGAAGACACGTAAGAGCACAGGTCTACCAGCAACTATCCCAAACACAATGTCTGGCTCACAGAGGTGGAGCTGGCAATAGGGACTCACCCCTAAGTGAAATGCGTCAGTCAGTCCCTCCCTGTGTACGGACAATGCTCATTGAGGCACACGATTTGTCATTCTAATCAACACTCATCACAGTTGAACATTAGAGATGTGGCGTAGACTTTATTAGCATGTGCGTGTCAGTACAGGCAAGACAAGGGCCACAACATGCAGACCAATGCATCAGACACTAACAGGCAGCATGGGAACATGTAGAGGTGCAAGAAATGGGGAGGCAAAAATGAACACCAATCATTACGGATGGCAACGGTCTCAGCCCACCTTACCTTGCTGGACGAGTCATGTGATGTTTGGCGTATGCTCATTGCCCCGTGTCAGGGGATACGACTCACAGCCCATGGGATCTGCATAGTGCTGTACCACCGGACTGTGCAGACTGTCTGCTCTGCTGACAGTGAGCAGGTGAAAGGGTCCAACAAGGTCACATGTAGTACTACATTGCCATGTGTGTACTCACCCTCCAGCAGTATGTCAGATTTAGGAACCTTGCCAAGCGACGCTGTGCAGCTCGGCCCATGGGACTGCCTCACCTTGCACAGGTGTGTGTCAACACACGTAGGTGCATGCACATGCATTCTGAGTCCAGGCGAATGCAGCCATGTCCACTGTTGTGGTGGGATATGTGACCATTTCTCCAAGATGCAACAAGGTGTTGGGACCTGTGCTCTGGGTTACAAGCAGTTGTGGCTGCAGGAACGTAGTTACTCATCCATGAATGCGAGCGCAGCTTCCTGGGCAATCAGTTCCAAGAGTACATCGTTGTCGACTTCAACGAACACGAGGGCGAGCCAATCCATTAACTGGTCTGGACAGATGTGCTCCGTCCACGCCGTTTCACCAATCCTCAACACAGCCCAATAGGTGAGCGCTTTGATGTGGTCACTGCACACGAGGACTTGTGCAATCTCCCATGCCCAACTGCCAGCACATACGCCAAATATCAAGGCATCCCATGAACGGGTATCACGGTTACACTCCTGGTCGTGGGCCAACAGGGGGCGCACACACAAGTCATAATCCAGTTCAGCTACCGTTGTGTTGGATAGGCAGACATCCATGGGCCACTTGAATATGCATGATTGACAGTGGAACCAGGGCTGGACGCAGGTGACGTACGCAAGACGGAAGCTCAGACGGTAACTGATGCGCAACACTGCAAGTGGCAGTGCCCCCAACAAATGCAGCATACGTGCACGGTACAGTTCGGACGTATGGGTTGTTGTGTACGTAAGTGTCAAGGGCATTCCATGCAAGAGTACCTCGAGCAAGGACTTCTGTGTGTGGGGTGTGGATACTTTGGTCTTTCATTAGTGCTGTGCGTAGTGTGGGAGTCATCATCATCTACTATGGTATCTCTCTCGGGGTGCCTGCCGCATGCAAGACCAAGGTCGGAGGTGCAGATGTCCTTCCGCCTTATGTATTGAGACAAAGGAGTTTTCATCCATAATGTTAGTCTGACTACTGCTTGCATTCTGGAAATGTGATGTGGCTTTCGCGCTGCATTTGGGGCTAGGCCTTAGGCTTATGGTGCACCAATAGTGATACACACACAACAGTTGGCATGTATGTACCAAGAGCCTTCCTTTCACTGTCTCTCTCTCTCTCTTTCTCTCTCTTTCTCTCTCTTTCTCTCTCTCTCTTTCTCTCTCTTTCTCTCTCTCTCTCTCCCTCTCTTCCTTTCACCGTCTCTCTCTCTCCCTCTCTTTCTCTCTCTTTCTCTCTCTTTCTCTCTCTCCCTCTCTTTCACTCTCTCTCCCTTTCTTTCTCTCTCTCTTTCTCTCTCTCTCTCTCTGTCCTTTGATGAGCGCATGACACACCTTCTTATCTTGAATTTTGTCTTGCAGGCTGTGACTTACAGATTGTCCAGAGAAGACCCGCCATGACTCTTCCAAATAGTTGTTTTGAGGTAAATTTGAATTAAATGATTTGTTTGGAAATTTAGAGATGAATGATTGATTCTCCTTTTTCGGACCACACATGAATGTTAATTGTTGTAATTGTGCGACATCAGGCGAATTGTTTTGTTCATGATTTCGTAAAGTTGGTATAAAGTATCTTTGTCCGGCGGGGGGGAATCCCGGGGGGGGGTGGTCCTGGGGGGGGTGGCGGTGGGTGTTGTGGCCCTCTTGGGTGTCCGGCAGCATGATCAGTAGCTCCATGGCATCTGTTGTTCTTCTGGTGTGGCTGTGGGATGGACTCCCATTTCTGGTGCAGGTTATCGTCCGACTTAATACCAGGAAAGAGCAGGTGTTAATTCCCTGCTGCTGACGCGCCTTATCGCATGTTTTGTGATCTTATCGCCGATCTGGCTGGTCGTTGAGAATGTTGCGAAGTGGTGTTGTCGCGGGTTTTTGCACGGGAACGCCTACTCTGCATCTCATTAGTGTTAGTTGCCGGTGTCATCCGTGGCGATGTTTTTTGCGGCTGCTATCGCAGGAAAACTGGCGATATCGGCTGTTAGCACCAGCTTGCGAATAGGGCGATAAATCTATTGCCACTTTGGCTGCGATAAAGTGCCGCTAACTCGGCGGTAAGTCCTTGAGAATATGCCCCTATGTACCTTTAGATGGGGAATTTCAATTTTTAACTTCAAAGGGGGGATTCTTTTTGAGGGGATGTTCAGGATAGGATATTTTGTCAGATTGCCAAGTTCGTATTTGGTTTATATAAAGTAAACATACACTAATAAAGTGACACAACTACTTTGGATTGTACATGGCCAATTCTACAGAAATTGTACATTTTCTTGCACGTTGTTCTCCCTTAATGGTCACTGCTATTTGTTGCGTGCAGGGCGAATACTACTTATGAATAAGTGTTGTTAGTCTTGCCGAAAGCATTTTCGTTTGAATCCACCCAGAAAACACTTTCATTGTGGAACAATTCCTTCCGTTACTGCTCCGTAATTCTTTTTCGGAAGTAAATTTATGTTCAGTAGTGAGTTAAGTTATGTTTTGTGAATAAGGAAGAATTCATCGCCCATGAATATTCACGCATGCATGTTCCCACCTCGAACACTAAACTTACCCTTACCAAAAATCCACTAAACCTGCAAACATTCCCTACATATAGGCTTCATATGCCATTGTAAATGTACACATAGTTTTATCCTTTCAATCAGCATCTACCTTTTGCGATTATATCTGCAAGGATTTATTTTCCAAGAGATGTTTCAAGGCACGGGCAAAGTAGGCAATTGCCCAGGGCCCCCACCTAGGAAACCTAGGATAGTGACCATTCTCTCTATATCAACTCACAGGGGCATATTCTCAAGCCCCCATAGCCACCACAACGTCACTTTCAGTGACGTTGTTGTGGCGATAGGGGCTTCGCCCTATTCACAAGGCAGCGTTAAGCCTCGTTAAGTGGCTTAGCGCTGCCTTGTGAATAGGGCCCCCTTCACGCTGTTTTTAGCGTGAAGGGGGCGAGCAGTGGGTGTTGCGGTGGGCGTTCCACCACAACACCCATTGAGTTTGACGCTACCTCGTATTCACAAGGGCAGCGTAAATAGGAGGTAGCGCCAAACTTAAGACCAGGAAAAATCTGGTCTTAAGGTGGCAAAACGAGGACAAATGCTTTTTTTCTCCTCGTTTCTGCTTTTTCCATGTGTGCTGCCTTGTGCAGCACACATGGAAAAAGCAAAATGCCATGGTTTGTTCATGTACAGGAAGGTGTCCCTTCCTGTACATGACAAACCTTTTTTTAAAATGCCGTTTTGTAACTTACATGTGCTGCATGAAGCAGCACACATGTAAGTTACAAACTGGCATTTAAGGTTTGTTTATGTGCAGGAAGAGGCACCTTCCTGTACATAAACAAACCTCCCTGCTTGCAGACACCCTTGCACTATGGTGCAGGGGTGCCTGCGTTGGCGCTAAGTTGTGAAACTTAGCGCCATCGCAGGGGAAATGCGAGGCTGCATCATATCCTTGAGAATAGGGTGCAGCCTCACGTTTTCGAAGTGGCGGAGAGAGGCGTTAAGCCAAGAAGGCTAATGCCTCTCTCCGCCACTTCCTTGAGAATATGGCCCTAAATATCTTTTACTTTCTCTTTTTTTGTCCAGTGTAATGTTAAGGATTTTTGGAGCCACTGGAAGCACATATTTCAACTAGTTTTCTTTGACCCCATTTCTGAAAGATGGTTGGTATCATGCCAGCTTGAACTAGCAGAAAATGGCTAAAAAAAATCAAAGTCGTTCTGAACTGGGCCCCGAATACATGTGTTTCCTGGGGCTCCAAAAATACTTAAAATGACACTGGATTTGCCAACCTAAGCTGAACACAGTTCCGCAAAAAAGTTTGTGACCAAATGTTCGTATTTTGTCTGCATAAATCCTTAACTTTATTTCTGATGCTTTTTAAAACAACCAATAAATGAAGCAAAATATCGAACCCCAACAGAATGTGGCGCTAAATAGTACCTCATGTTATATGGTCCATTTCATTTTGTGGTGGTCAGTGTTGCTTTACACTACATGCTAATAGAGCAAAATACCACAAACTCGCAGTAGCAACGATAGTGCTAAATAGCCCTTGGTGCTAATAAATATCAACAATGTAGTTTATTTATATAAGCTCTAGGACTCTAAGAATGTAGGGGCATATCTACAATAAACTGGCGGAGCGCATTGTAGCTCCAAAATTGCTAACCCCGAGCTCCGTCAGTTTAAAAATGCAGGTATGCACTGTTTTCACAAGTATGCGGTGCACCCCTGCGTTTCCCCTAGCGCTGGCTCTAAATTTAGCTACCTAGCGCAGGCACCCTTGCACCATTGTGCAAGGGTGTCTGCGTTGAGGGGAAGATTGTTTATGTGCAGGAAAGTGTCCCTTCCTGCACATAAACAATCCATAATGGTAATTTGTAACTTCTATGTGTGCTGCTTTGTGCAGTACACATAGAAGTTGCAACTCGTCATTTCAAAATGATTGTTTATGTGCAGGAAGGAAACCTTCCTGCACATAAACACATAAACAATCACTAATGGTGATTTACTGTTTCTATGTGCATAATACAGCACAAATGTATGCTGCATAATGCAGCACATATAGAAACATCAAAAATGAGGAAAAATAAATATTTTCTCCTCGTTTCGGCAGGTTAAGACCAGGTTTTCCCTGGTCTTATTTTTGGCGCTGCCCCATATTTACGTCACCCTTGTAAATAGCGGGCAGCGTCAAAAGCAATAGGTGTTGCGGCAGAACTCCCACCACAACACCCATTGCCTGCCTCTTTCCTGCTAAGTGCTGCGTGAAAAGGGGCCTTATTTACAAGGCGGCTTTAAGCCACGTTAAGTGGCTTAACGCCGCCTTGTAAATAAGGCGAGGGGCCTATTGCCTCCAGAACGCCATAAAAAGTGACGTTCTGGTGGCTATAAGCCCTTGTAAATCTGCCTGTAATGTCTTCTATTTTCTTTTATGACTTATACAGTGCTGGAATAGAGCAGACACCAGTTAGGTTCTAGTCCTGAAACGTATTCTCACTCTAGTACTTGGTTCTGAGTAGGCCCCCACAAATTCTCTTGATGGTGTTCAAGTGCATGGTGCAGACATCAAGACGTGTCGTAGCACACACACACACACAACTGTAGTGCATGCTCTACCCAGCTGATTTGCAGCAAAGGCCACTGGTAGGTGTGCTGGATCAATTTTTAAATTGGGGTACTGCCATCAATGTTACATCACTGAAGTCATAGCGATTGCGAAAATTCAAGCATGTCACAAGGAACAAGTGTGGCAGATGAGCTACGTCCATTCAGCAAAAGAGTGGGAATGGTGTGGTAAGTTGCCAGTGGTGCATTTTGGAGCACACTGTCGCAAATTTATTACTAAAGCATGGAGTGGTAATGCTCTGTCATTTAAAGATACCACATTTTAAAAATGAAATGGCCACTACAGGTGCACAAACATACATTTTTACTCATAAAACTATATAGCACACAAATGATGAATTGAAATTGGGTTTCAGTGATCACTGAGTATCACCAAATACAGAGTCTTGATTGGCTTTGGTCCTAATAAAATCTTTGTTTCCATCACAATTCAGAGTTACAAAAAGTGCTTTATTTGTGCTTTCCTAACTGTTGATAGATTTTGAAGTATTTGTAGAGTACATGTACAGGTATGTAAAGTTTGTTGTTTGTAAAAAAAATCGACTTCCTACAGCCTTTCCATTCTCACTCCCTTTGCCGAAGCAAGATTGTCATATAGTGCACTTTCAAAAATCCTCTCATTTTGCAGACAGAGAAGGTACACTTCAATCTAAGTGTTAAAAGAATGAGCAGCCATTTCTCAAAACACACAGGGGCATATTCACAAGGAGCTATCGCCGAATTAACGGCACTTTATCGCAGTCAAAGTCGTGATAAATTTACCCCCCCATTCACAAGCCGGTGTAAACAGCCCACAACACCAGTTTACCCGCGATAGCAGCCGCAAAAAACATCGCCACAGAGGACCCTCGCAAATATCGCTAATGAGATGCAGAGTAGGCGTTCCCGTGACAAAAGCCGAGACAACAGCACACCTCAACATTCACAACGACCAGCCACATCCGCGATAAAAACACAAAACAGGCGATAAGGCGCGTTAGCACTAGGAAATCTACACCTGCTCTGACCTGGTGTAAAGTCGGCCGGCAGCCAGCACCACAAAAGGGAGCACATCTCAGGGCCACATCCGAAGGGCAACAGATGCCATGGAGCCCCCCATCATACGGCCCAGACACCCAAGAGGGCCACAACACCCACCGACACCACCCCCAGAACCACCCCTCCCTGGCACCCCCCTGACCAAAGACATGCCACATCAGCCACACCTAAGCATGTACAGAACATTCCGCTTGATGCCGCACAATCACAACTGGTGACATGCATGTGTCATCACAGAAATGAGCAGCACACATTCACTTTCCAAGCAACAAATGAAACTTTATTAAAATGAACAACGAAATTAAATGAAGACACATGGCCGCTCCCCTCTGGACAATACGTAGGTCACAGCCTGTAAGACAAAAAACATGATGAGAAGGTGTGTCCTGGGCACATCAGAGGACAGAGAGAGAGCGAAGGAGAGAGAGAGGAAGAGAGGGAGGGAGAGAGAGAGAGAGAAAAAAGGAGAGAGAGAGGAAGAGAGGGAGGGAGAGAGAGAGAGAAGAGGAGAGAGAGAGAGGAAGAGAGGGAGAGAGAGACGAGGAGAGAGAGAGGAAGAGAGGGAGAGAGAGAAGAGGCGAGAGAGAGGAAGAGAGGGAGAGAGAGAGAGAACGTGCCGCCCCTGCGCACCCAGGCCACACTGCTCACCTGCTGCCACCAGTGTGTCTCCAACCACGTGCCGGTATGTATAGCAGGACACCAGGTCACACATCTGAGTCAGAGCCATCAGCTGAAACAGAGCCCAGATACATGACTGGCACAGTACACACACTTGCACAAGACAACAACGCCTGCCCGCCCATGCACACCCAGGCAGAGGCACCCCAACCCCTCCCGCCGCCCATCGGAGCATGCCCGCCCATGCACACCCAGGCCCCAATGCTCACCTTCCACCACCGGGGCGTAGACAGGAGGTCCCACCACATGCCGCTGCAAGCCACAAGCCCGGGGCCCGCGGACATGGCACCCTCCACATCATGCAACCCCGCTCCGCAGGCCACCAGGTCTCACATTTGGTGCTGGGTCTTGATTACTCCATGGCAGAGGACATACCAGTGCACCCGGCTTCATCGCAGGCTGCACACCCGCTCAGCCCAATGGGTGCCACCAACTCTGGGATCCCGGAAGCGACGCAACGGGGCGATAGGCCCTCGCTGCCCGTTGGCTCTGGCCTACACTGCGGTCCAGCAGGGCACACAAAACCTGAGCTGTCTGGGCCGCCGGGACGGGGCATCATCGCAGGCTGCACACCCGCTCAGCAGCTCAAGGTGCCACTGACTCAATGCACCCAAAGTCACCATCCCGTGGCGGGGTGCCTGTGCCGTCCGCAAGGCCTCGGATGCCACTAACCCTGTGCAACCCCAGTCTGTGCCACGTGGTGGTAGGCCCGTGCCGTACTCAAGGCCTCGGATGCCACTAACCCTGTGCGCAAAAACTCATGGGGCCTATATGAGTGCGAACCGTGGTCCGTCATCCAGTCACCACCGGAAGAGGGGAATGTGACGTCGTCGGCCCCTTATATTGGCGGAGTCACATGGCCCGTGACGCCTGTGCTGGATGGGTGTGGTGTGTGTGAAAACCTGCCCTCAGGGAGTGGCTGTGACATGCTGACAACTAGACCAGTGACCTACACACCACCAGTGAGTACGGCTGCGACGGGTAGCAATGAGGGCCCCCCTCGGGGCGTAAGCGGAGTGGTCTGGCCTGCCGTACGCCGGACCAGCGCAGGGCTTGCAACAATGACTAGTGGGATCTGGGTGTGGTCCAGTCCATGTCCGGACAAGGAAGTGACTGATGCGTGTGTCCATGTTGTAGTGGTCACGGGACCCGGTACACAAAATGCAATGTCGCACCCTCTGACTGGCATCCCACAGGATGAACATAATTGACGCAAGGGAAGGCACTGTCCCCACACTCATCCACACATCCATACATGAATGACATAAGACATTACACAGCAGTGCGTCACTGGATGTTTATTTGCACATCCAGTGCAGTCATGCAGCTGGAGCGGTACAGGGCAATGCCGAGCACACCACACAATATGGGCCCATGGAAGGCCAGCCAGTGTACATCCGGGGATGACCTGTACTGCGGAAGGGGAAGGGTTCAGGCCGCAGTCTGTCCACTGTGTTAATGGTCATCAAACAGGATGTGGCAGTCCATGTCGCTATCTGAGGTGAGTGCATCGGAGTGTATCGGGGGTCAGTGGTAGGTCTTGAGGCCATGTGTGGCACCAAGCAGAAACAGGCAAGGTGGCGGACATGAATGCTAGTACCTCCTTCTGATCTCAATCCCATCCACGTCCTCGTCCCCGGGTGTGTGCTCTGCCCCTCCTGTGAGTGTTGCAGTACCTGCTGCGGCACTGTGTGCCACTGACACATCAGGGGCCGGAGGAGGATTGTCGGACGCACTGTGTGGCAGTGACACATCAGGTGCCTGAGTGGATACGCCTGCCGCACTGGGAGGCACTGACACACCAGGGGGTGGAGATGTGGATGGTGTGGGGGCAGCAGCATTCACCATCGCCAGGCCTTGTGGCAGCAATGCCATGATGAGGACATGCAGGGCACGGTAGATCCCAGCTACATTTCGCTGATGTGCAGCGGAGGCTGCCATCCTTTCCGTCTCCATCCGCACCATGTCCTCCATGAGCCTCCGCATGTGTGCCAGCTCACGGCTGACATCGCTGGGGCCACTCTGAGCGGACAGGTATTCTTCCCTCCGCGTCATGACTCCAGAGATGTCAGTCAGGGCTCGCTGGAGTCCATGGGGCGGACATAGACACCCAAGGATGGCGTCCAGTTTGGTAGCCATTAGCTCGAACCTCACCCGCACCTGCTCGGCCGTCTCCCTCTGGCCCTCCAGCACACGGCGTTGGAAGGCCATTTGCTGTTCCTGGGGGACTTGGGAGGGTGCCGGGGCTGTGGGTGCCTCCTGCTGGGTGGTTTGGGTGGTGGGTGGGGTCTCATGGATGTAGCTGGGCTGCCCTGATCCTGGAGGTGAGTTGCGGATGAGGTCAATGAGGTCTTGGATGGTTTGGGTGTCGATGCTGGTGTTGTCCTCCTCCTCGTCATCAGTGAAGAGTGGCTGTGACTGCTCTGCAGGAGGTGTTGACGATGCCCCTGCGATGTGAAGAGAGATGGTGTATTACAATGTGTCCACATGTATGTAGCCGCACGGTACAGGTTGACATTCAGACTGCATGGCATTGGACATTGTGACAGTCTGTGGGTCTGGGCGAGGACCCAGAGTGATTGTGGGTGTGCAGTGTGCCCTGCTTGCTTGTGCATGTGTGCCATTGTGGCCATCTCCCCCCGTCCCCCCAGTACCTGGTGGTCACTCACCCTGTTGCGGTTGTGTTGTGTCCTGTCGAGCAGTGTCTGGTCCCCCGACTCCAGCCACATTCTCCACACTGATGACTGTCGACACCAGCTCCTCCATGTCATCCAGCTTCAGCTGTGGTGCTGGGCCCCCACCTCCGGTCTGCGTTGCTGCCTTCAGGTTGGCGGAGAGTTTATCCTTGGTCTTCCGCTTGATGTCATTCCATCGCCTATTGACCTCGTCCATTGTCCGCTTGTGCTCTCCGACGGCATTCACCTTGTCGACGATGTCCCGCCATATTCCATTTTTGGTGCCCAATGACACATTGGAGTTGACGAACAGTTGTTGATGGTGATCCTGTTCACCTGCGGACTGAACTTGGTCTTCCTGGTCTTCTTGTCCTTGTCCTTCCCTGTCCCCGAGGTCCCAGGCTGGTCGTCCGGGGTGCTTGTGGGGTTGCGCTGGTCCTCTGCGCCTGCTCCGGCTGCCTCCATGGTGCTTGTGTGTTGGTCAGTTTGTGTGTGGGTTTTTTCTTCTGCTTTTATGGAGGTTTCTGACGCCTGCCAGGCGTGTGTTGCAGGCCTGGCGCTGCTTGTCGCTGGTTTCCTCATCGCGCTTTGGCCCATCGCGTGTTTTTTGGTGTTGTGGTTTGTGTTTTTATCTCCATCGTGGTGGTTGTATCGCGGACTTTGTCCGCGGTTTCGGCAGGCTATCGCATGCTACCGCCTTGTTGTGAATTCTACGTTGACACGGGGTTATTTTCCCGTGATAGGCTGCGTTATTGAAAGTTGCGTTACACTACTCCTGCGGTAGTTATCACACGTTCTTGTGAATATACCCCACAGTCTGACAATATAAAAGCAAAATTTAAGTCATCTATTTTGCTCACTCACATTCTGAACTCCGGCATGATAATTATGGAGATGCTGCAGCATCCCCAGCTCACCTACTTCCAAAACTTATGGAGATTGGTGAATTTGGAGACTCTTTTTCTACAGACGTTAGGCCCAAGTTTCTAATAACTTATTTCATGTATTCCTTTCGTCACCGTTGTGTCATGGCTGGAAATAGGTGTCAGAAGTCAAAATGGTGCCCAGCTAGACATGGCGTTATCTTGTCTACAAGCTCAGCAACCAGTCAGAAGAAACAAAGATGCACTGTATCTGTTAGTTAACCCATCAACCAAAAGTTAATCCAAGACTAGATGCATTTTATTCTCTTAAACTATGTATATATGTAAGGTGTTTTCTTCTATGTGTGTTATTACACCAATAATGACCACTGACATAGCACGCAAAACTAACTGAATTATTTTTTTGCCACACATTATTGAATTTAAACACTACCCAAGTGAATGGTAACAATATTACCAACCTTAGAAGAGTGGAAAATGTAGTTAGAACTTGCAATAATTTAAATCTTTACAGGAAACATGCAGCTGTTTGCTGCCAGTCCATAACACATAGATATATTTTACCAGGATTGGAACTTTTAACTAGCAGGTTAACAAGGATCTATGCATGAAAAGTATTAACCCATCGAGCTATCATCTTTCATTTGAATTATGAACTGTGTGATACACATGATGCTCTAAAGCAGTTGCATTAGCATTTTAAGGCTTTTTTGACAATTCAGACCTGTTATTAGCTTTATATACATTTCTCTTCAGCAAGAGCATTAACATTTTGAGCTACATTATCATTTTAAAATCCTGAGACTTGGGGCGTGGCCAAGCAGGGAATGGTATAGGACGTGTCTCGCCTGCTCACCGGTCCCTCATGTTGATGTGCTCTCCAGCATCATCCACAGCAACGGTGCTATCACCAAAGCCTGCAAAAGACAGTGGAATGTTAGTGCATCCCCTCTGCCGCCTGCAATGGGGTCATTTTGCTCTGCCACTGTGGCCCCGGTGACAGCAAAGCAGAGCCCTGCTGCGGCCCACCCTGCAACTTCTCGCCATATTAACCGACCAGCGCCACGCTCTGTGGCGACTGCAGGGAGATCCAGCATGCATTATTCAGGCATATCACTAAAGACTCGCAGGTAGCAGAGAGACAAATGAGTTGGGAGCCAGGGACTTGTAAGCCCCTGCATCCTGCAGCGGAGCTGGGGCACCTTTACAGGTCCCATCGGGGAGGCCATCTCCAACCTCGCCGCCGGTACACTTGGGTACCAGGAAGCCCTGGGATGGAGGATCGGGCCCTGTGGAGGGGGGATAGCAAGTTGCGCCTGCAGTGAGTAAGGCCCTATCAACAGCTAGTGCAGGGGAGGCACGGAGTGCTGCTGCTCCTCATCTTGGGCCCACCTCCTCCCAGCACAGACCACAGTGACTGCGCGGACCGTGTTTGGGTGGCCTGTGCAGCCATATTGCCGTTGCTTCAGAGGTCCTTTCCTGTCCCTAGTGGTGCTGAAGGAGGGGCCCAGTGACAGCCCTGGTGGTGACCACTCAGTGTTACATCGGCTTTGGAGGGGCCTCCTGATACGAGAACCCAGGCGTCATGACCCCGTGGCCTGCAGCTGCTATCAAGGCTCACCTGAGGTTTCCACAGGAATGAGAGGCATGAGACTGAAGATTAGTTCTCCACTTCCCGCTATCACCTAGCCCACCCAACAAAGTCAAAGTGAACCAGTATACAGGGGGAAGAGGGGAAACAAAGGAAGGAACAAAAAGAAGAAGGGTCTTCGGTATGACCTGGATCGCCAAGTTTCGTCACTGGACAGGTATGTGACCCTGTAAACAAGGCATCAGAGTAAGACTCTATTTAAGATAGAGAGAAACAAGTTTGTAAAACAGTATCTAATGCATATGTCAGTATTCTATACCTGATGCTTTCCCCTCTTCCACTAGTATCCAAAATAAGTGTTTCAGGAATCAATGAGTAATTCTGCATGGGAAACAGCAAACAGAAAATTTCACAATATGTACCTCATCCCTTGTGTGCAATGTAGAGATACTTATGTAAGGTGCTGACCCTGAATAGGAACATAGAAAAAAGAAATTTGGCCCTGAAATGATAGCCTAGTCATAAACCCATAGGGAAGTTTTGAGCAAGCAACACATAAAAATAAAAATGCAAAAATGTACAGTCTAACTTATTTCTTATATCCTTAAATCTTCAGGAATCTAATGTACTGACGGCCATACTTCAGCGCAGACAACAGAAACATAGCAATGAGGAATGCAGATGTCCATTTCAATCATGGAAACCCCTTCAGATAAGTATTTTCAGATATACTCTGTAACTGATATTTAAGTAGCTAAGCGCAAGCGCGTTACCGCCTTGTCTACACACCTCGGGACGCCCAGATGCAGTGCCGGACATATTGACATAGGTTGTACCCCTAGTGGTACAGTCCTCTATCGGGGGAGCCCTCCCCATCGGCAAGCTAATTGTTAATATTCTATGTTTTTCCTGCGGCCAGTATTGGGGAAAAACTGCCTCAAGCTGAGCTGTTTTCTGAGCTATCCCGAACGGAATTTGCTCCCAACTTGTGGGAATCCTTCCCATAATGGTGTTCAGTGTTTGGGGGCTAATACCTGTAGTAGCCAATTGAGGTTGTGCAACCTGAGCAGCCCTCACAGGTTGAACTGTCAGTGTTCTCATTATATATTGCATAAGATTCCCGTACATTTTTACTAAGTCTCTTTACAGTGTATGCATTCCTGCTGCTGGTAAAGTAGCAATGTCTGGATGTGGTAAATAAGAAGCTCAATAAACACAAGGGAGATACCCTACAAGTCCAATCAGGGACAGGGAAAGTTCAGACAGAATTAACAAGCGAGTCCCTACTAGATACTATGTACCAAAAAGAAGTTTCAAAAATGTATTATATATATATATATTATGCCGGTATTAAGGGAATAACAATAATTATCACAGGGAGTCAGAATCAACATAAAAAATACAATAATAAGTGTAAGAATAACTAAAATTCACATGGACATATGTCAAAATAGATATTTATTAACATAGTTATACATAGTATATTTACATAAAAAGTTTAAAAAACATTTCATTGTTATATACAATCAATGTAAAAACAAATAATATGAAAACAGAGTTGTCGACGCTGCGTTTCGGTGAGTAGATATATAGACACCTTCCTCAGGACAGTTTTCTAAATAGTAAAAACATCATGACATAATCAAATCACAAATCACAAAATAAGAACATTGCACAAACATATTTTGCTGACTCCACTGTGTTATTGCTAAAAAGTTTTACCAAAAGATCTTATCAAAACAATTTTTTAAAACAATTTTTTATATACATCAGCTGTTTGCTGCACACAAATTATTAAGTTCATTACCAGCACATATACATTTCTCTTTTCTATATATAAAGCATTTTGCAAAAACAGATAAACTGCCAAGCACCATAATCATAAGCAATATTAATAACCACATACCTAAAAAAGTGTAAAAAGCAGGACTAGAATGTAATACTTCTAGTTCTTTGTAAGTCACAATTGGTTGAGGTGAAGGAGTAGGAATGATCACCTCATCAAGATTCCTTAGATACCAGAAGAAAAGGAAACATTTTTCTAATTAATTAATGATAATAATTAATCCACAATCAGTCCTACTTAAATTTTGAACCAATGTGAAACAACGTACCTTATGATAATGAATTAAAACAGTGTATGTATGTACATTGATGCCACCGTGTATTTCTCATGCACTGGAATCCCCAAATGCTGAAAAATAGATATATAAAGGTATCAGTACCCATGATCTACAGGCTTGGCAAACTAATGCAAGGCCGGTACTAAAACAATGTCTTACCAGAATTTTTGATAAAGCTGGAACCAATCATAAGGTAAATGATACGTCGTGATAACGATCCCCAAGATAGACAACAGTGCCGATAGTTTCGATCAATTCCTAAGGCAACAGTTGTTCAGGCAGATATACAGCCGAAATGATAGGTACCTATGATCAAATAAGATATACCAATCAAAGTGAAACTTGTATCCTTATCTATTTTATAGTCGTTCTCAGATAATTTAATTGATCTATTCCTAAAACAATTTTTTAGGCATCTACTAATAGATTTAAAAGTTGTAAATAAACATCTTTGTTTATAAAAATGGTATTATGTTCTAATAAGTCGTGTTCTTTATTAACAGCTATGTTGTTTACGTATACTATAAACTCTCATCTTATATTGTAAGGCATAATAAGTATTAGGGTAGAGAAGGGATCTATTTAGTTAAACATCATTATTTATCTTAATCAATAATGACCCTTATGCCGCTGAGATTGAATGTGCCCGGCGTAAACACCCTATGGCTTCTTAATATATAGGCCATATCTATGCGACATCGGATATCTTCAAACTACAGATATTAATAGAGTACGGCATTCAGTTACCGCAAGGCTCTCATCGCAGCGCTCAAAATGAGCGAGAGCAAAAGCTAAAGTCGGCGAGGCCAGAGTTGTTCTCTATATGGCACCAGATATGACTACATGCCTCGAGCTCACGATGGTAAAAACCACTAAGAACTGCTTAATAAAATCAGGACACTCAAACGATGAACCTCCCGCTTACCTCGTCGTTGAAATCCGGCCTCCTTGCAAACAATGTACAGCTTCCGGGTCACATCCTATAGAGGTGTTCAACCCGGGCTGCTTTTAAATAATTCCGATGCAGTCACGTGATCGGAATAATTACTGAGCTACGCAATGGTTTTTGAAATATTTATTTCTTATTTCAATTATATTAGCGGCCTGAAGCAGAAAACGATTGTTATTCAAAACCTGTTTAACATGGGGAAAACCGAATGGTATAACAGTTTAATACTGACTTACCACTCCTGGGCATATCGCATAATCGTTTCTACAGGATGGCGGCCATCTTTAAGTAGGAAGGATATAATGAGCCTCATGTACTTTAACATCGACTACAATTACTGTTAGTCTGTCAATTAGTTCTAATGAACATTCATGATTTTAATGATTTTAGATGGACGTGTTACGACCAGGCCACATGATAATTTAAAAAGTTTCAAAACATTTTTCAAAAGATTTTTATTATTATAAATATCTTTTAATGAGGGCATATTTTTATTGAACATAAGGCAATCCGTATATCATGTGTAATTTGATATTAACGTCCTCCTACTGGGCATATAACATAGACCGTGTCGGATATGCGGCGGCCATGTTAAAACAGGAAGGCTGTAATATGTCTCATATACAATAACAGTGTCCTAAATAGCTGTAAGTACCTCAATTTGTTATAGGGATTCTAACATCCCAAAAAAACGACCATCTAATAGTGGGGGATAACTGTCACGCATTTGCTGGTCCTTTAAGATGTCTATACATTATTAGTGACCTACATCCTTGGCCAATCCCATAGAAAAAATATATATATTTCAACCACAAGTAATATGCGGAATAGGCATAGATTTTTCAATTTTCGAGACGATTGCGTAAACAACCAGGAAATACCTGTGCTAAAATTAATAAAGTTATCACGAAAAAAGGAAAATAATAAAACATACTATTCTTACAGAAGCAAATAACACCGGCATAATATATATATATATAATACATTTTTGAAACTTATTTTTGGTACATAGTATCTAGTAGGGACTCGCTTGTTAATTCTGTGTAAATAAGAAGCTAACACCAGTCAGGTTGCTCCTTCTTTACATGATCTGTAGTATGGTGTAGGGTGACTTTAAACCAATTAGCATGCTCTTGGTATGTTAATGGGACTTCTATGTCCACATATGGAAATTATTCTTCAGGTGGGTCATCTTCAATGTAAGTGTGAAACAACTATGTGCGCGCATCTGCAGGCGGGAATTTAACCCAAGAGTAGAATACCTCTGTTCTGAATGCTTCATGTGCCTCAGCCACGAAGGTAAAAGACACACAGATGATGGACGGAATGCAGAGCAAATCAAACATTCACCCCCAGTCAAGAGATCTGGGTTAAATCCATTGTTCTTTTGCTCACCATGCCACCCCAGTTTAGACCCAGCCATATGCAAATCAGTCTTGACCCTGTGCCTCATTGAAACAGTCCAGGCCGAACTGCCATGCCAGGTTCTCCCTGGAATGGAAACAAGCATCCTGGGACCAATTTCGGGGCATCACCCCTCATCAGCCAGACTAGCTTGAATCCAGTGGTATAGTGAGCCCAGGACCCACGTCTGGGCATACCCAGCGCACTTAGCGCGAGAAAGCAAAAGACACACAGATGATGGACGGAATGCAGAGCAAATGAAACATTCAACCCCAGTCAAGAGATCTGGGTTAAATTCTTCGTTCTTTTGCTCACCATGCCACCCCAGTTTAGGCCCAGCCATATGCAAATCAGTTTTGGCCCTGTGCCTCATGGGAACAGTCCAGACCGAACTGCCATGCCAGGTCCTTCCTGGAACGGAAACAGGCATCCTGGGACCAATTTCGGGGCATCACCCCTCATCAGCCAGACTAGCTTGAATCCAGTGGTATAGTGAGCCCGGGACCCACGCCTGGGCACACCCGGTGCACTTAGGGCGAGAAAGCAAAAAACACACAGATGATGGACGGAATGCAGAGCAAATGAAACATTCAACCCAGTCAAGAGATCTGGGTTAAATCCATCATTCTTTTGCTCAACATGCCACCCCAGTTTACACCCAGCCATATGCAAATCAGTCTTGACACTGTGCCTCATAGGAACAGTCCAGACCAAATTGGCAAGCCAGGTCATCCATGGAACGGAAACAAGCATCGTGGGACCAGTTTCGGGTCATCAACCCTCATCAGCAAGACTAGCTTGAATCCAGTGGCATGGTGAGCCCGGGACCCACATCTAGGCATACCTGGCGCACTTAGGGCGAGAAAGCAAAAGACACACAGATGATGGACGGAATGCAGAGCAAATGAAACATTCACCCCAGTCAAGAGATCTGGGTTAAATCCATCATTCTTTTGCTCACCATGCCACCCCAGTTTAGACCCAGCCATATGGAAATCAGTCTTGACCCTGTGCCTCATAGGAACAGTCCAGACCAAACTGGCAAGCAAGGTCATCCCTGGAATGGAAACAAGCATCCTGGGACCAGTTTTGGGTCATCACCCCTCATCAGCAAGACTAGCTTGAATCCAGTGGCATGGTGAGCCCGGGACCCACGTCTAGGCATACCCGGCGCACTTAGGGCGAGAAAGCAAAAGACACACAGATGATGGACGGAATGCAGAGCAAATGAAACATTCAACCCCAGTCAAGAGATCCTGGTTAAATCCATCGTTATTCTGCTCACCATGCCACTCCAGTTTATACCCAGCCATATGCAAATCAATCTTGACCCTGTGCCTTATAGGAACAGTCCAGACCAAACCGTCAAGCCAGGTCGTCCCTGGAAACAAACAAGCATCCTGGGACCGGTTTCGGGGCATCACCCCTCATCAGCCAGACTAGCTTGAATGCAGTGGCATGGTGAGCCCGTGACCCACGTCTGGGCAAACCCGGCACACTTAGGGTGAGAAAGCAAAAGACACACAGATGTTGGACGGAATGCAGAGCAAATGAAACATTCAACCCCAGTCAAGAGATCCGGGTTAAATCCATCATTATTCTGCTCACCATGCCACCCCAGTTTATACCCAGCCATATGCAAATCAGTCTTGACCCTGTGCCTCTTAGGAACAGTCCAGACCAAACTGCCAAGTCAGGTCGTCCCTGCAAACAAACAAGCATCCTGGGACCGGTTTCGGGGCATCAGCCAGACTAGCTTGAATCCAGTGGCATGGTGAGCCCGGGACCCACGTCTGGGCATACCCAGCGCACTTAGCGCGAGAAAGCAAAAGACACACAGATGATAGACGGAATGCAGAGCAAATGAAACATTCACCCCCAGTCAAGAGATCTGGGTTAAAACCATCCTTCTTTTGCTCACCATGCCACCCCAGTTTAGACCCAGCTGTAAGCAAATAAGTCTTGACCCTGTTCCTCATCCTCATCTTGGGACCGGTTTCGTGGCATCACCCCTCATCAGCCAGACTAGCTTGAATCCAGTGGCATGGCGAGCCCGGGACCATCTCCACCCGT
Organism: Calotriton arnoldi; assembly: GCA_963921515.1. Lineage (NCBI taxonomy): Eukaryota > Metazoa > Chordata > Amphibia > Caudata > Salamandridae > Calotriton > Calotriton arnoldi. Next base: position 101,941 of record CAWUFW010013878.1, on the reverse strand, counting down.
TGCCGGCAGGCCATGTTGTAATAATTTAATTATATCAATAATTTCCCTGTCTGCAATTTTCAGTAATAGTTTGAGCAATTGCCTGCTCTTCAATGTCCTCACCGGCTTCTTTGGTCATAGTTAAAAAGAAGATATTTAAAAATGATTATAGAGATTTGGTATGCACAATGCGGGGAACTTTTAATCCTCCAAGCTTAAATAACCTACAGCCAATACATAGGGTATACCTACTCAGCTGAGGTGGATTTATTTCTCTTCCCACTTCGGACGACTGAACTACTCAATTTGACCGTTAAATAAGAACCCAACCATTGTTGGGCACCATGTCATGTAGTTTCTACTAATCCGTAGGATCTGTGCGTTTGTTGGACAACATAAACTGGGGGCTTGGTGCCTAGACTAATTCCGGACACCACCGCAGGATATGCTGGCCCATAGACCAGCTAGCTCACAGTGCCACCATAAGCCCCTCCCAACCATACCAGGGAGCGACTGGTTTCTGGCAACCACTGAACATGACAACCCTGACCCCTCAGGGATTGTGTAGACAGTACAGAACCTTTCACTCAGTCACTGTGCTCACTTATTCTAAGAGAGATATGCAGAGAATACACAGGAGGACGTTTTCTATATATTTATTGAGCCAATGTTATTCTTGCATAAAATACATGTGCTGCAATGATTAACAGACAGTAGCAGATAAAAGTGATTACAAGCACCAAAACCGTAAATAGTAGATATAGTTCTATCGTGGTGTGAAAACAATGTATATATGCAAGCATATAAAACAAGGCAGTAATCGAATGTACTCCTACTATGCAAACCCTACTCTAAGTGTACCTAGAGTGTGTGTAGGTGTGGAGCCAAGAATCCCCCCGAGGGACAATTCAACCCGGTTACTTGGTGGGAGAGAATGAAGGGCTCCGTCTTGGTCACGAACTGGACACCCCTCACCAGATATCAGACCGCTGTGTGATGAAGTTTCAGCATGCAAGGACTCTCTGTGTCAGCTGAAGTGCCTCCTCCGCTAATCTATCGGGATGCTCATCTTTTATAATAGGAAGCAGCCTTGCGATGTGCACATAGATTAGTGATGTTATGGATATGTAGATAGCCCTGTCTCCCCGTGGATGAAGATAGAGATGACATTTGTACATAGTGCGACAAGAGACCTTGTACATGATGTTCAGGGCACTGTGATAATGTTGTGCGAACCTAGATGTGTAAACAAGTTTAGTTTTAGGGAAACCAATCCAACAATGTCGCACACGCAAATATGTGCAAACGGATACTGCTGAAAAATAGGACAATGTAAGATATAAGCTGCTTCGCTACATGGGCCTAACTCGGGAATATAACAATACAATTAGATAACTGGGACTTAACCTTACCTCCACGCTCACGTCCTGGACATATGCTAACTGGCCTCATCTCCAACTATCTATCCTGATGGATCTTTGGCGGTGGAAAGTCTTGCACATCTCATGGCTGGGCCGATGAACGTCATCAAAATGAATGTACTCCTGTGGGCCCTGTACCTCTTCCAAACCTTACCCACTGCGATTCCGCAGGAGGATATCCTGTGTTTGCTGCGGGACATCTATTCCTTCATCTGGAATGGGGAATGGCCTAGGATCTCTAACGCCCTAATGATGCAACCCAGAGACAGGGGCGATCTGGCATGCCTCAACCTCTTCGAATACTACTGGGCTACTCATTTATACTACATCTTTGAGTGGGTAGTACACGAAAGTGAGAAGCACTGGTTCCCCATGGATAGGGCTGGGGACCGCTGGCCCCTCTGGGATCTCAACTGGCTCCCCAAGCATGCCCGACGGCGCAGCACATACATTGCTACCCTCACCAGAACGGTGCTCAACATATGGGATAGATTGGCACTTAAAAGGGGACTTACTACCTTTCCCCCTCTCAACACGCCTATCGCCCTTAACCCTGCTCCCCTTCCTGCATTATCGCCTCTTCCTTCTGCCACTAGTGCAATGGGGATTGTAGAACAATCAGGGATCTTTTTGGTTGGGTTTCCATGAAGTTCTTTGATCAATGTAAGACTGAATATCATCCCCGGGGTGACGAGGCTCCAATACTGTAAACTGTGGCATTGGGCGCTAGACCACACTGTTTACCCTATGTGCCAACCTAACCCTATACCACTTTTGAAAAGCTGGTACGAGCCTAGGGAGGCTTGTGAGGACGTATCTCCAGCACATAACACACACTACAGCACTCCACCTCCCCTTGCACTCACCCCTACCAGGCTACATGGCACACCACCACTGAAGAGGACGTTTCGTCCAAACAGTGGGAGATCCTGTGGCAAGATATACCCAAAACATACTGTAGCATATCCCTTAGAGAAACGGCATACCAATTTATGTTTCAGTGGTATTACATGCCTGCCTGGCTCTGCACCATCTACCCCAATACCTCCGCACTGTGTTGGAGATGCCGGTTAGCTGCTGTCAATTTTTGCCATATATGGTGGTCATGCAGCCTTCTCACTACCTACTGGATGGAAGTCCTGGGCCATATCAAAGCCACTGCAGGGTGTCTGCTCCCTTCCTCCTACCTCACGGTTATCCTTGATATTCTACCCTCGGCTTATGAGGTGGTGACCCATGCTGAATGGAAGTTTATTAGCTACATGCTCCTTGCAGCATGGCAACTCGTGGCATTGACATGGAAAATGACAACGCCCTCCCCCCTTGGTGGCACTCACATAGAATTCACATGCTTCAATCCACCAAAGCTAAAAGTGCTTCAGCGCTTTGACTAAACCTTTCACTAGAGCTTTATTTTGCTGCTTGGCCCACTGCTGCCTAGTGGGGAGGGGTGCGCCCTTCGCACCACATCGCAACTTTTACCCTGACCTTATCTCTGACACTGATGACCCGTAGTTAATGTTTTTGTTATCTTAAATATTTTATGCTTTCTTCCTTATGTCCTGCGACAATATGGATATGGATGAGCTGGTACTATGCTACTTGGCTAATGTTTCTGTATAATCCTGGCTGGCTATACCCTGGGTGCTTAGCCCCTGTACCATGTACTGCATGATCTCCAGTCGCTTTTGATTGTAATTGGCGGCTATGTTACACTTTGCTTTTCTGTCTTGAAAATTTCAATAAAGAGATTCTGAGTAAAAATAAAATCCTGAGATTTGCTGGAAGTACAGATATCTGCAGCAGATGCCACAGCACCCTTAGCTATTTTAAAGTTTTGTTTGTTAAGACCAATAAACTAAGTCAAATGGTTTTTGTAAGCAGGGCGGCTCAGTGAGTTTAACACTTGCGCTACAATTCATAATGTGGAATCCCAGCAAGGGAGTTTCAGCATTTCATCCTTCCGAGGACGGTGCCTTGAGTGCCATTCAGTACCACTTAAATGTTTACAGCACTTTGAAATAACAAGCATGTGGTATGAAACACCAGATAAATCAAGTTATAATACATAGGAGCCTGCAATCAGTGGATAAAAGCCGGTCTCTACTTTTTTACTACATCCAGGGGCACTGGAATCGTGCATCATGGGAGGACCAACTTATGTGGCAAAGTTGATTACATTATGCAGCAAACGAGGCAAATTTATGTGACGTTATACGGCACATTTATTGATAATATCACTTCATACGTATGTAATTGTTACACTTGTTAACACTGTCTAGGCAAATAAGGGGATAGACCTAGAGGCCAAAGCAATATTGAAATGGGAAAAAATATGAGGAGATGGAAATATCAGCCAATATGTGGTCTACAGTTAATAATTTAAATTTCAGCACGGTCCGAGGGGCGAATTGGCGTAGGATGCTATTTTTTAGTAAGTGGCTACTTTATAGAACTCCTTCCTTTGTAGCCAAGGTTTACCCTAATCAATTGGGTCAGTGTTTTAGGTGCCACAATCATCCGTCAGCCAATTGGACCCATATTATACAACATTGCCCTTTGATCCAGAAATTTTGGAGTGATATTTTTGACTACCTAGCAACGGTGTGCTTGGTATCTTGTGGGCCTAATGTCCGGCTGATAGTGTTTGGTTATGACCCAGATCTGGGTTTACCAGATAAAATGATTAAATTGTTATATATTGGAATGGCCGTCGCCAGATCACTTCTATTTCAAAGATGGCGAACAAACTTAATACCTTCTAAAAATGAGTGGGTCCGGAAAATGGCACAGGTTAAAAGAAGTGAACGGGTCTACGCATTACGAATTGGTGGGCACAAGAAGTTTGTGAAGATCTGGGCAGAGTTTTTTAACGGTGATTTTTAAAACTACTAAACATGCTTGGAGTATTAAGTTTGAAGATGCCCTGACTTCTATGAAATCACAAACTAGCACTTTATTATATTTAGGGTAGTTTATGTTGCTTTATTGTTTTAATAGGTATGAGGTTTCACTTACATATGCACATGCACTTTCGCTACTTACTACATACTTTAGGAATTTTAGATCTAATTAAGGATTAAAGAGGTTTTAATTGGCAGTGGATATAGCTTCTGGACAATTACGTTCCTTGTTTTTCAGGGCTTAAAAAGCAGTTTTTCGGGGGGTTTTTGTGTTTTTTTTTTGTTGTCTTGCAAATCTGATGTTATCAATGTATTGTGATGAAAAGTATTTAAGATGTAAATGTAAGTTATATATGGATTTCAATAAAAAAAAATTTTTTAAAAACACTGTCTAGGCAAAGATTGCACCTCTTTAGTATAAGTTTAATACCCAAATACAGCTATAAACAACTGAAAAGTGATGTCAACATTTGCATAGGGCCATCCACGAAACATGCCGCTGCAATTTTAGTAACTTTTGCCCGCTTGAGCTAGAATCGTTTTTGTTAATATTGGCAAATTATGCAGCAGATGATGGATTATGGGGCAAAAGCAGCAAATCCATAATTATGAGGAAAACTCAGCAGCCTCAGTATCACGTAATTCCAGCGGCCCTGATTACAGGCGACTTGAGACATGCTTAGTTACCTATCATAAAGAAATCACATAGCCACTCAACTGCATTAACTTATCATGGTTGAGTTCTGAAGTCGCAATGCCCGCTGCCAGCAGTCATGGGGAAAAAACAGGTCATAGAGCACAAACAAAGGTGCAGCTTAAATGCCAAAAATAAAACCAGACTTCTACTCTGTTTTTTGTAGATAAACAGAGATATGTGGAAAGGATTTTATATGGAATTATGTTTATTTTTTCCATGCTTTGGGTAATTATAGTAAAGATAGAATCTTTTTGCATGATTCTACACATTATGAATGTAGCAAATGTGTCATTTCTGCATGGTCACCCCAGATTTTTACCCCTTTTCTGAAATCTATGTCTGCCGCGAGCACCACTGTGCTCTGGCTGGGCTGCAGTTAAAAGCACTACAGTGACACATAGCAGGGAAAACTGCCTTTGTTGTGTAGAAAATGGCTAATTGTATATATTTATAAGTCACCCATAATGTATGCCTTGCAAGCCCATAGGGCAGAATGCTAAAATATAACAACAGGGCAGACTACCAATTAAAGTTAGTGAACCCTCACAGTAAAAAAAAAAAAAAAAAAGCAATTTAACATTGTAGGCCTGGCCTGACCTTTCCCTGGTAGGCCTTAATGGGTTTAATATCTTTATTTTCCACCTCCAAAAGGGCTATAAAATGCTTCAAAGTTATTCCCTGCTAGTTTTTAAAATCGGGCTTAATGGTGAAATCAGAGTTTTGATAACATAAGCTGAAAAGTAACTTTTTAAAAATTTACTTTTGGCTGCCTGAATCAGAACTGTCTGAAAATCAATTCTGCTAGTCTTCACACCTCCAGAGTGGGAATACACATACTTGGATGGGTGACTTAATGACCCTTGCTCAGAAGACAATGGCTTGCCTCTGGGCCCAGGAAAAGCCAATAGGTGTTAACTGCTGACAATATAGCGGGATTAGCTATCTGGGAGTGGGCAAGAATAGTTGGTGTAACAAAGCACAGCTTTAGCATTATCTCTTTTGACTTGGAGATGCCAGGGAAGGCTTCTCCTATCTATTCCCAGGACCCTCATAGACAGCCCTTTCTCAGTCACAGTTGGACTGAAGACCAGTTCTGCATTGTATCGCACTTTCAGAACCGGAATAAACTTATTTGGCTTAGAGAGGTAACTACTTTGGCTCAGAGTACAATGGCTTGCCTTTAGGCCAAGGAACGGTCAATAGGTGTTAGCTGCTGACCAATTAGCAGGAATTAGCTATCTGGGAGTGGACAGAAAAAGCTGGTCGAACAAAAGGCAGATTAAGCACTGCCATTCTTTCTATTCATCCTAGGACCCTTCTAGGCAGTAATGCACCACCACAATAGGAGGAAAAAGCAGCTTTCATCTTGTCAGGTAGGGGAATGGCCAAGAAGCTGAAGATAGATTTGCCTGGTGGCAGCCCGGACCCACCATGTTAAAACTGTGGCTCGTGGGTCATTTTACAGGAAGGCAAAGAGGAAGTGCTGCAAACGGTGGGAGGGCTGAGAGAAAGTTGTTGAGATTGGGTAGTTGAATTTCTTCAATCACTGGTTAGTGCACAGGATAAATCTGGCACCTCCACCGCCACCTTCTCAGAACATTACTGGACTGGGAAGACACCACCAGAAGAAGATTTCCCTGCTGGAAGAAGATTGTTGACTTCTTACACCTGACTTCCAGCTCCTGTTGGAAGAAGAGGACTCACACAAGGACATTATGACTCAAGAACCCCTTAATTCTACAGGGACTCAAACTCCTCTCCAAGAGTCAAGTTGTTGGCCTCCTGTTTACCTGATTCAGAGTCACAAAACGCAGAAGGACTTCTGACTCTAAAAGAGCCCAGCTGACTAAAGAGAACTAGCCCCTGCAGGAGACTTCACTCTAGAGGAACCAGGGGTCAAGAAGCCAGCCTTGAGGAGCTAGGGGCTTCAGGGCTGGCTAGAAGATTTTGCATCACTTGGAGGCTAAGTCAGAAGGTAAAACCTTTGACCATAACAATCTACTAGGTGCAGCTGACCTCCGCTCTATTGAGGTTGGCCTGAAATTGTGACTAGGTCCCAGTCCACCGCAAACCATCACTTTTCCATAGTGCTTGACTTTATTTTAAAGCTCTTTTTTCCTTGAAACCTTAAAAATCCAGACTTCTGGTTCCACTTAACCTATTCTGTTGAGATTGGTGTCTTTTTGCTCATTAAATCTTTCTATATTTTTCTAAAGTGGTTTGGGAATTTTTATGTGTTGTGTTCTTTGCTTTAAAATTGTTGGTACTTCTTGAACTTAGCAAGCCCCTTTCTGGGTATTGCCTGCGGCTTGTGCTATAGCTACCAAGGTTTGAGCAGAGGTTCTCTCTGGACTGTATTTTGACTAACCAAAGTGGGCATATTGAGTTGGCAGGGGTTCCCCCTCACAATTTAATAACCCCATTGATAAAACTATCTAACTGCTTTTCGCTGTGCTTAATTTTGCACTAGTTATTCTACTTTTATTCTTCATGTTTACAAACATCTTATCTCTTTCATATGAAAGATCAACACACCAAGGATTTAAGTGGTTTATGGGAAGATGTATGGTATGATGATGTATTAGAAGGAATAAAGCACCCCTTGCATCATAAGGATATTGCAAGTCACCTCGGAGTTTAATGACCTTTTAAAGTAACTTGGCCTTTTGTTTCATTTTTCTATATGGCGATGGCACTCTTTGGTGTCTTGTAGTATCCTTATAATGCACAGTAGGGGGTTCTTCATCCCATATATTACTCTTACATTTATCCATGTCTCATTTCTAGTCAAATATTGCCCACCACAAATACAACATGTAACAATCATAGCTGCAGTTCATCTGCACAGAAGCTATATGGTACAGTTATGAAGCCTTGTTTTATTGAAAAGACAAAGATGGAGCGGATGACATTATATAGCCTTATAGCCCGCCGTAGCAGGCTATACCGGCTATTAAAGTCCCGCTCCCGCGTTAAAGGCCCGAGCCGAAGGCGAGGGACTTTAACAAGGGACCGGGACTTTAATAGCCGGTATAGCCCTGCTACGAGGCTATTAGAACATTCTGCCACTAGAGGGCAGAATGTTCTAACAAATAAAACAAAGGCTTCTCGAAGCTCGAGGGGATTTAAATCACCTCGAGCTGCGAGAGGCCTTTGTAAAACATAGGAATGTTGCTTTGCGGGCCTTTACCGGCCCGTAGAAGCAGGGCGCACTCCATTGTCTTCAATGGAGTGCTCCACATTCCAATGTTCTAATATCATTTAATCTGTCATTCCTCAAAATGATTAGCCTATACACCACCGAATCATCACTGTCAGATTTTAGATACTGAAAGGATTTGTTAATGGGCCTCAAACTCGCACTTAATTGTATAAACATTACAGCAAGAAGCATATATTTTGGTCAGAAGAGATAATCGCCCACACTCAGTCGTGATTATAAAGCACGTCCCTAGTTGGTGCATATTCAAACAATATCTTGCACCCTTTACTGTTGAATCTGCACTGGTTCGCCTCCCTATGCTTTGTTACCCTGAGAAATGTACAATAAACAGCTATCCCGCAAGGCACAAGTTGTGTTATAAAAGGGCTCTAAATATAATAATAGAATAAGCTTATTTAGTCTGTCACATTCTTTTTGGACCACAAATAATCAAATGACATAAGGCACACAAGGGTATATTCATAATTGTGCGCCCTAAAGACCTCTTTGTTGCCAGAATGTTTCAGGAAGGAATCATGGCACACTTTGTACATATCCCATACTCTAACTCTGCGTAAAATTGTGGTTGCTGGGATACGAAACACAACGTCTAGCCCAGATAAATACACTCCTCTCCCAAAGCTGCAGGATAGCGGCCTGCTGTCCAGAGCAGGCCACCATGGCTAGGCTATTATGCCAAAAATATTTCAGAACTGCTACAGTGAAACATGTGGCAGAATGGTACCTGCCTCGAGTCAAAAAGACATTCTCTAAATCACGTTTAATAAACAACGACTTGGCAATGCTCCCCAGCTCCTCGCTGTGTGCGTTCACTCAGCACGTTGCACTTCATTTGCTCGTGTAAACCAATGTCTCCCTGTGGGCATAAGCGCAAGATGATGCAATATTTGGTAATTATTGCTTTCTGCGAGTAGTGCACACGAGAATCAGAACAAAATGGAGTTACAGCGGCTTTGTAAAATCTACAGTGGGCCGTTTCCAGAAATCCTAGGCACTTTTAGAATTTATTTTTTTCCAAACTTCAGGAAGAACACAAAGCATTTTTTACCCAAAAGTTAGCTTCTTTCTGATGTATAATTGGCCTTTGGTATTTCATGTTTGCACCGCCGTGTTGTGTGTGAATGGTATGGACAATAAAATCACACTCGATATATAGGTTGCACACGTTGAAATGAAGGATGCATGGGGTTGTGATAATAAGGCAGCATGTGACTAATTTAGGCTCAAACGCAGACGGAAAAAACAGACACTCAGAAAGCCATACTGTCGTCATTGTTGAGCACAGCAATCTACACATGCTTCCATTTAGTTAATTTAAAGTGAGATAGATCCATCAAGGTTACACGGTGACATCACATTCCCCTAGCAAACAAAAAAGCTGTGCACCGCTGCAAAGCAGATTTGTCTCATTTATCAAATGCAAATAGTTCTGACACCAGCAGTTTGTGTTACGCTTTCCTGTTGCATCATTGAACCTGTGACAGGCCTTGTTTGTTTTTCTTTCCATCATCCGCTGCCGATGCAAGGCGGTAAGGTGGTATTTTGGATCTCCGCGAGCACTGTACAGAAAACGAAATCAAATCATCTTTCTTTTCTTCCAAACTATTCAGTAGTGAATGCCAGGCCCAGATCTCTGTACTGGGGTGAATGTATGACATTGTTCTGCATTCTGTCCATCAACTGTTGTTTTTGCATTTGTCACCCCGAGTGGGACGGGTATGCCCAGACGTGGGTCCCGTGCTCTCCATGCCACTGGAATCAAGCTATCCTGGCTGAAGAGGGTAAAACCCCGAAACCGGTCCTAGGATGCTTGTTTCCAGTCCAGGAAGGACCTGGCTTGGCAGTTCGGGCTGGACTGTTCCCATGAGGCACAGGGTCAAGACTGATTTGCATATGGCTGGGTTCAAGCTGGAATGGCATGGTGAGCAAAAAATGATGGATTTAGGCCCAAATCTCTGTACTGGGGTGAATGTATGACATTGTTCTGCATTCTGTCCATCAACTGTTGTTTTTGCAGGCCTGAATGGACAGCATAAAGTCATGCAGAATATTTAATAATTCAAAGAACCTAAAAACAATACACTAAATTGCAAACACTGAAACATAAATGATGAGGGGCTAGTGTTAAATGTTATAGTGCCGTCTTACCTCAACTCAGACGTGGCCAGCGGGTTGGAAGCTGAAGGAGAGTGGTTTGGGACCCCTTTTTGAATTGACAGTAGGAGTGCTTTATAATCACGGGTAGTCTGCACACACATATATTCTGTGCGACTCTTGTATGAAAAAAGAAAAAAGAGGAGTACGAGATGTTTAAGTAATCATCATGATTAAAGCAAATCTCATGTGTATTTTAGAAATGTAACTGACAAAAGTGTGCCTTAATATTGCGTTGAAGGATAACAAACTACATGTGTTTACTGACTTGTTTAATATTACATTCATGACACTAATACTTTAAGACGTGCCATTTATGAGTGTTGAAATATATGTTGAAAGTATGGCTTAGTTGCTGTTAATGTAACCTGTGCATTGTTAATTTACCCTAACTGTAGGCCTGAAATGCATTTCTAATGTATTCTTCAGCTAACGTTTTAATTCGCATTTGCTTGCACAGTAGAATGTTGCATGTACCTTGTGTTTCCACTGCAGGTGGATACAGCTTCATTAGTTGAGTGAAAGAGTTATTGTTGCTAGTAGATAGAGAGGGCTGAGAAGAAGAAATGCGATAACGGATGGAGGACAAGTTTTCGTGGGAGAAGGAGATGGCATCAAGGACGTATGAAATACCCCAGTGTGTGAACATGCGGGGGGAGAACGGAAGCAGGAGGATGCAGGAATAATAGAAAAGTACCATGAACACTGTGGTAGGTGCCTTAATTCAGTGATTGCTTATGTTGTAGCATAGTTAGGGATAGCTGACACTTCTGCTTTAGGACGTCTTGAGGGACAGACCTCATCTTTGGTATTGTTAAGTTATGTTATGTTATGTTATAAATTGTTTATAAAGCGCACGTACACCAGATTGGTTTCATGGCGCTACTCTAAAGGGTGCTTTTAGTCCTGGGATGTTACTCGTATGCCTGTCTAAATAACCATGTCTTTAGGAGCCTTCGAAAACTCATGAAGTCTGTGCAGGATCTGATTTCTAGAGGTAGGGAATTCCAATATCTGGGGCCTAGTATGGCAAACCTTGTTCCACCAAAACGCTTCAGTTTGAAGGAAGGTAGAGTCAGAAAATGCATATGGGCAGATCGCAAATTGCGGGTCGGAGTGTATCTTTCAATAAGACTGTCAATGAATTTGGGGCTTCTACCATTCAGGGACTTAAAAATAATGCATCCCACCTTAAAGGTGCATCTCTGAGTTATGGGGAGCCAATGCAGCTTCCTCAGAAGGGGAGTGACATGTTGATGCCTATTTTCCTGAAGAATCAGTCTTGCTGCCTGATTCTGTACCAGTTGAAGACGGTGGGTGAGATAAACTGGAATGCCAAAGTATAGAGAATTGGCGTAATCTATATGGGATATCACCATAGCAAGGACTGCCTGTATTTTAGCTTCATGTGTAAGGAACCTCTTAATTTTCCTTATTTTTCTCAACTGGAAAAAGCACGTTGAGATCACAGACCCAATTTGAGTCTTCATTGTGAGGTCATGTTAATTATGACCCCCAGTGTTTTAGCAGAGATAGAAGGGGTAGGGAGCTGTCCCAGCTCTTTAGGCCAGAAACGGGGACTCCAAGGATTTAATGGACCTCCTGTTAAAATCACTTCCGTCTTATCTGGATTTAACTTCAGATGGTTGCTGTTCATCCAGTCGTGGATGAACAGCAACGTAGTCTGAAATTCATGGATGGATGCAGGAGAATTACTGATGGAAAACACAAGTTGGAAATCGTCTGCGTAATTAAAAGTGTGAACTTTCCTTTCTTTCAGGGCATAAATCAAAGTAAAAAGGTATAGGTTGAACAAATGAGGGGAAAGTGAGGAGCCCTGTGGAACACCGCACGTAATACAAATCTATTTGATGTCCTGGACTTAGAGAAGTGGTTGAAAGAACGTAGTAACCCTAGTGAGAGCCAGAGTACAAAGCCGAGTCAGGGAACTATTAAGTCCACCGTAAAGGTTGATTTGGTGGACGTACTCAAGTTGAAGGCTGAGTTGGATGCAATGATAAGTGGAACATTGGAGCTTTATTGAATAGACTCTTACCAACCAAATGAATTGTTGTTCATGAGTAAAGATGTTAGTAGAAGGGTGCCTGAGGCTCATGCAAAGCTATCTGAATTGGGCAGTAAGTTTGAGGTTGACATAGAACGGACAAACGCATTGCAGAAAAATCATCTTGCCTTTAGTGATCAATACATAGAGAACTTGAGAGAGCCAGAGTTCAAGACTAAGCTTGGGGGAGTTCGCGGAGTTCCGCGGAATTCCGCAAAGTACAAAAAAAAACTCAGCTGCGCTACCTGGAGCTCCGCGAGCAGCAGAGTGCCTTAGATAAATGCCAGTTCGCGGTGATTTTCAGTGCCAGGTGCTTGTCCGCACTGTGCAATCATTGCAAACGGCACCAGACACAGCCCAAGCAGGCGCTGCTTCCTTTCTGCCGCTCGAGTAGATTCTTACTCGAGCGGCAGCTTTCTCAACGCGAATGGACGGTTACTCAGGCAGTAGGCCGCGGTCTGTAGAAAAAACCTAGTGGCAGTGGTTTAATTTCTGATGTATAGAAAGGGAACTCAGTCGAGTGTCTCAGAATATTATGTGCCAATTTAAGGAATCTAAAGGTGACAATCACAGCATCGCCCTTAAAGGTTTTCTTGAATTGCCTAATCCAGGCAACCCTTCTTGCCATCAGAATATGTAAGTGATCCCTTACATTAAAACTACTATGTTTCCCCAGCCAATGAGACACCTTGTTGATCAAATTGTCTATGGATTCTTCTGTACCTGCTTCCAAATTGTGACTGCCAACCAGAACCACGGTGTAGGGGCAACAATCTGGAGGCAAATCGATTACTGGTAGGCCTGCTCTATTTGTAATCATAGGCCGAGCCCTCACTTTCTCGTAATCACGCAGGGAGGGATGTAGGCCCCCGCCACCCCCAGCTCCTCTCTCCACACCAAGTGTTTGAGAATTAGGCCTACTACCAGGCGCCTGGCACTGATCCATTACATGGCTCACGGGCCCGGACTCCCATGAACTATTATAATTTTGTGTTCGACTTTCAGGCTCATTTTGCCTAAGCAAACTGGAACGGGCTGTCTGCGACTGGTCACTGGTTGGGAGCGGTACTTTAATAGTTGAATCCAACATATTTTCCACTTTCCCTATTGTTTCTCTGGAGTCTGCTAACATTTGTCCAATTTGTCCCAGAACTGAGAGAACAAGTCTGTCATCAAATTTGTAACTATTTCCCTCAGAGTGTTCCAAAATACCCCCATGTCCGTCAGGCTAATGGCTGAATTTGGCTCCTCCGCTCTTCGTAACGGCTCGTTTATCTTCCTTGCTTTACGCACTCTCCTGGGTGCCAGAGAGACCTCAGACCCCCTGCCCTTATTATTAATGACTGGTGATGCCCCACAACCCTTCCCCGAGGTGCCTGGTGAAGTGGCGCTAACACATTGCTCGCCTACCCCTGCCAGCACTGCGCCTGTGGCTGCAGCTTCCGCACTATTGATAGCAACTACCTGCGGACTCATGGTAGTTACTTCTAGTAGTTCAGCTCGTGAGAGATCTGGCGCTGGGGGACCGATCGAGCCCATGGATAGTCTCCTCTCCGCTTTGTCAATCTCCTTAGTAATCGCCCCCACCACTTTTGCTAAGAATGAAAGCCCTTTTATTGTTAGTCAGATGGTCCGTATTGGCAGCTTTTCTTTTCCCCATAATCGATAAAGGAGGGGGCTTCCTGTCAGTATTGAAAGGCCTAACAAAGCAAAGGCAGTCACAACTGAAAACAATCAAACTAGTGCTCACCTCGCTGCTGGAGTAGTTCCTAGGTGATAAGCTGGGTACTATGTCGTGTGCTGTGCCTCCACTTCCCCGAACAGCCAGCCAAGAGAGTAGGCCCAGCCCAGTCTCGAACGGCCGCAGACGGGTGCAGATGGGCCCACCCACACGCATTCCACGCTGCGGGAGCCCAGAGCTGGCTTTATGCACCTCCTAGCTCGGGTAGAACACGTTGGCGCCTCCTGGGGAGCTGCATGTTAGCAGCTCCCCTTGCCCAAAAGCAATGCCGGCTCCTGCAGAAGGCGGGGAGCCGGCTGGGACAACGGGGGCATTGGGGTTCCCCCAACGGTCCCCAACTTGAGGGCCGGCCCCGGGGGATGGGGTCCCGGGGGCCAGATGTGGCCCAGGGGAGGGGGGCCATGCAGCCCCCCTCTCGGAAAAATTATTATTATTATTTTTTTTAAAACTTAGGAAGGCCGGCCCCGGGGGATGGGGTCCCCGGGCCATAATTGGCCTTAGGAGGTGGGCCACGTGGCCCCCCTCCTGAAAAAAAATGCAGGCTGGCCAGGCCCCGGGGGATGGGGTCCCGGGGGTGAGTAGTGGCCTTAGGAAGGGAGAGCATGCGGCCCCCTCTTCATATTTTTGTTTTTTTAATAAAAAAAATTGGCAGGCCCCGGGGATGGGGTCCCCGGGGCGAATACTGAATAATGGAAGTAGGGCTTTGTTTTTATTTCTATTTTGGAGTCGCGACTCCGACGCGGCTCTCAGCGCGACCCCCATGTAACGTCGAGTTGGATTCGCGAATTCACCTCAAATAAATAATTTAGTAGTATATAATTTAGATGGTAGTGTTGTATTTGTGAAGTTGTTTTAAAGAGGAACTGTGATTGAAGTTAATGACAAGATTACTATTGATAGAGTTGTTAAAAATATATAAAATTAAAAATTAATAGTTAAACTTGAAAAGTGTGTTGTGTTGTAGTACATTGAATTCATGCTTTTGCAGATTCGCGACGGATTCGCGAATTCTGATAAATGTAAAAAAAAAGTATGTATGTTTAAATAAGAATAAGATTCACTATTGTGTTATAGGGTGGCTCTAAAAAGAGCCCTTGTTTTCATTAAGAGTTTGTTGTAGCTACATGTAAGTGCGGATGTACAGCTTTAGGTTGTTAAGAAAGACTCTGTTCCCATGATCTGTGAAGTGTACTCCATCACTTCTGTAGCTGTCATCCATATCAAAACGTAGATTGTTGCTATAGATGGAGCCCATCCTATGGTCTCTAAGGTAAGCAGAAACAGCTTTATTGACATTCTTCCTAGCTTTTTCAATCTGTGGACAGAATTGAGTTGACCACTTCCATTTCTGTCTTTGGCATATATTAGAGTATACAAAGACAGTTTGGGGGAATAGCAACATCAATTGTGCAAAGGTATCCTTCATGAGCATTTCCAGTCCTACCCCAGTCAATGTGCCTAGGCCATTGCCACCACAGTGCACAATCATGAGGTCAGGGGGTTGGAGATGCAAAAAGGTTTTAATCAAAGGCATCAATTGGTGCCACTTTAATCCTCTCTGTGCAATCCATTTAATATCCACATTTTGCAAACCTAGGTCTTTGTCAATACCTCTGCATTCAGCATACCTTTTGCCAGAAAACATAGTTGTGCCCAACAATCCATACTGTAAGCATCTTGAAGGGATGTCTGAAAGTAATGAAAAGATGTCTGTAACTGAGGTAGTCAGTTGGTAGAATGAGAGATATCTAAAATGGTGGATAAGATGCTGTTTTTTAAAAAGTAGAGAACTGATTGGCTGTTTAAGAACATAGTACACTGAAAAATAGGGTGCATGTTACTTTCTTTAACCCCTTCGCTGCTAGGCCTTTTCCCCCCCTGTGCTAAGCCTTTTTTTGGCTTTGGGGTAGTTCGCGCTTAGACCCCTGTAACGTTTTGACCACATAAGGTATCCACGCCAAATTTGCGTCCGTTTCTTTCAACATCATGGGGATTCTAAAGGTAACCAGGGTTTGTGGATTTCCCTGGAGGCGACCCAGAAATTAGCCAAAATACAGCAAACTTTGTTTTTTTGGGGAAAAATGGGGAAAAAGTGCTGCAAATGAAAGCATCTGGGTTTTCCCCTGCAAATGGTATCAAAAAAGGGTTTGTGGGGCTGAAATCACCATTTTCCCAGATTTTAGGGAATGACAGACTTTTGTCAGAAAACCAAAATGTTTTACACAGTTTTGGCATTTTTCTGGGACATAGCCTATTTTTGCTATTTTTTGTGCTTTCAACCTCCTCCAAGTTAATGGTAGAAATGGGTATGAAAGCAATAATGGATCCTGGAAAGCTATACATTTTAGTAAAGTAAACACAATTCTGAATTCAGCAAGGGGTCATTAGTGTAGATCCTTCAAGGTTTCTTTATAGAAACTAACAGTTAAATATAGGAAAAATTGAAAATTAGTTGAAAAAAACAGCCTTTTGTGTCAACGTTTTCACCTGTAACTTCTTCTAATTATGACAGCTCTTTGAAAGCAATATACCGTTACATCTGCGGGACTTTACTGGTTGTGGGGATATATAGGACTTGTAGGCTCACCAAGAACCCGACGAACCCAGAGCCAAAAACTGAGCAGCGACTTGCAATGGTTTTTTATTATGTACAGGGAATATAGCAATTATTCTGGGAAAATGTATACATGGAAAAATCGGTATGAAAGACACCTATGTATTTCTGAAATGGGAACAAAATATAGAGTTTAGAAACAGTAGATATTTTCACATTTCCTAAATAGGGAATACTCATACTAGCATGAGAATTATCGGTCATTTTTCAAAATGATTTCTTTTTTACACCTTGTCTTTTATTTGGAAGGCAGAAATGCATTGAAAGTCAATAGGTAATAACATTTGCTTTACAAATCTGAATTACCCTAAGTCTCCTGATAAAAGTGGTACCTCACTTGTGTGGGTAGGCATAGTGCCCACGACAGGAAACGGCTCAAAACACAACATGAACACACCACAATTTAACAATGAAAAATTACCCTTTTTTTGCAAAGTGCCTAGCTGTAGTTTTTGAACCCTAGCTCTGCCGGGACCTAGGGAAACCTAGCAAACCTATACATTTTTGAAAGCTAGACACCCAGGGGAATCCAGGATGGGGTGACTTGACTGTCTCTCACCAGGTTCTGTTACCCAGAATCCCTTGCAAACCTAAAAAAATGTAAAAAAAAAACACATTTTCCTCACATTTCTGTGGTGGAAAGTTCTGGAATCTGCGTGGATCCACAAATTTCCACCCACCCAGCGTTCCCCAAAGTGTTCCGAGAAAAATGGTACCTCACTTGCATGGGTAGGCCTAGTGCCCGCGACAGGAAACGGCGCAAAACGCAACGTGGACACACCACAATTTCACAGTGAGAAATGACCCTTTTTTGGCAAAGTGCCTATCTGGAGTTTTTGAACCCTAGCTCTGCCGGCACCAAGGGAAACCTAGCAAACCTATACATTTTTGAAAACTAGACACCCAGGGGAATGCAGGATGGGGTGACTTGACTGGCTCCCACCAGGTTCTGTTACCCAGAATCCCTTGCAAACCTAAAAAATTGGCAAAAAAAACACATTTTCCTCACATTTCTGTGGTGGAAAGTTATGGAATCTGCGTGGATCCACAAATTTCCACCCACCCCGAGTTCCCCAAAGTCTTTCGAGAAAAATGGTACCTTACTTGCATGGGTGGGTCAAGTACCCGCGAAAGGCAAGGGCCCAAAACCTATTGAGGCGACATCAAAATTACCTATCACAAACCAACCTGGTTTTGCAAGGGGGTCCCATGACTTTTTGGCCCGGGGCTTGGCGGCCACCGAGGGAAACCTACCAAACCCACACATTTCTGAAAACTAGACACCCGGGGGATTCCAGGAAGGTATGGCTTGCTTGGATCCCCCAACGTTTTCTTACCCAGAATCCCCTGCAAACCTGAAATTTAGCTGAACAAATCACTTTTTTCACACATTTTTGTGTGGGAAAGTTGTGGCATCACCAGGTTGACACAAATTTCCTACCACCCAGCGATCCCCGAGGTCTCCCGATAAAAATTGTGCCTCACTCGTGTGGGAGGCCCAAGTACCCGCGGCAGGCAAGGGCCCAAAACGTATTGAGGCAACATCAAAATTGCCTATCACAAAACGACCTGGTTTTGCAAGGGGGGGTCCCATGACTTTTTGGCCCGGTGCTCGGCGGCCACCTAGGGAAACCTACCAAACCCACACATTTATGAAAACTAGACACCCAGGGGATTCCAGGGAGGTATAGCTTGTGTGGATCCCCCAACGTTTTCTTACCCAGAATCGCCTGCAAACCTGAAATTTAGCTGAAAAAATCACTTTTTTCACACATTTTTGTGTGGGAAAGTTGTGGCATCACCGGGCTGACACAAATTTCCTACCACCCAGTGTTCCCCCAGGTCTCCCGAAAAAAATGGTGCCTCACTTGTGTGGGAGGCCCAAGTACCCGCGACAGGCAAGGGCCCAAAACGTATTGAGGCGACATCAAAATTGCCTATCACAAAACGACCTGGTTTTGCAAGGGGGGTCCCATGACTTTTTGGCCCGGGGCTCCGCGGCCATGTAGGGAAACCTACCAAACCTATACATTTCTGAAAACTATACACCCGGGGGATTCTAGGGAGGTAAGGCTTGCATGGATCCCCCAACATTTTCTTACCCAGAATCCCCTGCAAACCTGAAATTTAGCTGGAAAAATCACTTTTTTTCACACATTTTTGTGTGGGAAAGTTGTGGCATCACCGGGCTGACACAAATTTCATACCACCCAGCATTCCCAAAGGTCTCCCGATATAAATGGTGCCTCACTCGTGTGGGGGGCCCAAGTACCCGCGGCAGGCAAGGGCCCAAAACGTATTGAGGCGACATCAAAATTGCCTATCACAAAACGACCTGGTTTTGCAAGGGGGGTCACCTGGGTTTTTGGCCCCGTGCTCGGCGGCCACCTAGGGAAACCTACCAAACCCACACATTTATGAAAACTAGACACCCGGGGGATTCCAGGGAGGTATGGCTTGCGTGGATCCCCCAACATTTTCTTACCCAGAATCCCCTGCAAACCTGAAATTTAGCTGGAAAAATCACGTTTTTTCACACATTTTTGTGTGGGAAAGTTGTGGCATCAACTGGCTGACACAAATTTCATACCACCCAGCGTTCCCCCAGGTCTCCCGATAAAAATGGTGCCTCACTCGTGTGGGAGGCCCAAGTACCCGTGACAGGCAAGGGCCCAAAACGTATTCAGGCGAAGTCAAAATTGCCTATCACAAAACGACCTGGTTTTGCAAGGGGGTCCCATGACTTTTTGGCCCGGGGCTCGGCGGCCACCTAGGGTAACCTACCAAACCCACACATTTCTGAAAACTAGACACCCGGGGGATTCCAGGGAGGTATGGCTTGCACTGATCCCCCAACGTTTTCTTACCCAGAATCCCCTGCAAACCTGAAATTTAGCTGAACAAATCACTTTTTTCACACATTTTTGTGTGGGAAAGTTGTGGCATCACTGGGCTGACACAAATTTCCTACCACCCAGCGTTCCCCCAGGCAAAGGCCCAAAACAGTTTTTGATAGGCAATTTTGATGTTGCCTCAATACGTTTTTGGGCCCTTGCTAATGCCCCCATCTGCCCCCCAGGGGGGGCAGAAAGTCCACTAGACGCCAGGGATTTTTTTGGGCAAATTTTAATTAGGGTGGGGGCTGCCCAAAACGGGCATGCCAATGCCCCCACCCTAATTAAAATTTGCCCAAAAAATCCCTGGTGTCTACTGGGCTTTTTGCCCCCCTGGGGGGGCAGAAAGTCTGTCCGGTTTTGCGGGGGTGGGGGCATGGGCATGCCCATATTGGGCAGCCCCCACCACTAATTATAATTTTTTTAAAAATCCCTGGTATCTAGTGGGCTTCCATCTGCCCCCCAGGGGGGGCAGAAAGACTGTAATTTTTGCGGACGGGGTGTGGGGGCTTCAGCATGCCCGTTTTGGGCAGCCCCCACCCTAATTCAATTTAGCAATAAAAAATCCCTGGCATATAGTGGGCTTTTTGCCCCCCCGGGGGGCAGAAAGGCTGTACATTTTGCGGGGGTGGGGGCATGGACATGCCCTTTATGGGCAGCCCCCACCCTAATAACTTATGCACCCAAAAAAAATTCCCTGGCGTCTAGTGGGCTTTTTGCCCCCCCCCGGGGGGGCAGATTGTGGGCTACTACCCCCATCTGCCCCCCAGAGGGGGCAAAAACACTAAATCATACCAAATTTATTTGGGGGGAGCAAAAGCCCTTGCCCAAGGGGCCGCTCCCCCCTCCCTGGTGTCTAGTGGGTGGATCCCTGCTTGGAGATCACCCTCCTGGGGCGATTCCAAAGCAGGGATCCACTGGCGAGGGGTACCATTGGAAAGGGGAGATTCTCCCCTTTCCAATGATACCTCTCCCGTCTTTCTACGTGCCCGTGGGGCTGAGATAGCCCCCTGAGCACATAGAAAGTGAAACTGAAATGAGCCTAAAGGCTCATTTCAGTTTCGTTTTTTGTGCAATGACGACAGCGCGACGTGCGCACTGATCGTCATTGCACAGAAACCAGGGAGGGGGCCTCGGGAGCTGGGGAAGCTCTTCCCCAGCTCCTGAGGCTTTGGGGGAGAGAAGGGAATCCCTCTGCTGTCTGCAGCAGAGGGATTTCGTGCCCCTGGCCTCATGACGGAATGGTTCTGTCATGAGCACAGGGGCACCGATGCTCATGACGGAACCATTCCATCATGAGCATCGAAGGGGTTAAAAAGCATGTTTGTTATTGGTCAGTAAAAAATGTTTGAAAGGTACAGTAGATAGGATAAGGTCAGATTTTGCAAATGTCAACCACACCTGCTGTTTGCATTTGCAACATTGTGTGCTGAACTTGAAAATATGGTGAACTTGTGACCTGTTAGTTCAGTTGAATGTTCCATGAACTGCTACGATGGAAACTGGCATTAAGCGGAATGGGGGAAGGGTTGAATGTTATCTGTGGTTTTAAAATATGGAATTTTAATTTATATATAAGTGATATGTTATTAAAGTAAGATTTCCTAATTCAGTACTATGTTTAGAAGTGGTGTGTTCTTAAAAAATAGTGGTATTTTTATTTGTAATATATTTTTGAACTCCAATATGGATTTGCGGCTCCATTGCGTTGGTGCACGGTGGAGTCGCGACTCCAAACAATTCCAGAACCAGTTTGGGCACTTTTAGAAGTCAGTTGGTAAGGGTTAATATGTCTAACCAATAGAATGGTGTTTTATAATTTGAAATAATGTAGGAAGCAATGTGATTTGTTACTTACATGTATTTGTGTGGAGAAAGAGAAGGGAAAGTTTGCCATTATTGATTTTACCTTGCTGAGAGTGGTGCATTACATTGATTGTGTGCATAAGAAAATCTTTTATGAGTTTGTGATATTTTAAATTCTACAAATCAATTTGGAAGGTGAGTTATAAATTTGTGAGGTGTTTTATGTAATAGCTTTATTTTTAATCTTTAAAAATTGTTCAAGAACTGTAATGTTTGAAATATATTATTAAATGTAGAGATGTGTATTGTAGTTTGTTTTATTGTAGTTAAATGTTGTTTGAAATATATTTTGTATAGCAATATGTGTATATTGGAAAAAGGATTAGTGATTATGGTAGTTTGTTTTAGTGTGTGGATATGTACATTTGTAGTATACCGCATAATTTTAGGTGTTGCTTTCAAATTGGAGGTGGAGTCTGTCAAGTTTTAAGGTGTGCATGGACTTCTGTCTCAAGTATGTCTATACTTGTATATGTATTTTCATATGTCTTATACATTTGAAGGTGCATGATGTATAACAAAGAGGTGTTGTTGCTTTTTATGTGGTAGGCTGAAGACTGAGTAGTAGTGGAATGGTAAAGATGCAGCATAATAGTGTTGTTTAAAAGATGTTGACATAAGGTATTAGTGATTAGGCTTCTTTTTTAAGTTTCTAGAGAGGTACAGTTGAAATATGCCACATACTTTTTGGTGTTTGCTTGAAATTGGAAGTTTGTTCTGTGAGTTTTTAAGGTTTGGATAGTGTTATGCTACAGACATATTCATGTATGCTTTTAGGAATATGGTGAGACTTTTAGTAAAGACATGTGAAGGGTTCCTGCTTTGTATTTGGGTTGGTGTAACATTATAAGTAGTTGTAGAATGGTAAAGCAGCAGCCCAAAAGTGAGGTTTGAGATATGTTTGTAGAGATGTTATTTATTAGAGTAATTTGTATGATGTGTGGAAAGGTATATTTGATATATACTGCATAATTTTAAGCGTGTGTTTGAAAATTGAAGTGTAGTCTGTGAAGTTTTGAGCTGTGGATGGTGTTGTGACTGAGATATATGTCTACTTGCACATATATTATGGTATGTGTTATGCGTTTGAAGATGATAGATGTATAAAACACAGGTATACATTTATCTGTATATTATTTTTATATATGATGCTGCTAGCAAAAGGTACAGACAAATGCATACAAGCTTTTAGAAATGTGGGGAGACTTTCATGAAAGATAAGTGAAGTGTTGCTTTGCTGTTAGCTATGCTCTATACCTGATTAGTACTAGAATAGTGAAGCAGTAGTAGTAGTAGAAAAGTGATGTTTAAGATATGTTGGGAGAGGAATTATTGATTATGGTACTTTATAAGATTCTGTGTAAAAGTTCACTTGAAATTTGCCGCATAAATCTAAGTGTGTTTGAAATGTTCAGTGTAGTCTGTCAAGTTTTAAGGCCTTAATGGTTTTGTGAGTGTGGTTATGTTTGTACTTGCATATGTGTTGTAATATGTGTAATGCTTTTGGCAATAGGTATAGATAGAAGCATGCATGCTTTTAGGAATATGGTTAGAGTTATGGTAGAGACATGTGATAGGTTGCTACTTTATGTTTGACTAGGCCCAATATTCGTAGAATGGTGAAGCTGCAGCACAAAAGGGAGTTTTAAGACATGTTAGCAGAAGGGATTACTGATTAGGCTACTTTCTATGAGTCTGGGGAAAGGTACACTTGAAATACATTGCAGAAATGTAGGTGTTTCTTTGAAATGTAAAGTTCAGTCTATTTCTGTTATATATGATTATGATTTTAAAAGGTAGACATATATGCATGTATAGTTACAGGAATATGGAGAGATTTATAACAGACTCATGTGTAGGTTTTATGCTTTATTTTGAGTACGTCCAACACCCTGAGTAGTTACAGAATTGTGAAGCTGCAGTAAAAAAGTGTACACCATGTGATAGACCAATGCGTTAGCTATTCACTGGTTTAATCATGCAGGCACTACTCTTGCACTCCTCCAATTATCTTTTCAGGATCTATGCACTTATAAAATCATGCAGGCACTAACTTTACACTCCTTCTATCACTGAGGCACTACCACAATGCTACTCTAATCACCTAGGTAGTATTGATGCACTTATAAAATCACTGAGGCACTTCCTATGTACTCTTATAATCCCCCAGATATTATCCCTTAACTCATGCAATCACCTAGACATTACCTATGTACTGCTCTAATCACCCAGACATTACCTCTGCACTCATGCAATCACCAATGCATTAGCCATATACTGGTTCAATTACCCAGGCAATACCTTTGCACTCCTCCAATCACCCACTCAGGGTCAATGCACTCCTTCAATCATTTAGCCAGTGCCCATGCACTTATAAAATTACCCAGGCACTATCTTTGCACTCCTCCAATCACTCAGGCATTCCCTCAGTACTCCTGCAATCACCCAAGCAGTACTCATGCAGTTATAAAATCACCCACTCACTTGCTATGTACTCCAGTAATCCCCCAGATATTATCCCTGTAGTCATGGATTCTCCCAGGCACTAGTTATGAACTACCCTTGCAGTGATAGAATTATGCAGTGTCTACTTATGCACTCATGTAATAATCCACATACTACCCTTGCAGCCATAGAATCACCCAGGCCCTACTGTTGCACTCATCTATTCACTTAGGCACTACTCAGTGACTCATCTATGCCTTCAGGTGTTATTTATTCACGTATCCATGCACTCAACCTTTATGTGTATACTCATGGAATTAGCCAGTCACTATCCATCTTCTCGTGCAATTACCCAGCGACTACCTTTGGAGTCATACAATCACCCAAGCACTACCTATACACTCATGCAATCACCAAGGTATTACCCATGCACTCTTTGAATCATGTAGCCACTACTCATGTACTTATATAATCACTCAGGCACTAACGTTGCATTCCTTCTATCACAGAGGCACAACACTTGTACTTATGTAATAACTCAGCCAGTAGTCATGCTGTTATATAATCACCCAGGCACTACCTTTTCACTCCTTTATTCACTCAGGCACTACCTCAGTAGTGCTGCAATCACCAAAGAAGTACCCATGCACTTATAAAATCACCCAGTGACTTTCTATGTTGTCATGTAAATCCCCAGATATTACCCCTGTAGTAATGCAATCACCCAGGTGTTATGTATGTACTCCTTTAATTCCCCAGACGGTACCTCTGTACTCATGCAATCACCAATGCATTAGCTATACAGTGCTTCAATCACTCAGGCACTATCCTTGCACTCTTTCAATCACACGCACACTACTCTTGTACTGTACTCATGCAATCACTCAACCAGCACTCATGCACTAATAAAATCACCCTGGCACTACCTTTGCACTTCTGTGATCACTCAGGCACTACCTTAGTACTTCCATAATCACCCAGGCAGTACTCATGGACTTATAAAATCACCCACTCATTTCCTATGTACTCCAGTAATCCCCCAGATATTACCTCTGCAGTCATGCAATCACCCATGCACTAGTTATGTACTACCCCTGCAGTCATGCAATCATGCAGGCTGTACCTATGCACTCATGTAATAACCCAGGTACTACTCAATGAGTCATCTATACCTTTAGGTGCTATTAATACACTTATCCAGGCACTCAATGTTTATGTGTGCACTCATGCAATTAGCCAGTCACTATCTATCTTCTCCTGCAATTACCCAGCGACTACCTCTGGGATCATACAATCACCCAAGCACTACGCATGGAGTTATGCATTCACTCAAGCAGATCTATTACATGTCTCAGTTTCTAGATTTCACTATATTCCAGAAATATTGTATATATATTTCTTTTAGATATGATGATGATTTGAAAAGGTAGAGACATTTGTATGCATGCTTTTAACAATATGGAGAGATTTATGGTTGAGTCATGTAATAGTGTGCTGCTTTATAGTTGGCTAGGCCCAACACTCATGCAGTTATAAAAACACCCAAGTACTACCCATGCAGTCTTTTAATGATCCAGTCACTATATATGCAGTGCTGTAATCACTCAGGCATTACTCCTGCACTCACGCAAACATCCAGGCACTACCTATTCACTCATGTAATCACCAAGGTATTACCCATGCACTCTTTGAATCATGTAGACAGTACTGTTGCACTTATATAATCACTCAGGCACTAACGTTGCACTGTTTCAATCACAGAGGCACTAGCCTTGTACTTATGTAATCACTCAGGCAGTAATTATGCTGTTATAAAATCACCCAGGCACTACCTTTGCACTCATTTATTCACTCAGGCGTTACTTCAGTAGTCCTGCAATTACCCAAGAAGTACCTATGCGCTTATAAAATCACCCAGTCACTTTCTATGTAGTCATGTAAATCCCCAGATATTACCCCTGTAGTCATGCAATCACCCAGGTGTTACCTATGTAGTCCTTTAATTCCCCAGACATTACCCCTGTACTCATGCAATCACCAATGTATAGGCTATACAGTGCTTCAATCACCCAGGCACTATCCTTGCACTCTTTCAATCATGCACGCACTACTCTTGTACTTATGTAATCACTCAGCCAGTACTCATGCAATTATAAAATCACCCAGGCACTACCTTTGCACTCCTGTAATTACTCAAGCAGTATCTTAGTACTTCTGTAATAACCCAGGCAGTACTCATGGACTTATAAAATCACCCACTCACTTCCTCTGTACTCCATAAATCCCCCAGATATTACCTCTGAGTCATGCAATCACCCAGGCACTAGTTATGTACTACCCCTGCAGTCATGCAATCATGCAGGCTGTACCTATGCACTCATGTAATAACCCAGGTACTACCCTTGCAGTCATGGAATCACCCAGGTTCTACTGTTGCACTCATCTATTCGCATAGGCACTACTCAGTGACTCATCTATGCCTTCAGGTGCTATTTATACACTTATCCATGCACTCAACCTCTATGTGTGCACTCATGAATTAGGCAGTCACTATCCATCTTCTGCTGCAGTTACCCAGCGAATACCTTTGGAGTCATACAATCACCCAAGCACTATGCATGGAGTTATGCAATCACTCAAGCAGATCTATTGCATGTCCCAGTTTCTAGGTTTCACTATATTATAGAAATATTGTATATATATTTCTTTTAGCTATGATGATGATTTGAAAAGGTAGAGACATTTGTATGCATGCTTTTAACAATATGGAGAGACTTATTGTTGAGTTATGTAATAGTCTGCTGCTTCATATTTGGCTAGGCCCAACACTCATGCAGCTATAAAAACACCCAAGTACTACCCATGCAGTCTTCCAATAATCCAGGCACTAGATTTGCACTGCTGCAATCTCCCAGGCATTAGCCCTGCACTCATTAAATCACACAGGCATTACATATTCAGTCATGCAATCATACAGGTTTACCCATGCACTCTTTCAATCACCCAGCTGCTACCCATGAACCTATATAATATCTCAGGCACTACCCTTGCACTCTTTCTATCATGCACGCACTACCCTTGTACTTATGTAATCACTCAGCCAGTACACATACACTTATAAAATTACCCAGGCACTACCTTTCCACTCCTCCAATCACTCAGGCATTCCTTCAGTACTCCTGCAATCACCCAAGCAGTACTTATGCAGTTAAAAAATCACCCACTCATTTGCTATGTATTCCAGTAATCCCCCAGATATTACCCCTTCAGTGATGCAATCACCCACGCACTAGTTATGTACTACTCTTGCAGTTGTAGAATCACCCAGGTCCTACTGTTGCACTCATCTATTCACCTAGGCACTACTCAATGTATTTCTTTATTTAAAGATGATAATATTTATATATACATATTTTAATAATATTAAATAATTTTTAGAAAGATAATAAACTTTACTTTTTTTTAAAAGATATTCTCCATAATTATTAAGAAATATTCAGTATGGCAAGAAAAGTTGAAAAGAAAAGACAACAAAGAAAACAGAACTATTTAAAGGAGAGAGAAAATCAGAAGTTAGATGAAGTACAACATGTGACGTTGAAGAAAAAGTCTTCTGGTAAGAGAACGAAAGAATTTGTTAAAAGTGTTTTAAAAAATGTAATCAATTTTCAAAATGCAAAGAAAAGTACTACAAGCAATCAGAAGCAAACAAAAACAGGGCAAATTAATGCAAAATCAGGTTATAGGAAAACAATCCATGTTCAAAAAAGGATGAAAGAATATAAAGACATTAGGAAGAGAATGTATAAAAGTAGAGTACTACAAAATTTATTGAAAGATTGCAAAAAATGTAAAAGATCAGCATTTTACAAGAAGAAAGAACAGATTGAAAGTATAGTCGAAAAGGCTTTTGAATTGAAAAGAAAAATATTTATATTAGTATTGAAGAGAATAAAAACATTGAATAAAACAATGCACTTTTTGAAGGAGAAAAGTAAAAGAAAAAGACTCGTTAATAGAACTAACTTTTGCAAAAATATTTCGGGTAAATGGAAGCACACTTCTAGTACTGAACCTTTTTTAATGAAGAAAGCTATTTTCAACAAAATACATTAGTTCATGCAGTTGATACCAGGGGTCGTTGTTATGAGGTTAAAAACGGTTGTCCAATTGAAAAAGAAAAGATGGTTCCTAGAAATGTGGAAGAAGTAATTGCTGAAGAAGTTCAAGGGAGACGTACACAAGCTCCAGTGTATAAGTGGGATTGTAGTAGTATTTGTAGTATACGACAGGAATCTATTGATATATTACGAAATTTCTTACAAGCTTATGGTAATAAAAGTGTTAAACAGAAGATTAAGATATTGCAAGGACTAGATCCTTGTAAAGTGAGAAAATATACTGGCTTGCAGGGTCATTCTTTGGCTTGTCTTTCTAGAAAAGTGTGTCAAAGTACTTTTCATCATTTAAGAATGTTAGCAGTACATCATTCAGAAATGCGGAAGTTAGTAAGAAGATTGTACTATGTAAAAAGTCCTGCATTATCTTTAAGTGAAATGAACACAGCTCTTTTGCATGGTTCAGTATTGGATGTAAAAAAAGTTTCTGATGATATACAGTTTCGTTTCTTTGGTCCTCAAGAGGAGTGCAGAGAAAGTGAGAGTTTGATAAGTGTAGGTGTTGAGGAAGAGGTCGAAGATAGTACTACTGAGAAGTTTGCATACGAAATTACAAAGTTTAAGGTAGTTTCTTGTGAAAAACCAAACTATGTTCGTATTTGTTGTCGATGTACTCACTATAGAACTCCAACTAGGAATGTTAATGTATATTTAAAAAGTGAAAAGGAGAACAATGATAAGTGGGAGCAATTTGGTGCTTATTTGTTGGTAGAAGGTCGTTTTGAGTTGGGTAGTGATCAACGTATTTGTAAATATTGTTACAACAAATTAGAAGAGAACAAAATGCCAGTTAGAGCTGTACATAATAACCGAGAGTTGGTAGCTATTCCTCCGGAACTGGCAGATTTAAATACGTATGAGGTCATTCTTATTCAATCTGTGCACCCGTTTCAGGCTATAGTTCGTATGGAGAATAAAACAGGTAAGCTGCCTCCAACAGATTTACAAAGAGGTTTAAAAGGAAGAGTTGTGTATTTACCTTTAGATTTTAAGAAAAATATTGAAACTGTTGGTGTAGAGAGAGAGGAAAGTGAACCTGTAGTTATTCTACTTAATGGCGTACCAACAAAGAGTCGGAAAATATGGCAAGAGTTAGTAGATGTCAGCAAACTTCAAAAGGCTACATTATATCTTATACAAAACAATATTTATTATAAAAATATATATGTGGAAGAACAAGAAATATCTTTAGAAGATGATAGAGAAATTTCAACTGGTCAAATCGAAAAAGTGGACTACTCCAGAAGTGAAGAAATTTATGAACATTACAGTATACATCCTCTACATTCAAAAGAATTGATTGGAAACACTATTGAATTATTCCAAATGAGGAAAGCGAAGGGAAGTCCCATGAGTGTTTGGGAAAAAAGTTTAGAAGCTCGTTGTTTTCCACAGCTCTTCCCCACTGGAAAAGGTGGGCGATATGATGAACGACCAGTACAGATTCCAGCTTCAGAATATCGTACGACAAGATTGTACTCAGAAGATCCAAGATTTTGACAGTGTGTTCCATATTTATTTCATCTTCTGTTTGAAAGTGACTTGTCTGGACTTTCATATGCAGTGAACCACATATTAAAAACAGGAATTCATCTTACACATGTTTCTGCAAAGGAATTCTTGGACAAAGTTCAACAAAGAGATGATCATTTAGAATCTCAGTTAATTAATTTGATGGCGTGTCAACGTGGTACTAATGAGTATTGGTATCATCGTCACAGAGAACTTAAATGTATGTTAAGAAACTTAGGAACCCCTACATGGTTTGTTACACTTAGCTGTGCTGAATACGCATGGAACGATTTACTTGAAATTCTACGAGAAGCAAATTCAAATGTAAAAAACATTGATTTGAAGACAGCTGGAGAACTGTGTTCGTTGGATCCTGTAAATGTGTGCAGATATTTTAATCATAGGTTTCAAGCTATGATGTCTTTTATCTGTAATAAAAATAATCCACCTCTTGGAGAAGTTATTGATTTCTTTTGGAGAAAGGAGTACCAAGCCAGAGGTGTTCCTCATATACACATGTTATTATGGATCAAGAATGCACCTAAGTTTGGAACTGATTCTGATGAAACTGTTTTGTCTTTCATTGAAGATTATGTTACCTGTGCCATTCCAAAAAAAGGAGGAGAAAACAGCTTAAGACAACAAGTTTTACGGTTTCAAAGTCATTGATGTGGAAAGTATTGTCGATGAAAATACAGATCAAAGGGAAAACTTTATACAAAATGTCGTTTTGGATTCCTACGTCCAGTAATTTCAAAAGGAAGAGTCAACAGTTTCATGTCAGCAGTAAGACATACTATAACTCGAAAATCTCCGAAGAATACTTACAACATAAAAAGAACTGAAGATTCAAAGTATATTAATGACTACAATCCAGTGATTTCGGCAATGTGGAATGCAAACATGGATTACCAGTATGTTGCAGATAATTCGATTGCTGTTGCTCATTATGTTACATCATATATAACCAAATCTGAAAAGACGGAGTTGAAAGAAATGTGGGAAGAAATTTCACAAGAGAAGACTATTAGTAATAAATTGTACAGCTTTAGTTTGAAGATGCTTTCCCATTGAGAGATTGGGTCCTACGAATGTTCGGAATGGTTGACATCTGCAAGTTTATATTCAAAGTCAAGAGGAATCATTTGGGTAAGTCTAGGTCTTGCTGCAACACGAAATCGAGTTTTGAAATCTCTACATGAAATTGAATACTTAGCTTTGAATGAGCCGGAAAGTAAGGCTATTGTTAAAACAAATATGTTGGATACGTACTATCCCAAAAGGAGTCCACATCTGGAAAACATATGTCTTTATAAAGTACTGCAACATTATAGTTTTAAGCGAAATGTTACAGAAAATATAAATGAAGAAAAATATGCAGTAAATGGATGTGATGCATGTTTGGTAAAACATGCCAAAGGAAATCTTATTAAACACAGGAAACTCAGTTGTGACACTCCAGAAAAAAGGGAATTTTTCTATTTAGCACTTCTGCAACTCTTCAAGCCTTGGCGTACTGTAATGGAATTACTTGGAGATTTTAACTGCTATGAAGATTCTTTTAATGCATGTAAAGATAGCATTGAATGTACAATTTTTCCAAATTATCTACAAATGTTGAATGAAGAGATTGAACAAGAAACTACTATTGCAGCTGAAATAGCTAGAGACAGTTCTCAAGATAGTCAAACTTCTTAGGACAACCAATTCTTGAAAATGAAGCAGCAATAGCCATGAATGAAGTAGAAACGGCAATGCAACAAGCACAACAGGATATTATTGAGTTTGAAAAGTTAGAAGAACAACTAAATATTGAACAGAAAGAAATATATCTACAAGTGACACAACAGATACAGCATGGTTTACTGCATGAAAAAAAAGAATGCCAATGCAGATCATTTAAACCTATTCAAATGTATATCAGTGGGCAAGCTGGAACAGGAAAAAGTTTCTTAATTAAAGTTTTGACCAGTTATCTACACAAATCTACTGAATCACATTTATCTTGTGTTGGAACCGCTCCAACTGGGTTAGCAGCACATAACATTAAAGGAATTACATTACATCGATGACTCATGCTACCAGTTGAACATGAAAATAAGTTGGAATATCACAAGCTATCTGGAGAAGCTTGTTATAAAGTTTCAAGAATACTCAAGAAAATGAAACTTCTAATTATTGATGAGGTGAGCATGGTGTCAAACTTAATGCTTGCCTTTGTACATTTAAGAATTCAACCAATTTTAAATACAGATTATGATGCTCTATTTGGAGGAAAACATGTAATTGTATTCACGACCTACTACAACTTACTCCTGTAAAAGGGCAACCTGTTTTTAAAACACTTGTCCATGAAGACACTAGGAAATCTTTGGGAAGTACTGGAAATGCCAACATTTGGTCTCATTTTGAATATAAAGAACTTAATAAGAATATGCGACAAGCAAGTGAACATTATGGAAACATTCTTCAAGATATTAGAATTGGTGTTTTGAGTAAAGATGGTAACGAAGCTTTACAAAGTCGGCTTTTAACAAACTTGTTTGCAAATGAAAACATAGCACCTGAAATAATGTACAAAAAAATTGGAGAAAAGATGTCTATAGTTTGCCTAATGAATACACTGCATTAGTGTTCTACGTTCAATCAAGAACTTTTGAAATTGGAAAAACAACCAATAGTGAAAATGGAAGCTATTGATAAAATGGAACACGAAGGAGTTACTATTCTTCTCTCAGAGAAATTACAGTCAAAATTATGGGGCATATTAGCAAGACTGGCGAAAAAATTAACGCCGTTTTAGCGGCAGGAAACTGCCGCTAAAACGGCGATAATTGGCTTGCTAATAAGCGTTATAGAATTCCAATAGAAGCCCAGGTTAGATGTCCTGCATATCTAACCTGAGCTTCTATTGGAATTCTATAACGCTTATTAGCAAGCCAATTATCGCCAGTCTTGCTAATATGCCCCTGGATTCTTTGGAAAAGTCAGTGTCTAAGACTGCAGGTTTAGAAAAGACTTTATATATGTGTGTAAATTGTCAGGTAATTTTACGGCGTAATTTGAATGTAGAAGAAGGTTTAGTAAATGGAGCAATGGGAAAAGTTGTTGGTTTTCTAAATTTTCAGAACAGAGATGGAATTGAATTTTTGAAGATTAAATTTGATCAGATTGAAGAGGTAAAACAGATTGGAAGTTGCACTGTTCGTTTTTTGCTTGTAAAAGACTTGTATGTTCGTAGAAAACAGTTTCCTGTTTCTTTAGCATATGCTGTAACCATTCATAAATCTCAAGGTTTAAGTGTAGACAGTGCTTTGGTAAATATTGGAAGTACAGTGTTTAAAGAGGGCATGGCATACGTTGCATTGTCTCGAGTAAGAACATTATCTGGTTTGTATTTGATTGATTTTGATGAGAAAAAGGTTAGTGCTGATGCAAATTGTGTAAGAGAGTATAATCGGTTAAGAAGACTGTATGCTCCTAACTTAGGAGAATATCCTGTATATGAAAAACGTGTAGTATGTCCAAAATGAAAATATGACAAACATTCTAGTGAGGTTCAAAAAAAGAAAACAATTCAAGAGAATGATGAAGCTGCAAAGAAAATGGAAATGGACACTGTTGATGATATTGTAGGATACCAATTAGAAAATAGTTCAGGTATCAACTGCTATGCTAATGTAATTGTGAATGTTGTGCTTTATCTAGAAGATCTTCATCATGAAATTATGGAAAATCGAGAAAAAAGATTCTATTCTTTATTACAATATATTTTTCAAAAGTTGGCATCTTTTGGATATATGTACTGGTTCTTCACAATTTACACGTAATGTACAACAAGATGCACAAGATATTCTTATGTTTATGCTTGCAGTATTGGAAGATGAAAGAATAAAAATTGAAAATTTGTTTGGACTAAGTTACAGATGGGATCATAAATGTAAAGAGTGTTCATTTTCTTGTACCACTGAAATGGACACTGAACGATTCATATCTTTGACGATACCAGATTGCAAAACAGTGTCTTTTAATAAACTAGTAAAGACAGCTAATCAAGATATGAAATGTTCTCATTGCAAATCAGAAATGTTGTCAACATTATTTATGACAGATTTGGACAATATGTCATTTTAATGCTACAACGTTGTAGAGCAGATGGAAGAAAATTGGAAACAAAAATTAAACATTTTGTGGCAAGTCAAGTACCAATTTCAGGAAGAACTTTTAAAGCAGTGGCTATTGTTTTTCATGATGGACCTGCTACAACATCTGGACACTATACTGTGTATTTAAAGTGCAGTAAAGGATGGACTCATTGTAATGATGCCCATTTGGAATTCAAATGTCGGTTGCCTTACGAATTACCAAATTCATATCTGATATTTTTGATGCCAAAGTTTTGAAAACATCATTTGGCCTATTGGGAAGATGTGAACACAAATAAACGAGTTTATTTTGGATAGTTTCAATGCAAATGGTTTTGGAAACATCATTCGGCCTATTCGGAAGATGTGAACACAAATTAAGGGGTTTATTTTGGATATTTTCAATGCAAATGGTTTTGGAAACATCATTGGGCCTATTGGGAAGATGTGAACAAGAATTAACGAGTTTATTTTGGATATTTTGAATGCATATGGTTTTGGAAACATTATTCGGCCTGTTGGGAAGATGTGAACAATTAGTGTTTGGATTATTGTTTGTGCTAATTCTTATTGCATTTGCAAAATTGTGTTTGAAAGAAGTAGTTTCTATATTTCATCTTTATATTATACGCGATGTAAATGAGAGTGTATATTTTAAAAATGTACTTCAGAGAAGTAAAAGAATTAATGTAGTTGAATAATGTAATTTACAAACTGTAGATAGATAAACATATAGTTGCACTTGTTGTAAATATTTTCAACGCAGATTTGTTTTTTTACTATCTTATTGATTGTATTTTTTTCCCCGCTGTCATATGATGATCTACATTGAAATCACTGTGTATGGTGAAATTCAATAGAATCTGAGAACAGCAAAAAGGGAAACTAATTATGTTATGTAATTCTAAAATTATGTTGTGTTCTTAAAACTATAATATTATATGCAATAACACTTTTTCTTCTTTTTTTTTACAGAAGGTAATACTAAAGTTTGAAAAGATTTTAAATTCAGTTTACAACAAAACTACTGTAAAATAGATCCACTGAGTTTTGTATCTTCTTTAATAAAAAAATGTAAGATGAAATAATGTAATAAGCATGATAATATGAACTAATGTTTACAGTGACTTTTACTGCACTCATCCATTTTTTCAAACACTACCCATGCAGTCATCTATACAGTTAAGCACTGTTCCCATACTCCTCCAATGACCCATGCACTATCTATGCACTTCTGCAATAACGTAGCCAGTACCCATACACTTATAATATCACCCAGACACTACCTATGGTTTCTTTCAATCACCCAGGCACTATCTGTACACTCATGCAATCAGCTAAACATTACAGATACACTCTTCCAATCACCCAGGTATTACCTATATACTTCTCCAATCCTCTACACATTACCCCTACATTCGTACAGTTATCCAGGCATTACCTATGCATTCCTCTAATCCTCAAACATTACACTTGCACTCTTTCAATCACTGAGTCAGTACCCATGCACTCCTCCAATCACCCAGACATTACTCCTGCACTCATGGATTCACCCAGGCACTACCCACACACTCATGCAATCACCCAGGCAGTAGCCATGCATTATTCCAATTACCGAGGCACTACACAATCAGTTATGGAATCACCCATGCATTACCCATGTACTCCTTGAATCACTTAGGCAGTACCCATGTACTCCTTCAATCACCCAGACATTAACCCTGCACTCATGAAATCACACAGGTACTACCCATACACTTCTTCAATCACTCACGCAGTACCCTTGCACTCCTCCAATCACCCAGACATTACTTCTGCACTCATGGAATCACCCAGGCATTACCCATGCACTCCTTCAATCACTCAGGCACTACCCCTGCAGTCATGCAATCACCCAGGCACTACCTTTCCACTCTTTCACTCATCCAGGCACTACCCTTGCCCTCCTTCAATCACCCAGCCACTACCCATGCACTTATAAAATCACCCAGACACTGTCTATGCACTTGTCTAATCACCCACGCACTACACAGATGCAGTCTTCCAATCATCCAGGCAGTACTCCTACACTCATGCAATCACACAGGCACTACCCATGCACTTATTCAATCACTCAGGCAGTACCCTTGCACTCCTCCAATCACCCAGACATTACTTCTAGACTCATGCAATCACCCAGGCACTACCTATGCACTCATGCAATCACCCAAGCACTACCCATACAGTCTTCCAATCATCTAGGCAGTACTCCTGCATTCATGCAATCACCCAGGTAAAACTCATGCACACCTCCAATCACCCAAGAACTACCCATGAGTCCTACATGCATCCATGCATTACCCATGCACTCTTCCAATCACCCAGGCAGTACCCATGTACTATTCCAATTACCCAGGCACTACACGTGCACTTATGGAATCACCCAGGCATTACCCATGTACTCCTTCAATCACTTAGGCTGTACCCATGCACTCTTCCAATCACCCAGACATTACCCCTGCACTCACGCAATCACGCAGATACTACCTATGCACTCGTCTAATCACTCAGGCACTACCGATGCACTCTTCCATTCACCCAGACATTACCCCTGCATTCATGCAATCTCCCAGGCACTACCTATGCACTCATGCAATAACCCAGCACTTCCTTTCCACTCTTTCACTCATCCAGGCACTACCCTTGCCCTCCTTCAATCATCCAGCCACTACTTA
Source organism: Calotriton arnoldi (assembly GCA_963921515.1). NCBI lineage: Eukaryota > Metazoa > Chordata > Amphibia > Caudata > Salamandridae > Calotriton > Calotriton arnoldi. The sequence continues at coordinate 65,390 of CAWUFW010013878.1, read as the reverse complement.
TGCACTCATGCAATCACCCAAGCACTACCCATGCAGTCTTCCAATCATCCAGGCAGTACTTCTGCACTGATGCAATCACCCAGGTAAAACTCATGCACTCCTCCAATCACCCAAGAACTACCCATGCAGTCCTACATGCACTCATGCACTACCCATGTACTCTTGCATGCACCCAGGCATTACCCATGCACTCCTTCAATCACTCAGGGACTACTGCTGCACTCATTCATTACCTCAAACACTATGCATGCACTCATCCAATGAGTCAGGCAATACTGCTGCACTCATTCATTCACTGACACAGTACTTATTCACTCATACAATGACTCAGACATTACCCTTGCAGTCATTCATAGAACACATACAAGTTTGTCTATTTTTAACCAATTAGGCAATTCTAAAAAGAACCATTTTTTTTTCTTCTTTTTTTGTTTTATATTTTTTTTGTATTTTTTTAACTCTTTTTTGAATTTATTTGGTGTTTTATTTAAAAAAAAATTTAAAAACAGAACCAACAGTGAACATGTTAAAAAAATTATGCAATCATGAACTCATTGCATAGGAAAAAAAAAAAAGAAATTAACACTGGTGGTTCCTAATAGCAACCAGGATGGCATCCAGTGATTGCTCACCATAACAAAGAATTTTTTTTTACATTTGACACAATGCTGCTCCACTCTAGCGAAGTCAGGGATGATGTTGGGTGTGCCAGATGATGTTGAAGCAGATGATGTGCTAGGGCCAGCAGCGTTGTTGTCAGTTGCCTGCCTTTCATGTTCCCTTCGAAGCTGTTCCCTAGCAAGATGTCGAGGATGCATTGTCTGAAGATGTTTCAACATCGATGATGTCCCGCACGAATATTTCTTCTCCGAACCTCGTGAGAGCACGTTCTGACAAATAGTGCAGGTGACTTTTCGGGCATTCACCTTTTTCTCCCCAGTTGGAATGGAGAAAAATGCCCACACGATACTTTCGTACCTTTTCTTCACGGGTTCCTCCAGGTCATCTTCCTCTTCAGGTGGAACTTGCTGAGGTTGATTGCTAGCTGCCATTTTTAGATGACTTAAAAAAACACCAAAAAAAGGCAAACAAGAGGAGCAGAAGACAACAGGGGTGTCTGCTGAGATGCTCTTGAAGGAATGAAAAAAAAGGGTGGGGTCCTTCAAGTTCTAGAATGAAAAGGTTCTTAACCAATGAAATTGTTTCTTTTGAAGTCACATGGGATTCGCGCACCCGGCGCGCACCCAGCACACACCCGATGCGATTCCCGAAAAATATATTTAACAATAATATATCTTTATTACAATTACAAATATATAATTTTTCTAATTAGTTTAAATAATTTCTTGCTATAATATACATATTAAACTTATATACATATACTTTTAAAACATAACATTTTTACGGTGGATTCGCGCCCCCGGCGCGAACCCCGGAAGTACGTATGTGACGTTACGCGGGGCCAGGAACCGCGCACCCGTCACATACCAAACACGCATCCTACACGACTTATCCAATATGGTGGCAAAATTCTTGGATATGCGCACCCACCGAGACAGGTAAACGATTGGTACAAGAATCCACTTTAAAAAAAAAAATGAAATGTATATTTATATTTTAGAAAAGAGAAAACCTTACATTATTTTTTATAACAAATAAAAACTAAGAAAAAGTATTTTTTGGGCATTATAGTTAGAAATTAGCATTTAAAAAACCTTTGAAATTCACTGAAAAAACCATAGGTTTCAGGGACGTTATAGTTAGAAATTAGCATTTAAAAAACCTTATAAATTCACTGAAAAAACCACTGGTTTCAGGGACGTTATAGTTAGTTGGACATTTCACTCGTACAAAACCAGAGAAATTCACCCGTTATAGTTAGTTGAGCTAACTATAGCTCGCGCCCCGCAATGCACTGCTGATGATGTCACATATTATATCACTCATGACATGGTCAGTGACATAACTGATGACATCACTGAAGACATCTCAAATGACAACACTGATGACATCACGGATGACATCATCCACATGATAATCTGATGCACCTCCTCATACCCTAATATAACCTTTGATACACCCACTCTAAAATACACACTACCATTTTCGAAACCATAGACACACCAATATCAGTTACTACATACCCACTCACTGATTCCTAGGTCTACACACACATCCACTCATTCACCCATACAGTCACTCATACATGCAGTCACTTATCAATACACCACTATCATTTGCACTCATACACCTATACATACACTCACACACTGCCACTCACCTATTGAGCTACTCACACACCTAGTCAGTCATGCAAAGAATCAATCACACTCCCATTTACTCACCTATACAGTTATACACACACCACCTCACTTATTCATACAGATGCTAACACATACTTACTCTCTTATACAATCACTGACACAAGCACACACTCATCCATACAGCCACTCTCACAATCACTCACTCTCACATACAGTCATTTAAATAGTCCAACACTCACATATACTGCCTTTCACATATGTAGTTACTCACACATGTACCACTGAGGCATCCATTGACTCACCAACACACCCATACACACACTCATCCACCCATGCAGCCCTTCACAGATGCACTCTTGAACCTATACACCCAGTGAATCACCCACTCACACATTTATGCACAAAGTCACACACCCCCACCCACCCCCCCAGACACTCAGGCACCCATAGAGATACTCAGACAACCAATCAATAACCCATATAGACACTCATGTAGCTACTCATGAACCCATGCAGCCGCTCACACACCAACTGACAGACTAATACAGACATTCACACAGTTTAGTCACTAACCCATGCATTCAGTAAGACACGTTTAATCACTCACTTATACAGTCAGTCACACACCTACTAAATCATCCATACAGACACTCATACACCCACTCATTCTTCAATACACCTTGGCATATATATATAAAACGTATTTAAACTTTTTAGAAACACTCAGTCACTGGATGATGTCATAAGTGATGTTATCAGTGATGTCATTTAAGATGTCATCAGTGATGTCATCAGTGATGTCACTGACCATGTCATGAATGATGTAATATGTGACGTCATCAGCAGTGAATTGCGGGGGCGTGAGTTATAGTTAGCTCAACTAACTATAACGGCTGGATTTCTCTGGTTTTGTACGAGTGAAATGTCCAACTAACTATAACGTCCCTGAAACCTTTGGTTTTTTCAGTGAATTTCTAATGTTTTTTAAATGCTAATTTCGAACTATAACGTCCCTGAAACCTATGGTTTTTTCAGTGAATTTCAAAGGTTTTTTAAATGCTAATTTCTAACTATAACGTCCCTGAAACCTGTGGTTTTTTCAGTGAATTTCTATGGTTTTTTAAATGCTAATTTCTAACTATAACGTCCCGGAAACCTACGGTTTTTTCAGTCAATTTCAAATGTTTTTTAAATGCTAATTTCTAACTATAACATCCCTGAAAAATATTTTGTTGTCGTTTTTTATTTGTTATAAAAATAATGTAATTTTCTAAAATATAAATATACATTTTTTTTTTTTTTTAATATAAAAGTGGATTCGCGTACCTATTGTGTACCTGTCTCGGTGGGTGCGCGAATCCAAGCCGCCATATTGGTTAAGTTGTGTAGGATGTGCGCACGTTAAGCGATGGGTGCGTGAATTTCGACCCCGCGTAACGTTATGTACGGAGTTCCCGAGGTCGCGCTGGGTGCACGAATCCGCCGCAAATTTTTAAGTTTTAAAGTATATATATATATATATATATATAAGTTTAATATGTATATTAAAGCAAGAGATTATTTAATGTATTTATAAAAATTATATATTTGTAACTAGAATAAAGATAAATTATTGTTAAATATATTTTTACGGAATCGCGACGGGTGCACGCTGGTTGCACGCGCAGTGCGCGAATCCATGTGACTTTTGAAAAAAGAATTTCATTGATGAACCTTTTCATTCTAGAAGTTACAGCACCCCACCCAATTTTCTCATTCCTTCAAGAACATTGTCAGGGGACACACCTATTGTGTTTTCTTCTCTTGTTCAATTTTTTTGGTGTTTTCTTTGTGGTAAAACAACAAAAAAAGGTATCTTCCAATGCACCTGAAAACATCCATGGTGAAGAAGATGAGTTGGAGGAACTAACACGGAAAAGGAAGGAGAGTGTCGTGTGGGTCTTTTTCACTTTTCCAGAAGGAGAAAAAAAGGTGAATGCGTGGAAGGTCACCTGCAGCATCTGCAAACATGTCTTATCTCGGGGCTCCGAGAAGAAACACTCATGTGGTACTTCCTCCATGCTAAAACATCTGCAGACCATACATCCTCGTCAGCTAGCACGGGAGCAATGCAGACGAGAGCTGTAAGAGCAAGCCCAGCAGGATGACCAGCAAGCAGGACCAAGTACTTCTACTGGTTCTGGAACATAAAACAGAGGACCTGACATTAGGGCAGAATTTGCTGGTCTGGAGGAAAGGTGCATCAAGTGCAAGAAGGTTCTCTGTTATGGGGAACAGTCCATTGACGCCATAGTTTTTGCTGCACGAAGCCACAACTGCTAATTTTTTTTGTTTGCAATGTTTTTTAAATTGCAAAAGTTTAGACAACAGTTTTGTCAGTTTATTCTGTTGTGTTTTTTTTTTTTTTAAACACCCAAAAAATGTAAAAAAGAGTTAGAAAAACACAAAAAAAATATAAATCAAAAAAAGAAGAAAAAAAATGGTTCTTGTTAGAAGCGCCTATTTTGTTAAAAAAAAAAGAGAAATTTGTATGTGTTGCATGAAGAAGTGCATGGATAATATCTGGATGATTACATGGGTGCATGGGTAGTGTCTGGATGATTGGAGGACTGAGATGATAGTGCCTGAGTGATTGGTAGAGTGCATGGGTAGTGCCTCAGTGATTGCATGAGTGCATGGGTAGTGCTTGGGTGATTGGAGGAGTGCATGGCTACTGGCTGGGTAATCGAAGGAGTGAATGAGTAGTGTCTGGGTGATTAGAGGAGTGCATGGGTAGTGCATGGGTGATTGGAGCAGTGCATGGGTAGTGCCTGGGTTATTGCATGACAGGATGAGTAGAGCTTGGGTGATTGGACGAGTGCATGGGTAGTGCCTAGATGATTTTGTAAGTGCTTGATTACTGCATGGGTGATTGCATGAGTGCACAGGTAATGTATGGGTGATTGGAAAAGTGCATGGGTAATGCTTGACTGATTACATTTGTTTATGGGTAATGCCTGGATGATTGCATGAGTGCATCAGTAGTGCCTGGGTGATTGTAAGAGTGCAAGGGTAGTGCGTGGTGATTTTATAAGTGCTTGGGTATTGGCAGAGTGATTGGATAAGTGCATGGCTACTGGCTGGGTAATTAGACGAGTGCATGGGTAGTGCACGGGTGATTGGAACAGTGCATGGGTTGTGCCTGGGTTATTGCATCAGTGGATGAGTAGTGCCTGGGTGTTTGCAGGAGTGCATTTGTTATGCCTGTGTGATTTTGTAAGTGCATGGGTATTGCTTGGGTGATTTTGTAAGTGCATGGGTAATGCCTAGGTGATTGCATGAGTTTATGGGTAATGCCTGGGTGATTGCATGAGTTTATGGGTAATGCCTGGATGAATGCATGAGTGCATGGATAGTGCCTGGGTGATTGCATGAGTGCATGGATAGTGCCTGGGTGATTGGAGGAGTGCAAGGATACTGCATGGTGATTTTATAATTGCATGGGTAGTGACTGTGTGATTGGAGGAGTGCATGGCTACTGGCTGGGTAATTGAAGGAGTGAATGAGTAGTGTCTGGGTGATTAGAGGAGTGCATGAGTAGTGCCTGGCTGATTGGAGGAATACATGGGTAGTGCCTGGATGATTTTCTAAGTGCATGGGTATTGCTTGGGTGATTTTGTAAGTGCATGTGTAAAGCCTGGTTGATTGCATGAATTTATAGGTAATGCCTGGATGATTGCATGAGTGCATGGTTTGTGCCTGGGTGATTGCATGAGTGCATAGGTACTGCCTGGGTGATTGGAGGAGTGCAAGGATAGTGCATGGTGATTTTATAAGAGCATGGATAGTGGCTGAGTGATTAGAAGAGTGCATGGTTACTGGCTGGGTAATTGAAGGAGTAAATGAGTAGTGTTTGGGTGATTAGAGGAGTGCATGGGGAGAGCATGGGTGATTGGAGCAGTGCATGGGTGGTGCCTGGGTTATTGCATGAGTGGACGACTAGTGCCTGGGTGATTGGAGGAGTGCATGGGTAGTGCCTGGGGGATTTTATAAGTGCTTGGTTACTGCCTGGGTGATTGCATGAGTGCACAGGTAATGTATGGGTGATTGAAGAGTGCATGGGTAATGCTTGACTGATTACATTAGTTTATGGGTAATGCCTGAATGATTTCATGAGTGCATCGGTAGTGCCTGGGTGATTGTAAGAGTGCAAGGGTAGTGGGTGGTGATTTTATAAGTACTTTGATATTGGTGGAGTGATTGGATAAGTGCATGGCTACTAGCTGGGTGATTGGAGGAGTGCATGGGTAGTGCATGGGTGATTGGAACAGTGCATGGGGAGTGCCTGGGTTATTGCATCAGTGGATGAGTAGTGCCTGGGTGATTGAAGGAGTGCATTTGTAATGCCTGTGTGATTTTGTAAGTGCATGGGTATTGCTTGGGTGATTTTGTAAGTGCATGGGTAATGCCTGGGTGATTGCATGAGTTTATGGGTAATGACTGGATGATTGCATGAGTGCATGAGTGGTGCCTGGGTGATTGCATGAGTGCATGAGTAGTGCCTGGGTGATTGGAAGAGTGCAAGGATACTGCATGGTGATTTTATAAGTGCATGGTTAGTGACTGGGTGATTGGAGGAGTGCATGGCTACTGGCTGGGTAATCGAAGGAGTGAATGAGTAGTGTCTGGGTGATTAGAGGGGTACATGGGTAGTGCATGGGTGATTGGAGCAGTGCATGGGTAGTGCCTGTGTTATTGCATGAGTGGATGAGTAGTGCCTGAGTGATTGGAGAAGTACATGGGTAGTGCCTGGGCAATTTTGTAAGCGCATGGGTATTGCTTGAGTGATTTTGTAAGTGCATGTGTAAAGCATGGTTGATTGTATGAGTTTATAGGTAATGCCTGGATGATTGCATGAGTGCATAGGTAGTGCCTGGGTGATTGCATGAGTGCATGGGTACTGCCTGGGTGATTGGAGGGGTGCAAGAATAGTGCACCCCTCCATGGATAGTGGTTGAGTGATTAGAAGAGTGCATGGCTACTGGCTGGGTAATTGAAGGAGTAAATGAGTATTGTCTGGGTGATTAGAGGAGTGCATGGGGAGTGCATGGGTGATTGGAGCAGTGCATGAGTAGTGCCTGGGTTATTGCATCAGTTGATGAGTAGTGCCTGGGTGATTGCATGAGTGCATGTGTAGTTATTTGGTGATTGGAGGAGTACATGGGTAGTGTCAGGGTGATTTTGTAAGTGCTTGGTTACTGCCTGGGTGATTGCATGAGTGCACAGGTAATGTATGGGTGATTGAAGAGTGCATGGGTAATGCTTGACTGATTACATTAGTTTATGGGTAATGCCTGGATGATTGCATGAGTGCATCGGTAGTGCCTGGGTGATTGTAAGAGTGCACGGGGAGTGCGTGGTGATTTTATAAGTGCTTGGGTATTTGGGGAGTGATTGGATAAGTGCAAGGTTACTGGCTGGGTGATTGGAGGACTGCAGGGGTAGTACACGGGTGATTGGAACAGTGCATGGGTAGTGCCTGGGTTATTGCATCAGTGGAAGAGTAGTGCCTGGGTGATTGCATGAGTGCATGTGTAGTTATTTGGTGATTGGAGGAGTGCAAGTGTAGTGCATTGTGATTTTATAAGTGCTTGTGTAGTGGCGGAGGGATTGGATGAGTGCATGGGTAGTGCTGAGGTGATTGGAGGAGTGAGTTGGTGGAGTTTCAAAAAATGAATGACTGCATTAAAAGTGACTGTAAACATTACTTCATATTATTATGCTTATTACATTATTTCATCTTACCTTGTTTATTGAAGTAGATATCAAACTCATTGAAACTATTTTACAGTTGTTTCATTGTAAACTAAATTTAAAATATTTTCAAACTTTAGTATTACTTTCTGTAAAAGAGAAGAAAAAAAACTGTTATTGCATATAATATTTTAGTTTTAAGAACACAACATAATTTTAGAATTACATAACATATTCAGTTTCCCTTTTTTGCTGTTTTCAGATTCTATTGAATTTCACCATACACAGTGATTTCAATGTTGATCATCATATAACAGTGGAGAAAAAAATACAATCAGTAATATTGTAAAAAAAAACAAATCTGTGTTGAAAATATTTACAACAAGTTCAACTATCTGTTTACCTATCTACAGTTTCTAAATTACATTCTTCAACTACATTAAATGATCTACTTCTCTGAAATACATTTTCTAAAATATACACTCTCATTTAGATCAGATATCATATAAAGAACAAATATATAAACTACTTGCTTCAAACACAATTTTGCAAACGCAATAAGAATTAGCACAAACAATAATCCAAACAGTAATTCTTCAGATTTTCCGAATAGGCCGAATAATGTTTCTAAATCTATTTTCATACAAAATATCCAAAATAAACTTGTTAATTCGTGTTCACATCTTCCCAATAGGCCGAATGATGTTTTCAAAACTTTGGCATAAAAAATATTAGATATGAATTTGGTAATTCATAAGGCAACCGACATTTGAATTCCAAATGGGCTTCATTACAATGTGTCCATCCTTTATTGCACTTTAAATACACAGTATAGTGTCCAGATGTTGTAGTAGGTCCATCATGGAAAATAATAGCCACTGCTATAAAAGTCCTTCCTGAAATTGATATTTGAGTTGCCACAAAATGTTTTAATTTTGGTTTCCAATTTTCTTCCATCTGCTCTACAATGTTGTAGCATTAAAATGACATATTGTCCAAATCTTTCTAGAACTAATGTTGACAACATTTCTGATTTACAATGAGAACATTTAATATCTTGATTAGCTGTTTTTACTAATTTGTTAAAAGACACTGATTTGTAATCTGGTATTGTCAAATATATGAATCGTTCAGTGTCTATTTCAGTGGTAGAAGAAAATGAGCACTCTTCACATTTATGATCCCATCTGTAACTTAGTTCAAACACATTTTCAATTTCAATACCTTCTTCTTCCAATACTGCAAGCATAAACATAAGAAACTCTTATGCATCTTGTATATTCTGTGTAAATTGCGAAGAACCAGTACATATATCCAAAAGATGCCGAATGCCAGAAGCAGTATGGATTTTAGTTCTATCACTTACTAACTTTTCAAAAAGATGATGTAATAAAGAACACAATCTTTTGTCTTGATTTTCCATAACTTTATGATAATGATCTTCTAGATAAAAGACAACATGTAGAATTACATTAGCATAGTAGTTGATACCTGAACTATTCTCTAACTGGTATCCTACAATATCATCAACAGAGTCCATTTTCATTTTCTTGGCAGCTTTATGCTTCTCTTCAATTGTTTTCTTTCTTTCTATCTCACTAGAATGTTTGTCATATTTCCATTTTGGACATAGCATATGTTTTTCTTATATGGGATATTCATCTAAGTAAGGAGCATATACTCTTCTTAACCGATTATACTCTTTTACACAATTTACATCAGCACTAACTTTTTTCTCATCAAAATCAATCAAATACAAACCAGATAATGTTCTTACACGAGACAATGCAACATATGCCATACCCTCTTTAAACAATGTCCTTCCAATATTTACCAAAGCACTCTCTACACTTAAACCTTGAGATTTATGAATGGTCACCGCATATGCTAAAGAAAGAGGAAACTGTTTTCTACGAACATACAAATCTTTTACAAGCAAAAACGAACAGCACAATGTCCAATCTGTTTTACCTCTTCAATCTGATCAAATTTAATCTTCAAGAATTCAATTCCATCTCTGTTCGGATAACTAACAAAATCAACAATTTTTCCCATTGCTCCATTTACTAAACCTTTTTCTACATCCAAATTACTCCGTAAAATTACCCGACAGTTTTCACATACATATAAAATCTTTTCTAAACCAGCAGTCTTAGATATAGACTTTTCCAAAGATTCCAATTTTGATTTGAATTTTTCTAAGAGAATAATTGTAACTCCTTCGTGTTCTATTTTATCAATGGCTTCCATTTTCATTATTTGTTGTATTTCCAGCTTCAAAAGTTCTTCATTGAATGTAGAACACTCTTGCAGTGTTGGCATTAGGCAAATTATAGACTTTTTTTCTCCAATTTTTTTGTACATTATTTCAGGAGCAATATTTTCATTTGGAAGCAAGTTTGTTAGTAGCCGACTTTGTAAAGCTTCTTTACCATGTTTTGTCAAAACACCAATTCTTATATCTTGAAGAATGTTTCCATAATGTTCATCACTTGCTTGTCGCATATTCTTAATAAGTTCTTTATATTCAAAATGAGACCAAATATTCACATTTCCAATACTTCCCAAAGATTTCCTAGTGTCTTCATGGACAAGTGTTTTAAAAACTGGTTGCCCTTTTACAGGAGTAAGTTGTAGTAGGTCGCCGAATACAATTACATGTTTTCCTCCAAATAAAACATCATAATCTGTTTTTAAAATCTGTTGCATTCTTAAATGTACAAAGGCAAGCATTAAGTTTGAGACCATGCTCACCTCATCAATGATCAGAAGTTTCATTTTCTTTAGTACTCTTGAAACTTCATAACAAGCTTCTCCAGACAGCTTGTGATATTTCAACTTATTTTCATGTTCAACTGGTAGCATAAGTAATCGATGTAATGTAATCCCTTTAATGTTATGTGCTGCTAACCCAGTTGGAGCAGTTACAACACAAGATAAATGTGATTCAGTGGTTCTATGTAGATAACTTGTCAAAACTTTAATTAAGAAACTTTCACCTGTTCCAGCTTGTCCACTGATATACATTCGAATCGTTTTAAATGATGTGCATTGGCATTCTTTTTTTCATGCAGTAAACCATGCTGTATCTCTTGTGTAACTTGCTGATATATTTCTTTTTGTTCAATATTTAGTTGTTCTTCCAAGTTTCCCAACTCTATAATATCCTGTTGTGCTTGTTGCATTGCCGATTCTACTTCATTCATAGCGATTGCTGCTTCATTTTCAAGAATTGGTTGTCCTAGTGGATCTTGACTTAGTGGAGCAGAACTTTGACTATCTTGAGAACTATCTCTAGCGATTTCAGCTGCAATACTAGTTTCTTGTTCAATCTCTTCATTCAACATTTGTAGATAATTTGGAAAAACTGTGCATTCAATGCTATCTTTACATGCATTAAAAGAATCTTCATAGCAGTCAAAATCTCCAAGTAATTCCATTTCACTACGCAAAGGCTTGAACAGTTGCAGAAGTGCTAAATAGAAAAATTCCCCTTTATCTGGAGTATCACAACTGAGTTTCCTGTGATTAATAAGATTTCCTTCGGTATGTTTTACCACACATCCATCACATCCAATTACTGCATATTTTTCTTCATTTATATTTTCTGCAACATTTCTTTTAAAGCTGTAATATTGCAGTACTTCATAGAGACATATGTTTTCCAGATGTGGACTTCTTTTAGGATAGTACGTATTTGTTTTAACAATATCTGTACTTTCCAGTTCATTCAATGCTAAGTATTCAATTTCTTGTACAGATTTCAATACTCGATTTCGTGTTGCAGCAAGACCTAGACTTACCCAAATGATTCCTCTTGACTTTGAATATAAACTTGCAGAGGTCAACCAATCCGAACATTCGTACAATCCAATCTCTTGATGGCAAAGCATCTTCAAACTAAAGCTGTACAATTTGTTACTAAGAGTCTTCTCTTGCGCAATTTCTTCCCACATTTCTTTCAACTCTGTCTTTTCAGATTTAGTTATATATGATGTAACGTAACGAGCAACAGCAATTGAATTATCTGCAACATACTGGATATCCATATTTGCATTCCTCATCGTCAAAATCACTGGATTGTAGTCATTAATATACTTTGAATCTTCAGTTATTTTTATGTTGTAAGTATTCTTCGGACATTTCCGAGTTATAGTATGCCTCACTGCTGACATGAAACTGTTAACTCTTCCTATGGAAATTACTGGATGTGGGAATCCAAAACGACATTATGTATAAAATTTTTCCTTTGACTTGTATTTCCGTCGACAATATTTCCCACATCGATGACTTTGAAACCGTAAAACTTGTTGTTTTAAGCTATTTTCTCCTCCTGTTTTTGGAATAGCACAGGTAACATAGTCTTCAATGAAAGACAAAACAGTCTCATCAGAATCGGTTCCAAATTTAGGTGTATCCTTGATCCATAATGGCATGTGTATATGAGGAGCACCTCTGGCTTGGTACTCCTTTCTCCAAAAGAAATCAATAACTTATCCAATTGGTGGATTATTTTTACTGCAGCTAAAAGACAACATAGCTTGAAACCTATGATTAAAATATCTGCCCACATTTACAGGATCCAAGGAACACAGTTCTCCAGCTGTCTTCAATTCAATGTTTTTAATATTTGAATTTGCTTCTCGTAGAAATTCAAATAAATCGTCCCTTGCGTATTCAGCACAGCTAAGTGTAACAAACCACGTAGGGGTTCCTAAGTTCCTTAACATACTTTTAAGTGCTCCATGACGACGATACCAATACTCATTAGTACCACGTTGACACGCCCTCAAATTAATAAACTGAGATTCTAAATGATCATCTCTTTGTTGTACTTTGTCCATGAATTCCTTTGCAGAAACATGTGTAAGATGAACTCCTGTTTTTAATATATGGTTCACTGCATATGAAAGTCCAGACAAGTCACTTTCAAACAGAAGATGAAATATATATGGAATACATTGTCGAAATCTTGGATCTTCTGAGTACAATCTTGTTGTACGATATTCTGAAGCTGGAATCTGCATGGGTCGTTCATCATATCGTCCACCTTTTCCAGTAGGGAAGAGCTGTGGAAAACAACTGGCTTCTAAACTTCTTTCCCAAACACTCATAGGAGTTCCCTTCGCTTTCTTCATTTGGAATAATTCAATAGTATTTCCAATCACTTCTTTTGAATGTTACGGAGATATACTATACTGTTCATAACTTTCTTCACTCCTGGAGCTGTCCACTTTTTCGATTTGGCAATTTGAAATTTCTCTATCATCTCCTAAAGATATTTCTTCTTCTTCAAGATATACATTTTTATAATAAATATTGTTTTCTATGAGATATAACGTAGCCTTTTGAACTTTGGTGACATCTACTAACTCTTGCCATATTTTCCGACTCTTTGTCGGTGCACCATTAACTAGAATAACTACAGGTTCAGTTTCATCTCTCTCTACACCAACAGTTTCAATATTTTTCTTTAAATCTAAAGGTAAATACACAACTCTTCCTTTTAATCCTCTTTGTAAATATGTAGTAGGCAACTTACCTGTTTTAGGCTCCATACGAACTATAGCCTGAAACGGGTGTACAGATTGAATAAGAATAGATTCATATGTATTTAAATCCACCAGTTCCGGAGGAATAGCTACCAACTCTAGGTTATTATGTACAGCTCTAGCTGGCATTTTGTTCTCTTCTAATTTGCTGTAGCAATATGTACAAATACGTTGATCACTACCCACTTCAAAACAACCTTCCACCAACAAATAAGCACCAAATTCCTTCCACTTATCATTATTTTCCTTTTCACTTTTTAAATACACATCAACATTCCTAGTTTGACTTCTATAGTGAGTACGTCGACAACAAATGCAAACTTAGGGGCCTATTACGATGGCGGTCGGGAAACCTCCCCGACCGCCATGGTAGCAGGAAAAGACCTCCCGCATGTACCGCGACATCACCTCCAGGCGAATTACGATACCCGCGGTCGAAATCCGACCGTGGCGGTCTGATCGCGGGCATTAACATTGTGGCAGTTGCTGCTGCCCGCAACACCGCCGCGATGCCGAAAGGAGCATGTCCTGCATTTCCCTGCACTGCGTGGCAGGCACTGCACAGTGCCTGCCACCTGGTACAGGGAAATGTAAGCGGGGACCATGGGTACCCCCCCAGTGCACCCCCTCCAACACATTGGGGGCCTCAACAGGCCCCCGGAAGACAATCACTGCATGCCTTTCCATGGCCGTTTGACCGCTGAGGAAAGGCTGGCTACCGCCGGCATGATAATCCTGCTGGCGGAGCCTGCTCTGCACCGCCACCATTATCCCGGTGCTGCTCTGTCCGCCAGGCAGGAGTGCGGATGGCAACCGGCGGAAAAGCGGCGGTCGGAATTTCCCACCGCCGCGTTCACCACCGCCATCCTAATATGAACGGCGGTTTTCTTGATTGCGATGGCGGGCAGATGTCCACCGCCGTTACGGCGGGCACCACCGCTGGCCCGGCAGTGGACATCCGACCGCCATCGTAATAGACCCCCTAGTTTGGTTTTTCACAATAAATTACCTTAAACTTTGTAATTTCTTCGACAAACTTCTCAGTAGTACTATCTTCCACCTCTTCTTCACCACCTACACTTATCAAACTCTCACTTTCTCTACACTCCTCTTCAGGACCAAAGAAACAAAACTGTATATCATCACAAACTTTTTTTACATCTAATACTGAACCATGCAAAAGAGCAGTGTTTATTTCACTTAAAAATAATGCAGGACTTTTTACATAGTACAATCTTCTTATCAACTTCCGCATTGCAGAGTGATGTACTGCTAACATTCTCAAATGATGAAAAGTACTTTGACACACTGTTCTAGAAAGACAAGCAAGAGAATGACCCTGCAAGCCAGTATTTTTTCTCACTTTACAAGGATATAGTCCTTGCAACATCTTAATCTTTTGTTTAATACTTTTTTTTACTTGACTGTCGTAAGAAATTTCGTAAAGTATCAATAGATTCCTGTCGTATACTACAAATACTACAACAATCCCACGTATACACTGGAGCCTGTGAATGTCTCCCTTGAACTTCTTCAACTATTACTTCTTCCACATTTCTAGCAGCCATCTTCTTTTTTCAATTGGACAACCGTTTATAACCTCAAAAGTACGACCACTGGTATCAACTGCGTGAACTAATGTATTTGGTTGAAAATAGCTTTGTTCATTAAAAAAAGGTTCTGAACTAGAAGTGTGCTTCCATTCACCCAAATTCTTTTTACAAAAGTTAATTCTATTAACCAATCTTTTTCTTTTACTTTTCTCCTCCATAAACTGCATTGTTTTATTTAATGTCTTAATTCTCTTTATTACTAATATAAACAATCTTCTTTTCAATTCAAAAGCCTTTTCGACTACACCTTCAATCTGTTGTTTTTTCTTATAAAATGGAGATCTTCTTTTATACTTCTTGGAATCTTTCAATACATTTTGTAGTACTCTACTTTTATACATTCGTTTCCTAATATCCTTATATTGCTTCATCCTTCTTTCAACATACATTGTTTTCCCATAACCTGATCTTCCATTAATTTGTCCTTTTTTCATTTGATTCTCCTTGGTTCTACAACTTTTCTTTCTGTTTTCCCCAGTTTAAATTTTTTTTCCAGTCCTTAAAAGTCTTTTAACAAATTCTTTCGATCTCTTACCAGAAGACTTTTTCTTCAATGTCACATGTTGTACTTCATCTAATTTCTGCTTTTCTTTCTCCTTTAAATAGTTCTCTTTTCTTTGTTGTCTTTTCTTTTGACTTTTCTTGTCATACTGAATATTTCTCAATAATTATGGAGAATTTCTAAAAAAAGAAAAGTTTACTATCTTTCCCAAAAATTATTTAATATTATTAAAATAATTATATACAAATATAGTCATCTATAAATAAAGAAATACATTGAGTAGTGCATAGGTGAAAAGACATAATTAGGCTTGACAGAGCCCGGAAGTTGGGGGATGCTTAGCGTGTATTCACAGGAACACTCTCTCGATTTCTCACTCAGATTCCTCCTCACCCTCCTCATGTGAATACCTTTGTCCTAGCATCTCTTCGAATAACCTGCCGGTTTGCAAACTCCACACTTTTTACCACCCCCCGGGAGAAAATCTCCCTTTCATCGAGCATCTAATGGAAGTCATCACTGGCAATGTCGACTCAGCCTTTTCCCAAATTTTCCTTGGTGATTTCAACTTCCACTGGTCCAACCCCAACGACCAAGCTGTTTCTTGCCTCAAAGCATTCCTGAATGAGCATGAACTTACTCAGCACTGTGACCAACCAACTCACAATAAAGGAGAAACTTTAGACCTGATCATCGCGAATGCGCAGACCATCACATTAGAGAACATTACGCCTTGCGATTGGTCCGATCACCACTCCATCTTATTCTACATTAACAAGGAGGTATCGCTGAGGAAGGCACATCCAACGAAATCAAAGATCTGGAAAAGAGCCCTCAGATCAATAAACTCAGATGATCTAGCAATCCATTTTAATTCAGCCCTCTCATCCCAAGCAGACTTGGTTGACGTCCAGTCACTCACGGATTCCTACAACTCGACCATCTCCAACATCTTGGATGACATCGCTCCGCTCCAACAAAGAAACTCCTCAACAAAAATATCTAAACCTTGGTTCAATGTCAATCTAAACACGGAGCGCCGCAATCTTAGAGCAGCTGAATGCGCCTGGAGATCCAATCCATCCCTGGATCATTTGAAACTTCTTAGAGACGTTAGAAGCACGTACAACAAACAAATCAAGAGTGCCAAAGTTGATTACTTCAAACTCCAACTTTCACAAGCTGCTAACCGGCCCAAGAAACTATTCGAGCTGATCAAACAGCAGTCAGCGGTAGGCCCGATTAACCCTGTTTCGGAAAGCTGCCCACCTTCTTGCGATGATCTTGCTGCTTTCTTTACTGAGAAATCAAGGCTCATCAACATTGAACTCGCCACTAAGAAGGCGCTATTACCATCCCCAGGGTCTGATCCACCCTTTGATCCCTCAGAAAAGCACAAATTGATCACCAAGAACAATGCGACTTGGGACACTTTTTCACCATTCAGTGAAAGCGACATCAACAAGATTCTCCAGAACATCAATCCTTCTAACCACTTCAGTGACCCGCTGCCACCGGCTATCTTCAAAGAAATCAAGAATGTACTCATTCCCACTTGGACAAGGATTGTAAATGCTTCCCTATCACAAGGCATGATCCCAGAATGCCTAAAAGCAACACAAGTGTCTCCTATCCTAAAAAACCTAATGCAGATAAATCTGACCTCAATAATTTCCGCCCTATCTCCAACATCCCCACCTTAGCCAAACTACTTGAAAAATGCGTACTGTCCCAACTCTGTGCTCACATAGAGAATTTCCAACTCCTAGACCAGCATCAATTCGGCTTTCGGAAGGGGCACAGTACTGAATCTGCTCTTTCGCACGTTATGGACGACATCCTAAAAATGCTGGACCAAAATGATGCCTGCCTCCTAATACTCCTGGATCTCTCTTCCGCCTTCGACACGGTCAATCACGACAACCTTCTTTCCATTCTGAAGAACAGGATGGGATTCTCGGGCCTGGTGTTCCAATGGTTCTCATCCTTCCTTCACCACAGATCACAAAGAATCAAGGCTAATCACTCCCTCTCCCAGCCCTCCCCAGTTCTCATGGGTGTACCCCAAGGGTCCGCCCTATCTCCTATCCTCTTTAACCTTTTCTTGGAACCATTAGCTAATCTTCTAAACGCTACGAACACTCTCTTCCATATGTACGCGGACGACACACAACTTTATGTGAAAATCTCATCCCCGGACTACCTAATCTCACTCAACACTACCCTAAATACTACACAAAACTGGTTAACAGAGAACCATCTACTACTAAACACTTCTAAAACGGAATTTCTTCTCATCTCTCCCCCGAACCATGTCACCAAGCTAGACCCTTGGTTGAATCTCCTCACTGCCTTCAACTGCTCCCCTCTTATCATTGATTCAGCCAAATCTCTTGGAATCACCCTTGACAATCACTTGAACATGAAAAATCATATCAGCAATGTCTGTAAGGGAGCTAATCACATAATGAGGACACTCAGAAACATAAAGCTATTTCTCCCACAAAAAGACTTTAAACATGTGATACAGGCTCTGGTCCTACCGAGACTGGACTATGGTAGCGCCACGCTCTGTGGCCTTCCCAAATACACGCTGGCTCCCCTAAGGGCTTCACTGAACACAGCGGCCAGACTGGTTACAGATACCAAACGTAGAGAGCACATATCTCCTATTTTAAAATCTCTTAATTGGTTGCCCTTTGAAGCTCGAATTCAGCTAAAGATTGCCGTTTTGGCGCACAAAGCCCTGCATCTCAAAACTCCAAAGTACCTAACTCAAAATCTGGAACTATCTTGCGGTGGTAGAGCCTCAAGAAGTGCTATCACCCTCCTCCTGAAACCTCCCATTTTTCGAAAAAAGAGAACTGGTGTCAGAGCCTTCTCTGGAGCAGCCCCTAGGATTTGGAACTCTCTTCCACGGGAAGTACGCACAATCTCTTCAACGATTACTTTCAAACTGGAAGCCAAAAGATTCCTAATGAACACATTTTTACCTTAAATGTAGACAATGATCACGTGCTCGTCCACATTTTGACTGCAACCATTGCTCACTCTTTTGTTGTTATGCTTTCTCACCGCATTTAGAAGCCTGTCTTATCTTTGCATAGCGTATTACTCCCCGTGATTCATTGGTCCGATGTGTGCGAGTATTATGTCTGTTTATCCCTACCTATGACCGATACTGGAATTAGGCCCTTCCTCACCGCAGGTTATATCTCCTCTCTAAGCCTGCTTCATACCTGGTTATTGTACTACTATCCGTGTCTCTTGTGTCTGTGAAATACTCGGTTAGGTGGTTAGAATGAAGGCGATAACCTCCGGATGTGCTTCCATATTTGTTGTCATTATTTGAATGTTGACTTACTTTCCGTCCTTTGTAAAGCGCTCTGATATCCCTCGGGATCTTGTTCGCGCTATATAAAACTTTATAAATAAATAAATAAATAAATGGAACAGTAGAACATAGATGACTCAACAACTGCAAGGGTAGCACATAACTAGTACCGGAGTGATTGCATGACTGAAGGAGTAATATCTGGAGGATTAATGGAGTACATAGCAAATCAGTGGGTGATTTTAAAACTTAATAAGTACTGCTTGGGTGATTGCAGGACTTTTAAGGGAATGCCTGAGTGATTGAACAAGTGCTACTGTAGTGCCTGGGTCATTTTAAAAGCGCACGAGTACTGACTGAGTGTCTACATAAGTACAAGGGTAATACGTATATGATAAAAGGAGTGCAAGGATAGTACCTGAGAGATTCTATAAGTTTATAGATAGTAGCTAGTTCATTGACAGAGTGCATGGGTAATACCTGGGTGATTGCATGAGTACATACGTAGTGCCTGGATGATTTTATGAGTGCAGGGGTAATAACCTAGGTGATTGCATCAGTACATATGTACTGCCTGGATCATTGGAAGACTGAATGGGTACTAATTCGATGTTTTTATAACTGCATCAGTGTTGGGCCTAGCCAAATACAAAGCAGCACACGATTACATGACTCAACCATAAGTCACTTCATATTATTAAAAGCTTGCATACATATGTCTCTACCTTTTCAAATCATCATCATATCTAAAAGAAATATGTATATAATATTTCTGAAATATAAAACAAACCAAAAGAGGTGCGAAAAATAAACAAAAGAACTGCAGAAATAAGAAACAAGGGTGCAGAAAGACGCAACAGGGATGCAGAAAAAGGGAAGAGGAGTGGAGAAACACGTAGAAGGGGTGCAGAAAGAAGCGACAGATGCAGAAACACACAAAAAAAGTCCTGAAAGAAAGAACAGACTTGCAGAGTCCATGTGTACTACCTAAGTAATGCCTGGGTGATTGCATAACTCCATGAGTAGTGCTTGGGTGATTAAATGAGTGCAAGGGTATTCACTGGGTAATTGCAGGAGAAGATGAAAAGTGACTGCTTATTGCATGAGTGCTGATATTGACGTTGAGATCACGGATAAGTGTATAAATAGCAACTGAAGGCATAGATGAGTCATTACGTATTGCCTATGTGAATAGATGAGTGCAACAGTAGAACCAGCATGATTCTATGACTGCAAGAGTAGTGTGTGGGTTATTATATGAGTGCATATATACACCCTGCATCATTACATGACTGCAGAGGTAGTACATAACTAGTGCCTGGGTGATTGCATGACTACAGGCGTAATATCTGGTGGATTACTGGAGTACATAGCAAGTGAATGGGTGATTTTATAAGTTCAGGAGTACCGCCTGAGTGATTACTGAACTACTAAGATACTGCCTGAGTGATTACAGGAGTGCAAAGCTAGTGACTGGGTGATTTTAAAAGTACATGAGTACTGGCTTAGTGATTACATAAGTACAAGAAAAGTGCGTGCGTGATTGAAAGAGTGCAAGGATAGTGTCTGGGTGATTGAAGCACTGTATAGCTAATGCATTGGTGACTGCATGAGTACAGGGGTAATGTCTGGGGGATTAAAGGAGTACATTGGTAACACCTGGGTGATTGCATGACTACAGGGGTAATATCTGGGGAATTACATGACTACATAGGAAGTGACTGGGTGTTTTTATAAGTGCATGGGTACTTCTTGGGTGATTGCAGGACTACTGAGGTAGAGCCTGAGTAAATAAAGGAGTGCAAAATTAGTGCCTGGCTGATTTCATAACAGCATGACTACTGGCTGAGTGATTACTTGAGTACAAGGGTAGTGCCTCCGTGATTGAAGAAGTGCAGCGGTAGTGCCTCAGTGATTATATAAGTACATGAGTAATACCTTGGTGATTCCATGAGTGCATAGATAGTGTCTAGATGATTGCATCAGTGCAGCAGTAATGCCTGAGTGATTACAACGCTTCATATGTAGTGCCTGCATCATTGGAAGATTGCATGGCGAGTACTTGGGTGTTTTTATAACTGCATGAGAGTTGGGCCTAGCCAAATATAAATCAGCACACTATTACATGACTCAACTATAAGTCTCTCCATATTGTTACAAGCACACATACATATGTCTCTGCATTTTTAAATCATCATGATATCTAAAACAAATATGTATACAATATTTCTGGAATATAGTGAAACCTAAAAAACAAAGACATGTAATAGATCTGCTTCAGTGATTGCATAACTCCATGGGTAGTGCTTGTGTATATTATGAGTGCAAAGGTAGTTACTGGGTAATTGCAGTAGAAGATAAAAAGTGACTGGCTAATAGCTTGAGTGTACATATAGAAGTTGAGAGCACGGATAAGTGTATAAATAGCAACTGAAGGCATAGATGAGTCATTACGTATTGCCTATGTGAACAGATGAGTGCAACAGTAGAGCCTGCGTGATTCTATGACTGCAAGAGTAGTGTGTGGGTTATTACATTGAGTGCATAGATACACCCTGCATGATTACATGACTGCGGGGATAGTACATAACTAGTGCCTGGGTGATTGCATGACTACAGGGGTAATATCTTGTGGATTCATGGAGTACATAGCAAATCAGAGGGTGATTTTATAACTGAATAAGTACTGCTTGGGTGATTGCAGGACTTCTAAGGGAATGCCTGAGTGATTGAACGAGTGCAACTGTAGTGCCTGGGTGATATTAAAACTGCATGAATACTGACTGAGTGACTACATAAGTACAAGGGTAATACGTATATGATAGAAGGAGTGCAAGGATAGTACCTGATAGATTCTATAAGTTTATAGATAGTAGCTAGTTCATTGACAGAGTGCATGGGTAATATCTGGGTGATTGCATGAGTACATACGTAGTGCCTGGATGATTTTATGAGTGCAGGGGTAATAACCTAGGTGATTGCATCAGTACACGTGTACTGCCTGGATCATTGGAAGACTGAATGGGTACTACTTCGATGTTTTTATAACTGCATCAGTGTTGGGCCTAGCCAAATACAAAGCAGCACACGATTACATGACTCAACCATAAGTCTCTCCATATTATTAAAAGCTTGCATACATATGTCTCTTCCTTTTCAAATCATCATCATATCTAAAAGAAATATGTATACAATATTTCTGAAATATAAAACAAACCAAAAGAGGTGCACAAATAAACAAAAGAACTGCAGAAATAAGAAACAAAGGTGCAGAAAGACGCAACAGGGATGCAGAAAAAGGGAAGAGGAGTGGAGAAACACGTAGAAGGGGTGCAGAAAGAAGCGACAGATGCAGAAACACACAAAAAAAGTCCTGAAAGAAAGAACAGAGGTGCAGAGTCCATGTGTACTACCTAAGTAATGCCTGGGTGATTGCATAACTCCATGAGTAGTGCTTGGGTGATTAAATGAGTGCAAGGGTAGTCACTGGGTAATTGCAGGAGAAGATGAAAAGTGACTGGCTAGTTGCATGAGTGCTGATATAGACGTTGAGATCACGGATAAGTGTATAAATAGCAACTGAAGGCATAGATGAGTCATTACGTATTGCCTATGTGAATAGCTGAGTGCAACAGTAGAACCAGCATGATTCTATGACTGCAAGAGTAGTGTGTGGGTTATTATATGAGTGCATATATACACCCTGCATCATTACATGACTGCAGAGGTAGTACATAACTAGTGCCTGGGTGATTGCATGACTACAGGGGTAATATCTGGGGATTTACATGACTACATAGGAAGTGACAGGGTGATTTTATGAGTGCATGGGTACTTCTTGGGTGATTGCAGGACTACTGAGGTTGAGCCTGAGCAAATAAAGGAGTGGAAAAGTAGTGCCTGGGTGATTTTATAACAGCATGACTACTAGCTGAGTGATTACATGAGTACAAGGGTAGTGCCTCCGTGATTGAAGGACTGCAACGGTAGTCCCTGGGTGATTATATAAGTGCATAAGTAGTGCCTACATGATCGAAAGAGTGCAAGGGTAATACCTTGGTCATTGCATGAGTGCATAGATAGTGCCTAGATGATTGCATCAGTGCAGCATTAATGCCTGAGTGATTACAACACTGCATATGTACTGCCTTCATCATTGGAAGACTACATGGCAAGTACTTGGGTGTTTTTATAACTGCATGAGAGTTCGGCCTAGCCAAATATAAAGCAGTAGACTATTACATGACTTAACTATAAGTCTCTCCATATTGTTACTAGCACACATACATATATCTCTACGTTTTTAAATCATCATGATATCTAAAACAAATATGTATATAATATTTCTGGAATATAGTTAAACCTAGAAACTGAGACATGTAATAGATCTGCTTGAGTGATTGCATAACTCCATGGGTAGTGCTTGGGTGATTGTATGAGTGCAAAGGTAGTCACTGGGTAATTGCAGTAGAAGATGAAAAGTGACTGGCTAATTCCATGAGTGCAGACATAGATGTTGAGTGCACAGATAAGTGTATAAATACCACCTGAAGGCATAGATGAGTCATTAAGTAGTGCCTAGGTGAATAGATGAGTGCAACAGTAGGGCCTGCGTGATTCTATGACTGCAAGAGTAGTGTGTGGGTTATTACATGAGTGCATAGATACACCCTGCATGATTGCATTACTGCAGGGGTAGTACATTACTAGTGCCTGGGTGATGGCATGACTACAGGGGTAATATCTGGTAGATTACTGGAGTGCATAGCAAGTGAGTGGGTGATTTTATAATTACAGGAGTACCGCCTGAATGATTACTGAACTACTAAGATACTGCCTGAGTGATTACAGGAGTGCAAAGGTAGTGACTGGGTGATTTTTAAAGTACATGGGGCATATTCACAAGGAGCTATCGCCAAATTAATGGCCCTTTATCTCAGCCAAAGTCGTGATAAATTTACCTCCCCATTCACAAGCCGGTGTTAACAGCCCACAGCACCAGTTTACCCACGATAGCAGCCTCAAAAAACATCGCCACAGAGGACCCCCGCAAATATCGCTAATGAGATGCAGAGTGGGCATTCCCGTGACAAAAGTCGAGACAACAGCACACCTCAACATTCACAACGACCAGCCACATCCGCGATAAAAACACAAAACTGGCGATAAGGCGCGTTAGCACCAGGAAATCTACACCTGCTCTGACCTGGTGTAAACTCGGACGGCAGCCTGCAAACCAAAAGGGAGCACAGCCCAGGGCTACATCGGAAGGGCAACAGATGCCATGGAGCCACCCATCATGCAGCCCGGACACCCAAGAGGGCCACCACCCCCAGGACCACCCCTTCCTGGCACCCCCCCGACCAAAGACATGCCACACCTAAACATGTACAAATTATTCCGCTTGATGCAGCACAATCACAACTGGTGACATGGATGTGTCGTCACAGAAATGACCAGCACACATTCACTTTCGAAGCAACAAATGAAACTTTATTAAAATGAACAACGAAATGAAATGAAGACACATGGCCGCTCCCCTCCGGACAATACGTAGGTCACAGCCTGTAAGACAAAAAACATGATGAGAAGGTGTGTCCTGTGCACATCAGAGGAAAGAGAGAGAGCGAAGGAGAGAGAGGAAGAGTGGGCGGGAGAGAGAGAGGAAGAGAGGGAGAGAGAGAGAGAGAGGAAGAGAGGGAGAGAGAGAGAGAGGAAGAGAGGGAGAGAGAGGAAGAGAGGGAGAGAGAGGAAGAGAGGGAGAGAGAGAGAGAGGAAGAGAGGGAGAGAGAGAGTGAGAGTGCCGCCCCTGCGCACCCAGGCCACACTGCTCACCTGCTGCCATTGGTGTGCCTCCAACCACGTGCCGGTATATAGTGCAGTTCACCAGGCCACACATCTCATTCAGAGCCGTCAGCTGAAACAGAGCCCAGATACATGACTGGCACAGTACACACACTTGCACAAGACAACATCGCCTGCCCGCCCATGCACACCCAGGCCCCAATGCTCACCTTCCGCCATCTGTGCGTAGACAGGAGGTCCCACCACGTGCCGCTGCAAGCCACAAGCCCGGGGCCCGTGGACATAGCACCCTCCACATCATTCAGCCCCACTCCGCAGGCCACCAGGTTTCACGTTTGGTGCTGGGTCTTGATTACTCCATGACAGAGGACATACCAGTGCACCAGGCACCATCGCAGGCGGCATACCCGCTCAGCCCAATGGGTGCCACCAACACTGGGATCCTGGAAGCGTCGCCACGTGGCGGTAGGCCCTCGCTGCCCGCTGGCTCTGGCCTACACTGCGGTCCAGCAGGGCACACAAAACCTGAGCTGTCCGAACTGCCGGGACAGGGCATCATCGCAGGCTGCACACCCGCTCAGCAGCTCAAGGTTCCACTGACACAGTGCACCCCAAGTCACCATCCCGTGGCAGGGGCCTGTGCCGTCCGCAAGGCCCCGGGTGCCACCAACCCTGTGCAACCCCAGTCTGTGCCACCTGGTGATAGGCCCGTGCCTCACTCAAGGCCTCCTGTGCCACTAACCCTGTGCAACCCGTCTGCGCCACGTGGTGGTAGGCCCGTGCATCACTCAAGGCCTCGGATGCCACTAACACTGTGCGCAACAACTCATGGGCCCTACATGTGTGAGAACCGAGGAGCGGCCGTCATCTAGTCACCTCCGGAAGAGGGGAATGTGACATCGTCGTCCCTTTATGTTGGCGCAGTCACATGGCCTGTGACGCCTGTGCCGGATGGGGGTGGTGTGTGTGGAAACCTGCCCTCAGGTAGTGGCTGTGACATTCTGACAACTAGACCAGTGACCTGCATACCACCAGCGAGTACGGCTGCGACGGGTAGCAATGAGGGCCCCCCCTCGGGGCGTTAGCGGAGTGGTCTGGCCTGCCGTACGCCCAACCAGCGCAGGGCTTGCAACAATGATTCGTGGGCTCTGGGTGTGGTCCAGTCCATGTCCAGACAAGGAAGTGACTGATGCGTGTGTCCCTGCTGTAGTGTTCACGGAACCCGCTACACAAAATGTAATGTCGCACCCTCTTACTGGCATCCCACAGGATGAACATCATTGACGCAAGGGAAGGCACTGTCCCCACATTCATCCACACATCCACACAGGAATGACGTAAGACATTACACAGCAGTGCGTCACTGGATGTTTATTTGCACATCCAGTGCAGTCATGCAGCTGGAGCGGTACAGGGCAATGCCGAGCACACCACACAATATGGGCCTGTGGAGGGCCAGCCAGTGTCCATCCCGGGATGAGCTGTACTGCTGAAGAGGAAGGGTACAGTCTGCAGTCTGTCCGCCGTGTCATTGGTCGTCAAACAGGATGTGGCAGTCCATGTCGCTGTCCAAGGTGAGTGCCTCGGAGTGTATTGGGGGTCAGTGGTAGGTCTTGAGGCCATGTGCGGCACCAAGCAGAAACAGGCAAGGTGGCGGAAATGGATGCTAGTGGCTGGCCCTCCTGACCACAGTCCCATCCACGTCCTCGTCCCCGGGTGTGTGCCCTGCCCCACCTGTGGGTGTTGCAGTGCCGGCTGTGGCACTGTGTGCCACTGACACATCAGGGGCTGGAGGAGGATTGTCGGCTGCACTGTGTGGCAGTGACACATCAGGTGCCGGAGTGGATACGCCTGCCGCACTGGGAGGCACTGACACACCAGGGGGCGGAGATGTGGATGGTGTGGGGGCAGCAGCATTCATCATCTCCAGGCCTTGTGGCAGCAATGCCATGATGAGGAAATGCAGGGCACGGTAGATCCCAGCTACATTTCGCTGATGTGCAGCGGAGGCTGCCATACTTTCCGCCTCCATCCACACCATGTCCTCCATGAGCCTCCGCATGTGTGCCAGCTCACGGCTGGCACTGCTGGGGCCACTCTGAGCAGACAGGTATTCTTCCCTCCGTATCATGACTCCAGAGATGTCAGTCAGGGCTCGCTGGAGTCCATGGGGTGGACATAGACACCCAAGGATTGTGTCCAGTTTGGTAGCCATGAGCTCAAACCCCACCCGCTCGGCCGTCTCCCTCTGGCCCTCCAGCACATGGCGTTGGAAGGCCATTTGTTGTCCCTGGGGGACATGGGAGGGTGCCAGGGCTGTGGGTGCCTCCTGCTGGGTGGTTTGGGTGGTGGGTGGGGTCTCATGGATGTAGCAGGGCTGCCCTGATCCTGGAGGTGAGTTGCGGATGAGGTCAATGAGGTCTTGGATGGTTTGGGTGTCGATGCTGGTGTTGTCCTCCTCCTCGTCATCAGTGAAGAGTGGCTGTGACTGCTCTGCAGGAGGTGTTGACGATGCCCCTGCGATGTGAAGGGGAGATGGTGTATTACAATGTGTCCCCATGTATGTAGCCGCATGGTACAGGTTGACATTCAGACAGCATGGCATTGTACATTGTGACAGTCTGTGGGTTTGGGTGAGGACCCAGAGTGATTGTGGGTGTGCACTGTGCCCTGCTTGCTTGTGCATGTGTGCCATTGTGGCCATCTCCCCCCGTCCCCCCAGTACCTGGTGGTCACTCACCCTGTTGTGGTTGTGTTGTGTCCTGTCGAGCAGTGTCCGGTCCCCCGACTCCGGCCACAGTCTCCACACTGATGACTGTCGACACCAGCTCCTCCATGTCATCCAGCTCCAGCTGTGGTGCTGGGCCCCCACCTCCGGTCTGCGTTGCTGCCTTCAGGTTGGCGGAGAGTTTCTCCTTGGTCTTCCGCTTGATGTCATTCCATCGCCTCTTGACCTCATCCATTGTCCGCTTGTGCTGTCCGACGGCATTCACCTTGTCGACGATGTCCCGCCATATTCCAGTTTTGGTGCCCAATGACACGTTGGAGGTAACGAAGAGTTGTTGATGGTGCTCCATCACCTCTGTGACTATGATCCTGTTCACCTGCGGACTGAACTTGGTCTTCCTGGTCTTCTTGTCCTTGCCCTTCCCTGTCCCCGAGGTCCCAGGCTGGTCGTCCGGGGTGCTTGTGGAGTTGCGCTCGTCCTCTTCGCCTGCTCCGGCTGCCTCCACGGTGCTTGTGTGTTGGTCAGTTTGCGTGTGGGTGTTTTTTTCTACTTTTATGGAGGTTTTTGACGCCTGCCAGGTGTGTGTTGCAGGCCTGGCGCTGCTTGTCGCTCGTTTCCTCATCGCGCTTTGGCCCATTGCGTGTTTTTTGGTGTTGTGGTTTGTGTTTTTATCACCATCGTGGTGGTTGTATCGCGGACTTTGTCCGTGGTTTCGGCAGACTATCGCATGTTACCGCCTTGTTGTGAATTCCACGATGACACTGGGTTATTTTCCCACGATGGGCTGCGATATTGAAAGATGCGTTACGCTACTCTTGCGGTAGTTATCACACGTTCTTGTGAATATATCCCCATGAGTACTGGCTGAGTGATTACATAAGTACAAGAAAAGTGCGTGCGTGATTGAAAGAGTGCAAGGATAGTGTCTGGGTGATTGAAGCACAGTATAGCTAATGCATTGGTGACTGCATGAGTACAGGGGTAACGTCTGGGGGATTAAAGGAGTACATTGGTAACACCTGGGTGATTGCATGACTACAGGGGTAATATCTGGGGAATTACATGACTACATAGGAAGTGACTGGGTGTTTTTATAAGTGCATGGGTACTTCTTGGGTGATTGCAGGACTACTGAGGTAGAGCCTGAGTAAATAAAGGAGTACAAAAGTAGTGCCTGGGTGATTTCATAACAGCATGACTACTGGCTGAGTGATTACATGAGTACAAGGGTAGTGCCTCCGTAATTGAAGGAGTGTAGCGGTAGTGCCTGGGTGATTATATAAGTACATGAGTAATACCTTGGTGATTCCATGAGTGCATAGACAGTGTCTAGATGATTGCATCAGTGCATCAGTAATGCCTGAGTGATTACAACATTTCATATGTAGTGCCTGCATCATTGGAAGACTGCATGGCGAGTACTTGGGTGTTTTTATAACTGCATGAGAGTTGGGCCTAGCCAAATATAAAGCAGCAGACTATTACATGACTCAACTATAAGTCTCTCCATATTGTTAAAAGCACACATACATATGTCTCTGCATTTTTAAATCATCATGATATCTAAAACAAATATGTATACAATATTTCTGGAATATAGTGAAACCTAAAAAACAAAGACATGTAATAGATCTGCTTCAGTGATTGCATAACTCCATGGGTAGTGCTTGTGTGATTGTATGAGTGCAAAGGTAGTCACTGGGTAATTGCAGTAGAAGATAAAAAGTGACTGGCTAATAGCTTGAGTGTACATATAGAATTTGAGAGCACGATAAGTGTATAAATAGCAACTGAAGGCATAGATGAGTCATTACGTATTGCCTATGTGAACAGATGAGTGCAACAGTAGAGCCTGCGTGATTCTATGACTGCAAGAGTAGTGTGTGGGTTATTACATGAGTGCATAGATACACCCTGCATGATTACATGACTGCGGGGATAGTACATAACTAGTGCCTGGGTGATTGCATGACTACAGGGGTAATATCTTGTGGATTCATGGAGTACATAGCAAATCAGAGGGTGATTTTATAACTGAATAAGTACTGCTTGGGTGATTGCAGGACTTCTAAGGGAATGCCTGAGTGATTGAACGAGTGCAACTGTAGTGCCTGGGTGATATTAAAACTGCATGAATACTGACTGAGTGACTACATAAGTACAAGGGTAATACGTATATGATAGAAGGAGTGCAAGGATAGTACCTGATAGAGTCTATAAGTTTATAGATAGTAGCTAGTTCATTGACAGAGTGCATGGGTAATACCTGGGTGATTGCATGAGTACATACGTAGTGCCTGGATGATTTTATGAGTGCAGGGGTAATAACCTAGGTGATTGCATCAGTACATGTGTACTGCCTGGATCATTGGAAGACTGAATGGGTACTACTTCGATGTTTTTATAACTGCATCAGTGTTGGGCCTAGCCAAATACAAAGCAGCACACGATTACATGACTCAACCATAAGTCTCTCCATATTATTAAAAGCTTGCATACATATGTCTCTTCCTTTTCAAATCATCATCATATCTAAAAGAAATATGTATACAATATTTCTGAAATATAAAACAAACCAAAAGAGGTGCACAAATAAACAAAAGAACTGCAGAAATAAGAAACAAAGGTGCAGAAAGACGCAACAGGGATGCAGAAAAAGGGAAGAGGAGTGGAGAAACACGTAGAAGGGGTGCAGAAAGAAGCGACAGATGCAGAAACACACAAAAAAAAGTCCTGAAAGAAAGAACAGAGGTGCAGAGTCCATGTGTACTACCTAAGTAATGCCTGGGTGATTGCATAACTCCATGAGTAGTGCTTGGGTGATTAAATGAGTGCAAGGGTAGTCACTGGGTAATTGCAGGAGAAGATGAAAAGTGACTGGCTAATTGCATGAGTGCTGATATAGACGTTGAGATCACGGATAAGTGTATAAATAGCAACTGAAGGCATAGATGAGTCATTACGTATTGCCTATGTGAATAGATGAGTGCAACAGTAGAACCAGCATGATTCTATGACTGCAAGAGTAGTGTGTGGGTTATTATATGAGTGCATATATACACCCTGCATCATTACATGACTGCAGAGGTAGTACATAACTAGTGCCTGGGTGATTGCATGACTACAGGGGTAATATCTGGGGATTTACATGACTACATAGGAAGTGACAGGGTGATTTTATGAGTGCATGGGTACTTCTTGGGTGATTGCAGGACTACTGAGGTTGAGCCTGAGCAAATAAAGGAGTGGAAAAGTAGTGCCTGGGTGATTTTATAACAGCATGACTACTAGCTGAGTGATTACATGAGTACAAGGGTAGTGCCTCCGTGATTGAAGGACTGCAACGGTAGTCCCTGGGTGATTATATAAGTGCATAAGTAGTGCCTACATGATCGAAAGAGTGCATGGGTAATACCTTGGTGATTGCATGAGTGCATAGATAGTGCCTAGATGATTGCATCAGTGCAGCATTAATGCCTGAGTGATTACAACACTGCATATGTACTACCTTTATCATTGGAAGACTACATGGCAAGCAAGTACTTGGGTGTTTTTATAACTGAATGAGAGTTCAGCCTAGCCAAATATAAAGCAGCAGACTATTACATGACTTAACTATAAGTCTCTCCATATTGTTACTAGCACACATACATATAGCTCTACGTTTTTAAATCATCATGATCTCTAAAACAAATATGTATATAATATTTCTGGAATATAGTTAAACCTAGAAACTGAGACATGTAATAGATCTGCTTGAGTGATTGCATAACTCCATGGGTAGTGCTTGGGTGATTGTATGAGTGCAAAGGTAGTCACTGGGTAATTGCAGTAGAAGATGAAAAGTGACTGGCTAATTCCATCAGTGCAGACATAGAAGTTGAGTGCACAGATAAGTGTATAAATACCACCTGAAGGCATAGATGAGTCATTAAGTAGTGCCTAGGTGAATAGATTATTGCAACAGTAGGGCCTGCGTGATTCTATGACTCCAAGAGTAGTGTGTGGGTTATTACATGAGTGCATAGATACACCCTGCATGATTGCATTACTGCAGGGGTAGTACATAACTAGTGCCTGGGTGATGGCATGACTACAGGGGTAATATCTGGTAGATTACTGGAGTGCATAGCAAGTGAGTGGGTGATTTTATAATTACAGGAGTACCGCCTGAATGATTACTGAACTACTAAGATACTGCCTGAGTGATTACAGGAGTGCAAAGGTAGTGACTGGGTGATTTTAAAAGTACATGGGGCATATTCACAAGGAGCTATCGCCAAATTAATGGCACTTTATCTCAGCCAAAGTCGTGATAAATTTACTTTCCCATTCACAAGCCGGTGTTAACAGCCCACAGCACCAGTTTACCCGCGATAGCAGCCTCAAAAAACATCGCCTGAGAGGACCCCCGCAAATATCGCTAATGAGATGCAGAGTGGGCATTCCCGTGACAAAAGTCGAGACAACAGCACACCTCAACATTCACAACGACCAGCCACATCCGCGATAAAAACACAAAACTGTCGATAAGGCGCGTTAGCACCAGGAAATCTACACCTGCTCTGACCTGGTGTAAACTCGGACGGCAGCCTGCAAACCAAAAGGGAGCACAGCCCAGGGCTACATCGGAAGGGCAACAGATGCCATGGAGCCACCCATCATGCAGCTCGGACACCCAAGAGGGCCACAACACCCACAGCCACCACCCCCAGGACCACCCCTCCCTGGCACCACCCCCGACCAAAGACATGCCACATCAGCCACACCTAAACATGTACAAATTATTCCGCTTGATGCAGCACAATCACAACTGGTGACATGGATGTGTCGTCACAGAAATGACCAGCACACATTCACTTTCGAAGCAACAAATGAAACTTTATTAAAATGAACAACGAAATGAAATGAAGACACATGGCCGCTCCCCTCCGGACAATACGTAGGTCACAGCCTGTAAGACAAAAAACATGATGAGAAGGTGTGTCCTGCGCACATCAGAGGACAGAGAGAGAGCGAAGGAGAGAGAGAGGAAGAGTGGGCGGGAGAGAGAGAGGAAGAGAGGGAGAGAGAGAGAGAGAGGAAGAGAGGGAGAGAGAGAGAGAGGAAGAGAGGGATAGAGAGAGGAAGAGAGGGAGAGAGAGAGAGAGGAAGAGAGGGAGAGAGAGAGAGAGAGTGCCGCCCCTGCGCACCCAGGCCACACTGCTCACCTGCTGCCACCGGTGTGTCTCCAACCACGTGCCGGTATATAGTGCAGTTCACCAGGCCACACATCTCATTCAGAGCCATCAGCTGAAACAGAGCCCAGATACATGACTGGCACAGTACACACACTTGCACAAGACAACATCGCCTGCCCGCCCATGCACACCCGGGCAGAGGCACCCCAACCTCACCCGCCGCCCATCAGAGCATGCCCGCCCATGCACACCCAGGCCCCAATGCTCACCTTCTGCCACCTGTGCGTAGACAGGAGGTCCCACCACGTGCCGCTGCAAGCCACAAGCCCGAGGCCCGCGGTCATGGCACCCTCCACATCATGCAGCCCCACTCCGCAGGCCACCAGGTTTCACGTTTGGTGCTGGGTCTTGATTACTCCATGACAGAGGACATACCAGTGCACCAGGCACCATCGCAGGCGGCATACCCGCTCAGCCCAATGGATGCCACCAACACTGGGATCCTGGAAGCGTCGCCACGTGGCGGTAGGCCCTCGCTGCCCGCTGGCTCTGGCCTACACTGCGGTCCAGCAGGGCACACAAAACCTGAGCTGTCCGGACTGCCGGGACAGGGCATCATCGCAGGCTGCACACCCGCTCAGCAGCTCAAGGTGCCACTGACACAGTGCACCCCAAGTCACCGTCCCGTGGCAGGGGCCTGTGCCGTCCGCAAGGCCCCGGGTGCCACCAAACCTGTGCAACCCCAGTCTGTGCCACCTGGTGATAGGCCCGTGCCTCACTCAAGGCCTCCTGTGCCACTAACCCTGTGCATCCCGTCTGCGCCACGTGGTGGTAGGCCCGTGCATCACTCAAGGCCTCGGATGCCACTAACCCTGTGCGCAACAACTCATGGGCCCTACATGTGTAAGAACCGTGGAGCGGCCGTCATCCAGTCACCACCGGAAGAGGGGAATGTGACATCGTCGGCCCCTTATGTTGGCGCAGTCACATGGCCTGTGACGCCTGTGCCGGATGGGGGTGGTGTGTGTGGAAACCTGCCCTCAGGGAGTGGCTGTGACATTCTGACAACTAGACCAGGGACCTGCACACCACCAGCGAGTACGGCTGCGACGGGTAGCAATGAGGGCCCCCCCTCGGGGCGTTAGCGGAGTGGTCTGGCCTGCCGTACGCCCAACCAGCGCAGGGCTTGCAACAATGACTCGTGGGCTCTGGGTGTGGTCCAGGCCATGTCCAGACAAGGAAGTGACTAATGCGTGTGTCCCTGCTGTAGTGTTCACGGAA
Source organism: Calotriton arnoldi (assembly GCA_963921515.1). NCBI lineage: Eukaryota > Metazoa > Chordata > Amphibia > Caudata > Salamandridae > Calotriton > Calotriton arnoldi. The sequence goes on along the minus strand of CAWUFW010013878.1, from coordinate 31,398 downwards.
CCCGCTACACAAAATGTAATGTCGCACCCTCTTACTGGCATCCCACAGGATGAACATCATTGACGCAAGGGAAGGCACTGTCCCCACATTCATCCACACATCCACACAGGAATGACGTAAGACATTACACAGCAGTGCGTCACTGGATGTTTATTTGCACATCCAGTGCAGTCATGCAGCTGGAGCGGTACAGGGCAATACCGAGCACACCACACAATATGGGCCTGTGGAGGGCCAGCCAGTGTCCATCCCGGGATGAGCTGTACTGCGGAAGAGGAAGGGTACAGTCCGCAGTCTGTCCGCCGTGTCATTGGTCGTCAAACAGGATGTGGCAGTCCATGTCGCTGTCCAAGGTGAGTGCCTCGGAGTGTATCGGGGGTCAGTGGTAGGTCTTGAGGCCATGTGCGGTACCAAGCAGAAACAGGCAAGGTGGCGGAAATGGATGCTAGTGGCTGGCCCTCCTGACCACAGTCCCATCCATGTCCTCGTCCCCGGGTGTGTGCCCTGCCCCACCTGTGGGTGTTGCAGTGCCGGCTGTGGCACTGTGTGCCACTGACACATCAGGGGCTGGAGGAGGATTGTCGGCTGCACTGTGTGGCAGTGACACATCAGGTGCCGGAGTGGATATGCCTGCCGCACTGGGAGGCACTGACACACCAGGGGGCGGAGATGTGGATGGTGTGGGGGCAGCAGCATTCATCATCTCCAGGCCTTGTGGCAGCAATGCCATGATGAGGACATGCAGGGCACGGTAGATCCCAGCTACATTTCGCTGATGTGCAGCGGAGGCTGCCATCCTTTCCGCCTCCATCCGCACCATGTCCTCCATGAGCTTCCGCATGTGTGCCAGCTCACGGCTGGCATTGCTGGGGCCACTCTGAGCGGACAGGTATTCTTCCCTCCGTGTCATGACTCCAGAGATGTCAGTCAGGGCTCGCTGGAGTTCATGGGGTGGACATAGACACCCAAGGATTGTGTCAAGTTTGGTAGCCATGAGCTCAAACCCCACCCGCACCTGCTTGGCCGTCTCCCTCTGGCCCTCCAGCACATGGCGTTGGAAGGCCATTTGTTGTCCCTGGGGGACTTGGGAGGGTGCCGGGGCTGTGGGTGCCTCCTGCTGGGTGGTTTGGGTGGTGGGTGGGGTCTCATGGATGTAGCTGTGCTGCCCTGATCCTGGAGGTGAGTTGCGGATGAGGTCAATGAGGTCTTGGATGGTTTGGGTGTCGATGCTGGTGTTGTCCTCCTCCTCGTCATCAGTGAAGAGTGGCTGTGACTGCTCTGCAGGAGGTGTTGACGATGCCCCTGCGATGTGAAGGGGAGATGGTGTATTACAATGTGTCCACATGTATGTAGCCGCATGGTACAGGTTGACATTCAGACAGCATGGTATTGTACATTGTGACAGTCTGTGGGTTTGGGTGAGGACCCAGAGTGATTGTGGGTGTGCACTGTGCCCTGATTGCTTGTGCATGTGTGCCATTGTGGCCATCTCCCCCCGTCCACCCAGTACCTGGTGGTCACTCACCCTGTTGTGGTTGTGTTGTGTCCTGTCGAGCAGTGTCCGGTCCCCCGACTCCGGCCACAGTCTCCACACTGATGACTGTCGACACCAGCTCCTCCATGTCATCCAGCTCCAGCTGTGGTGCTGGGCCCCCACCTCCGGTCTGCGTTGCTGCCTTCAGGTTGGCGGAGAGTTTCTCCTTGGTCTTCCGCTTGATGTCATTCCATCGCCTCTTGACCTCGTCCATTGTCCGCTTGTGCTGTCTGACGGCATTCACCTTGTCGACGATGTCCCGCCATATTCCAGTTTTGGTGCCCAATGACACGTTGGAGGTGACGAAGAGTTGTTGATGGTGCTCCATCACCTCCGTGACTATGATCTGTACACCTGCGGACTGAACTTGGTCTTCCTGGTCTTCTTGTCCTTGCCCTTCCCTGTCCCCGAGGTCCCAGGCTGGTCGTCCGGGGTGCTTGTGGAGTTGCGCTCGTCCTCTGCGCCTGCTCCGGCTGCCTCCACGGTGCTTGTGTGTTGGTCAGTTTGTGTGTGGATGTTTTTTTCTACTTTTATGGAGATTTTTGACGCCTGCCAGGTGTGTGTTGCAGGCATGGCGCTGCTTGTCGCTGGTTTCCTCATCGCGCTTTGGCCCATCGCGTGTTTTTTGGTGTTGTGGTTTGTGTTTTTATCACCATCATGGTGGTTGTATCGCGGACTTTGTCCGCGGTTTCGGCAGACTATCGCATGTTACCGCCTTGTTGTGAATTCCACAATGGGCTGCGATATTGAAAGATGCGTTACGCTACTCTTGCGGTAGTTATCACACGTTCTTGTGAATATATCCCCATGAGTACTGGCTGAGTGATTACATAAGTACAAGAAAAGTGCGTGCGTGATTGAAAGAGTGCAAGGATAGTGTCTGGGTGATTGAAGCACTGTATAGCTAATGCATTGGTGACTGCATGAGTACAGGGGTAACGTCTGGGGGATTAAAGGAGTACATTGGTAACACCTGGGTGATTGCATGACTACAGGGGTAATATCTGGGGAATTACATGACTACATAGGAAGTGACTGGGTGTTTTTATAAGTGCATGGGTACTTCTTGGGTGATTGCAGGACTACTGAGGTAGAGCCTGAGTAAATAAAGGAGTGCAAAAGTAGTGCCTGGGTGATTTCATAACAGCATGACTACTGGCTGAGTGATTACATGAGTACAAGGGTAGTGCCTCCGTGATTGAAGGAGTGTAGCGGTAGTGCCTGGGGAATTATATAAGTACATGAGTAATACCTTGGTGATTCCATGAGTGCATAGATAGTGTCTAGATGATTGCATCAGTGCAGCAGTAATGCCTGAGTGATTATAACACTTCATATGTAGTGCCTGCATCATTGGAAGACTGCATGGCGAGTACCTGGGTGTTTTTATAACTGCATGAGAGTTGGGCCTAGCCAAATATAAAGCAGCAGACTATTACATGACTCAACTATAAGTCTCTCCGTATTGTTACAAGCACACATACATATGTCTCTACATTTTCAAATCATCATGATATCTAAAACAAATATGTATACAATATTTCTGGAATATAGTGAAACCTAAAAAACAAAGACATGTAATAGATCTGCTTCAGTGATTGCATAACTCTATGGGTAGTGCTTGGGTGATTGTATGAGTGCAAAGGTAGTCACTGGGTAATTGCAGTAGAAGATGAAAAGTGACTGGCTAATTGCAAGAGTGCAGACATAGACGATGAGTGCACGGATAAGTGTATAAATACCACCTGTAGGCATAGATGAGTCATTAAGTAGTGCCTAGGTGAATAGATGAGTGCAACAGTACGGACTGCATGATTCTAGGACTGCAAGAGTAGTGGATGGGTTATTACATGAGTGCATAGATACACCCTGCATGATTCCATAACTGCAGGGGTAGTACATAACTAGTGCCTAGGTGATGGCATGACTACAGGCGTAATATCTGGTGGATTACTGGAGTACATAGCAAGTGAGTGGGTGATTTTATAAGTTCATGAGTACCGCCTGAGTGATTACTGAACTACTAAGATACTGCTTGAGTGCTTACAGGAGTGCAAAGGTAGTGACTGGGTGATTTTAAAAGTACGTGAGTACTGGCTGAGTGATTACATAAGTACAAGAAAAGTGCATGCGTGATTGAAAGAGTGCAAGGATAGTGTCTGGGTGATTGTAGCACTGTATAGCTAATGCATTGGTGACTGCATGAGTACAGGGGTAACATCTGGGGGATTAAAGGAGTACATAGGTAACACCTGGGTGATTGCATGACTACAGGGGTAATATCTGGGGATTTACATGACTACATAGGAAGTGACTGGGTGATTTTATAAGTGCTTGGGTACTTCTTGGGTGATTGCAGGACTACTGAGGTAGAGCCTGAACAAATAAAGGAGTGCAAAAGTAGTGCCTGGGTGATTTTATAACAGCATGACTACTAGCTGAGTGATTACATGAGTACAAGGGTAGTGCCTCCGTGATTGAAGGACTACAACGGTAGTCCCTGGGTGATTATATAAGTGCATGAGTAGTGCCTACATGATCGAAAGGGTGCATGGGTAATACCTTGGTGATTGCATGAGTGCATAGATAGTGTCTAGATGATTGCATTAGTGCAGCATTAATGCCTGAGTGATTACAACACTTCATATGTAGTACCTGCATCTTTGGAAGACTGCATGGCGAGTACTTGGGTGTTTTTATAACTGCATGAGAGTTGGGCCTAGCCAAATATAAAGCAACAGACTATTACATGACTCAACTATAAGTCTCTCCATATTGTTACAAGCACACATACATATGTCTCTACGTTATCAAATTATCATGATATCTAAAACAAATATGTATACAATATTTCTGGAATATAGTGAAACCTAAAAAACAAAGACATGTAATAGATCTGCTTCAGTGATTGCATAACTCCATGAATAGTGCTTAGGTGACTGTATGAGTGCAAAGGTAGTCACTGGGTAATTGCAGTAGAAGATGAAAAGTGACTGGCTAATTGCATGAGTGTAGACATAGACGTTGATTGCACGGATAAGTGTATAAATACCACCTGAAGGCATAGATGAGTCATTAAGTAGTGCCTAGGTGAATAGATGAGTGCAACAGTACGGCCTGCATCATTCTATGACTGCAAAAGTAGTGTGTGGGTTATTACATGAGTGCATAGATACACCCTGCATGATTCCATAACTGCAGGGGTAGTACATAACTAGTGCCTAGGTGATGCCATGACTACAGGGGTAATATCTGGAGAATTACTGGAATACATAGCAAGTGACTGGGTGATTTCATACGCTCATGAGTACTACCTTGGTGATCACAGAAGTACTAAGATACTGCCTGAGTGATTACAGGAGTGCAAAGGTAGTGACTGGGTGATTTTAAAAGTGCATAGGCACTGGCTGAGTGATTACATAAGTACAAGAGTAGTGCCTGCATGATTGAAAGAGTGGAAAGATAGTGGCTGGCTGATTGAAGCACTGTATACCTAATGCATTCGTGATTGCATGAGTACAGGGGTAACGTCTATAAGTGTATGAGCAAGTAGACACATATCTCAGTCACAACACCATGCACAGCTCAAAACTTCACAGAGTACACTTCAATTTTCAAACACACACTGAAAATTATGCGGTATATGTGAAATATAACTTTCTTCACATCATACAAATTACTCTAATAAATAACATCTCTACAAATACCTCAAACCTCACTTTCAGGCTACTGCTTAACCATTCTACAACTACTTATAATATCACACCTACCCAAATACAAAGTAGGTACCCTTCACAAATCTTTAGTAAAACTCTTACCATATTACTGAAACCATATATGAATATGTCTGTACCATAACACTATCCAAATCTTAAAAATTCACAAAACAAACGTCCAATTTCAAGCAAACATCATAAATTATTCGGCATACTTCAACTGTACCTCTCTAGAAATGTAAAAAAAGAAGCCAATTAATAACACCTTATGTCAGCATCTTTTACACCAAGATGTGCTGCATCTTCACCATTCTACTAGTACTCACAGTCTTCAGCCTACCACATAAAAATCAACAACACCTCTTTGTTATACATCATGCACCTTCAAATGTATAAGACTTATGAAAATACATATACAAGTAGAAACATACTTGAGACAAAAGTCCATGCACACCTTAAAACTTGACAGACTCCACCTCCAAATTTAAAGCAACAACTAAAATTATGCGGTATATTACAAATGTACATATCTACACACTAAAACAAAGTACCATAATCACTAATCCATATTCCAATATACACATAATACTATACAGAATCTATTTCAAACAACATTTAACTACTATAAAACATACTACAATAAACATCTCTACATTTAATAATATATATATATTATTATATATATATATATCAAACATCAAAGTTCTTGATTAATTATTTAACTTGAAAAATAAAGCTAACACATAATACACCTCACAAATTTATAACTCACCTTCCAAATTGATTTGTAGAATATGAAATATCAGAAACTCTGAAAAGATTTTCTTATGCACACAATCAATGTAATGCACTGCTCTAAGCAAGGAAAAACCAGTAATGGCAAAGTTTCCCTCTCTTTCTCCACACAAATAAATGTAAGTAACAAATCACATTGCTTCCTACATTATTTCAAATTATAAAACACATTTCTATTGGTTAGACATATTAACCCTTACCAACTGACTTTTAAAAGTGCCCAAACTGCTTCTGGAATTTTTTGGAGCCGCAACTCCAACGTGCACCGCCGTGATCGAGCCGCGAATCCATACGGTAGTTCAAAAATATATTACAAATAAAAATACCACTATTTTTTAAGAACACACCACTTCTAAGGATACTACTGACTTGGGAAATCTTACTTTAATAAGATTTCACCTATATATAAATAACAATTTCACATTTTAAGTCCACAGTTAAGTTTCAACCCTTCCCCCATTCTGCTTAATGCCAGTTTCCATAGTAACAGTTCATGGAACATTCAACTGAACCCACAGGTCACAAGTTCACCATATTTTCAAGTTCACCACAGAATGTTACAAATGCAAACAGCAGGTGTGGTTGACATTTCCAAAATATGAGCTTATCCTATCTACTGTACCTTTTAACATTTTTTTACTAACCAATAAAAACATGGGGCCATATTAGCAAAAACAGGCGATATTTATCGCTAACATTATTTAGCGCGATTTATTTTAACGCTACAGATCACCAGATTTTATCGCCAGCTTAGCGACGTATTAGCAACACGTCGCTAAGCGTCGTTAGCAACAATCCCCAGCGGAAAGGGCGGGCGTTAAAATCTCCGTGACGGCGATAAAAAAACGCACGCCAACGTGAAAAAACCAGCGATGAGCCAATCAGCGATAATTTCCGCCCGCTAATAGGCACCAGCCTTGATTTTAGCGCGCTTAACGCGAGAAAAGAAATAAAAAACGCCCGCAAAGCAGGAAAAAAAAAAAAAAAACATGGATCAGCTTTGTGGAGACATGGAGCAAGCGGGGACCAGTGCAGAGGCCAGGAACAACAACACCAACACCCAGGAGGGCCAGGCAGAGACCCATGTCAAGGCCAAGAGGAAGAGGAACCCCAAGTTCAGTCCAATGGAGAACCAGGTCCTTGTTGAAGAGGTGACCAAACATCAACAGGAACTCTTTGTGAGTTCCACTGTGACCATGGCAAGGAAAAAAGAGATATGGCAGGGCATCGTGTCCAAGGTGAATGCTGGCGGAGAGAGGAGGAGGACAGTGGACGAGTGCAAGAAGCGTTGGCATGACACTAAGCAGAAGACCAAGAAGAAGCTGGCATCCAACCTCAACGCAGCAAGGCAGACTGGAGGTGGTGGCCCAGCTCCACAGCAGGACCTGGATGAGCTGGAGGAGCAGGTGTCCCATGTCATCAGTGAGGAGAGTGTTGTCGGAGTTGTGGGCCAGGATAGCGCAGAAGTGGAACAGACACAACAACACCAGGGTGAGCATCAAATGGGGACAGGGGGAAGGGGGTGGATGGGTACAGTGGCACCCATGTACCATGAACACAAAATTAGTGCGCATCCACATGTAGTGTGGAACATGTTTTGGATACCCCTGTGCATGGTGGCATAGGGACACAACAACGGGCAACATTAGCAACACTGGCATTAACATTATTGGCACCTCAGCGGAAGGAAAATGCCGCTAAAGTGTTGACAATGGGCATGCAAATATGCCCCTGAGAATTCCAATTGAAGACAATGTCCTGGTGTGAACATGGTCCTCCATTGGAAATCTCAAGAGCATAGTAGCAATCCCATTATCACCACTTTAGCGACATCACACTGCCGCAAAAGAGCCGACAATGTTAACGCTGGTCTTGCCAGTATGCCCCGCCATTCAAAAATAGAACATCAGACAACACACAGGGGCATAGAATCAAGAACAGCTTTTCAAATACCGTCGCTTAAGCGGCTGGCAACTGTTGCAAAAGTGACGACAATGTGCAAGATAATATGCCTTGAGAATCCCAATACAAGACCATGTTCCGGTGTGAACCTGGTCATCCATCGGAATACCCAAGGGCATATTTGCAAGCCCATCATTGCCACTAAACAACAGTTCCCTGCTGCCAAAGTGCCGGTAAGCATAACGCCATCCCTGATAATCTGCCCCCCAGGGCCATAGGAACAGTAAGGACGCCAATATCATTGGCCCTGTAGTGGCAGGAACCTGATGACAAAGCAGTATTAAGTGTCATGACAATATGAGCCAAAAGAACCATGAACCAGACCAGGTGCACAACAGCACCTTGCATGCCATGACGTTACAACAGGGCAGATCATCATGGCCCCTGTGCCGCTGAAGCAGCTGTCCCCTGCCACAAAAGCTACAGCATTGTTGGCCACATAACACATGAAAATGACCATAGGGGCACATCAGCAAGAAGCATGTAGAAGTTATCACTGTGTAAGTGGCAGGAAAGTGTCGCTAAAGCGGCGAGAATGTGCTTACGAATATGCGCCATGGAATACCAATTGAAGTCCCGGTCAGATGTCCTGCACATCTAACCTGGCCTTCCATTGGAATGCCATAAGACATATTAGTAAGCCCATTATCGCCCCTCTTAGCGGCACTTCCCTGCTGCTAACATGGTGATGATTTCAACAAGCTATTTGCCAATATGCCCCATAGTGTGAGGCAGCCAGATCAAAATGTGCACAGAACTGTTGGTTTGCCAAATTCCCTCCTACGATGGCGGCAAGGGGATGACGCACCTGTACTTGTACTACCTGGCGGTACGCCTCCTAGTAGTCCACGACTGGTTCAACGGGGGCTGGTCGGACCCAGCCTATAGGCTCGAACTGAGCGAATTGGGGCTCATGGACATCCAAGCCATGTTGTATGGGGAGCCCATTCCGTCCCGATTACCTGATGTGACACGTTCTGTGTTGTTAGCTTGGCGGGCCTCGCTCCGTCATACTGGGTGGACCGGGAAGCTGACCCAGTGTACTCCTCTTTGGCAGGGGGCTTGGCTCCGGGAGGTTAGTGGACTGCGGGGGTTCAAAACTTGGGACCTTATTGGCATCTCCCAGCTAGGGGACGTATGGGCAGGGGACCATATGTTGTCCTTCCAGGAACTCCAAACGCGCTATTCCCTACACTCATCCCAGTTCTACAAATATTTGCAGTTGAGACATGCCCTCCACATACACATTACGGGCGACATGAGGCTCCCCGACTACAGCCCCATTGAGGCTCAGACGACGATGGGTGACTTGGGGAGGGGGGGGTCTCCCGCATTTACCATACTCTAATTAACAACACTCCCACAACCCTGGACAAGCTGAGGGATCAATGGGTGGAATGGGTGGGCCCCCTCGACGAGGTGGATTGGCGAGATGCTCTTATGGCCCCCAGAATAGTCACTGTCTCCGCCAAACTCAAGTTGATCCAGTTTTATTACCTACACGTTGCTTACCTCACTCCCCTGCGTCTGCATTGAGCGGGTTTGCGCCCAGATGCGTCATGCGCAAGATGTAACCATACCCCGGCCGACTTCTTCCATATGGTTTGGCTATGCCCCCGTCTGGGGCAGTTCTGGGGATCCATTGAAGCGGAGCTAACGGAGGTATTAGGGTGGGAGGTGCCTCACAACCCTCGGCACTCCTTGCTGGGGATTACGGATGGGCTGGATGGGTCCAGGAGTGAAAAGTTATTTCTCAACACAGCTATGATGGTAGCCAAGCGGGACATTGCGGCGGCCTGGATAAGCCCTGACCCACCTATCCTGGAGAGGTGGCGAAGAGGGGTAGACTGGTGTGCGACCCAAGTAAACGCCCTCTATAAAGCAAAGGGGTGCGTCAAGAAATACCGCAAAGTGTGGGGGAAGTGGTTGGGGAATGTGGAGGGTCCAGATTAACCTGACTCCAAACGCTGCCAACGTAATTTAATGGGGAGCATGATTGGGGGTATAATGCTTATGTAATGAACTCATACTTGTGACTTCCGTGCCTTGGTTGATTGTTAATATGTTTTAAAATCAATAAAACTTGCATATAAAAAAAAAAAAATGTGCACAGAAAATCTCACACAAACCTAGTCCAAGTACAATGTCAGAGCACCCCATATGTGCAGTTGTAAACCACACAGTCGCACAACTACTTGACATGTGGCTGAGTACCCAAATGGCCCCCTTGCCACAACACCACACACATATGAATAGCCTGCACAAGTACACATGTCACTCGGATGCCATGTTGTGGATGTGCTGTGAATGTCTGTGCTCATGTGCATGAACAGGCATGCTTCCACCAACGTCAGTACACTGCCAGCATTGCCCACATGTGTCTGAGTAGTGTCCAAGCTGGTGCCTGCTTTGCCAGCTTGACACATGCACACAAGCACATACCTGCAGAGCACACAAGCAAATATGGCCAATGCTGCTGGTGTGCTGATGGAGGATGTGGCATGCCCAAGTGTGCACATGAGCATTAACATCAACACTGCATCCACATTGTGGTGTCAGAGTTGCATGTGTCTGTGTGCAGCCAAATACAATATGTGTGTGGTGATGTCCACAATATTCAAATAACACAACACCTGCATTCCCATGCAATGTGCCTCCTTGCCTGTCCATAAGATGTGGTGAAAGATTAGCAAGAACGCTGACTCAATCATCCCCGCCTGGCCAGCTGGAAACTGTTTGTGCAATGGTGGCAAGAGGTGCCATGAAATCCCACAGAAAAGTCCATCCTAAGTCCAGTCCCCTGTGTGACCCCAGGCACATGTGAGAGTTACACCGTGGCACATTTTCTAGCCCCTCATAGTTGCCCATGACCCCAAGGGGTCATAAGTACTTCGCAGTTCAAGACAAAATGGCCCACACTGCACACATCTGCCACACAGGATACAGCATCCAACATAACCCACAAAGTCACTTGACAGTCACACCCTCATGTGCCATACAACATCATCACACGGCAAGCAAACTGTGTCACTTAATGTAAAATGCAGGGGCTCATCAGCGTGAATGGCATTTAACTTATCGCAGGGTCAGCGTAAGCAAACTTGCACTAAAGCTGCTAAAATGGGCTCACACACATACCCGTGAGAATTCCAATAGAAGCCCAGGGTCTGGTGTAAAGCTGGGCTCACATTGGAATTTTCAAGGGCACATTGGCAAGTCCATCATCGCTGCATCAGTGCAAGTTTCCATCCGCGAAAAAGGGGAATATTGTAACGCCGTACTTGCCAATATGCAACATCATTCTCAATCCACAGAACTCAAAGGCCCAACAAGGCAAATGCGATACGGGCTGACAAACCAAGCAGTGTGTGCCACCAGCATGCAATGCAGTGCATATACAGACAGATCAGGGCCCACCAACAATGACTACTCCGTGTGGAAAAGTGCAGAACTCACATAAATGAACAGAACACACATATTGGGAGGCCTCAATGAAAACACTGTCCCACTACTCCTGTCACAATAGTAAACTGTAGCACATAGTAGCAAGAAGCAACACAAAACAACTGCTGCGTATGTGGCCGGAATCGCCAAAAAATAAGTCATGAGGGGCAGCATTACATGCGCAATAGGATAGAAATAGCAGACCAGGGACACATTAGCAAGAACAGCGTTAGAAGTGTCGCTGCGTCAGCAGCAGGAAACAGCCTCTAAATCAGCAAAAATGGGCTTGTCAATATGTGCATGAGAGTTCCAATGGAAGCCCAAGGTGCATAACAACATGAACGGCGTTAAATCTATCACTGCTTTGGCAGCAGCAATCTGACGCAAAAGAAGCAATGATGGTCTTGTTAATATGCCCTTCAGAATTCCAATAGAAGGCTGGGTTCTGGTGTGAACCTTGCCTGACATTGGAATCCTCAAGCGCACATTTGCAAGAACACCATAGTCACTGCTGCATCAGTACCATGCCACTAAAGTGGTGACAAATCTAACACCGTTCCAGCCAACATGCACCCAGGCCCCCCATTGGAATTCTGAAGGACACATCGTCATGCCCATCATTGCTGCTCCCGCTCCAGTACCATGCAGCAAAATTGGCAAAACCAATTACCTCTCACATGCCAATATGCCCACTGTTGAGATGTACAGGACATCTAACCTGGCCTCACATAGGAAGTCTATTGCACATATCATGATGCACCATATCGCCGTGGTCGTTGCCATATGCTGTGGCCAAAGCTGTGACATGATCATTGTGCGTCCTGCCAATATGGCCCTGTGAGACCATCATGTACCACTACATCTTCACAGAAGCAACCCCATCTAAATCAAAACCATCTTGCAATTAAAAGGACTCCCCTCAAACACAGTATGACTGTACACTGTTCTGCTGTTTGCTAGTAAATTCATTCAATGCTACATTGTACATGACAAACACTGTTAAACACTTTCTCCTCTATCACATTGCAGAGGGAGAGACAGCACCCCCTGGACAGCAGCCTGGCCCAAACCCCACTGATGACGAGGACGGGTATACCACCATAGATGAGGAAGCCCTGCAACGCCTGCTTGACGCCATCATCCCCTCACCTCCAGGAGCAGGGCAACCCAGCACCATTGCGCCAACCCCACCCCCTGTACAAACCAACATGCAGCATGCACCTCCTGCCACAGCTACCTCCCAGGAGCCTGATGCCACTACCCTGGCCTTCCAACGCCAGGTAGTAGAGATCCAGCGGGAGGTGGCGGAACAGGTGCGGGTGGGGTTTGAGCACCTGGCAGACACACTTGAGGCCATACGTGGGTGTCTCAGTCCCATTCGGGACTGCATGCAGAAGTTCGCAGACACCCACAGCCCCTTCAATGCTCTCCAACGGTCCATGGCTGACATCGCTGGAGTCATGCTCCTGAGACAACAAGCACTGTCAACTCAGAGTGGCTCCAGCAGTGCCAGCCAGGATCTGGCCAACATCTGCAGGTGCATGGAGAGCATGGAGCGGATGCAGGCCCAAGACATAGCTGCCAGGGCTACCCACAGGCGCGAGGTTGCTGGGATCTACCATGCCCTGCACCAGCTCATCGCCTCCTCACTGCCGCAAGGTTTGGCGCAGATGGCTGCTGCTGCTGCCTCCACATCCTCATCTCCACCACCTGATGTGTCAGTGCCTCACAGTGCTGCACCCACAGTACCATCACAAACATGTGAGGCACATGACACATCAGATGATGAAGATGAGGATGACAGTGCATGTTTGCAGAGGAGAAAGCGGTAGCATCCATCTGTGTCAAGAGGGCAGTTTCTTCCTTGGTGCTGTGCACAGTCTCATGCCACGCTTCAACTCTTCCCACCTACTTCCACTGTCCCCCAGTACCACCTTGGACGCCCCCATGGACTGCCATATCTCTTCGTTCCTTGCCGATGCCACTTCAAACAGCCTGTGGACTGAACAATACCTCCTCTCTTGGACCTCTTACCACCATTTGTCTCTGTCTGGCCCTCCAATGGGCACACATGAAATGTGTGAATGTCTGGCCATGCACTGGTCCTGTTCCCCAACACCATTGCAAATAAACCTTACAAGTTACACGTTTGTGTGTTATGTTTTCAAATGCTAACATCAAAGTAATGGGAAAGTCTTGGACAATGAGTCACCTAGAAGGGACACCAAGGTAATTACTAGCAGTGTACATGTTTGAACAGGTACAGAAATGATGAGATATGGGGCTGCATGTGTGAACTGGTGGTGCCCCAAGTGGACGTACACAACGACGTAGCAATTTACCCATCTAGGAGCATGTCACATCAGCCCAAATCCTGTAGCCGTACATGTCCAAATCAGTTGCTGTCCACGGGTTGTGTCACCCTTAACACCAGTAAAGTGACATGTCTCGTCACACATAATCACACATTACCTGCTGGACTCACCCTGTTGGTATTGTGCAAATTGCACGTCACATTCCAATAGTCAGGACAGCACATCCACATTGATGGAGACACGGAAGGGCACATTTCTACCACACACATATGTCAAAACATTGTCTGCTGCAATGCAGTAGAGTGGCACATGGGGACATAAAATAAGCTGCAAGCCGTCAGCCAGCCCCCCCTTACCCATACAATTGCAACACATACTTCACCTCTCTCATGCAGTGACCACTCCCACTGTATTGGGCAATGTGTCTAGTGCTGTATTTGCCACTGCAACCAGCACATGGTCCAATGCACGACAACATTTCAAGTGTGGCATCTGCATTTCTCATAGGCCAGAGTCACGGCAGGTACAAGTTGCCATTACACTGTCACCACAGGGAGCAATGCTAAATTTACCCCTAGTGTGCATCAGAACAGTGTGCCACAAGCCAAACGACATGTAGGAGAACGTCAAAACATCACTATTCCAGTGATTCACCGTAGTGATGTTGGAGATGTAAACACTGTGAAGCAGAAAGCACCACTCCCACATCCACTGTGTCATTGACGACAATTGTGAACACCTCATTTAGTAGCTGAATAAATCTGTAAAGCAGGATACTGCAGTGCCATGTCCTGTACACAATGCACACAGATGACAAACAAATCATTGATGGTCCTGGGAGTGAGAAGACAATCAATGTCAATTACCTAGTTCAGGAACCGGCCACACTGGCACCATGTGGTAAGTGTGGCCATGTCAGTGCAATGTAGATGGACTCTGTGCCAGGAGTCTCCGACATGCGGGTATGTGATGGAATCCCCTGAACTATGCACAGCCTTCAATCTCTGTCATGGATGATAGTAGCTAACTGAATTCACCTGCCATGGAATAACATCAGGAGAATTTAAAAAATACCCACATGTGCAGTTGCAAGAAGTGCGTCACACAGTCAATGTTGCACGTCACAGATTACTGGCCCTACATGAGGAATCAATTTCACATGTACTCCCTGGCATCCAAGCAAGCTCAGTGAGCTCACATCTAAGGCATGTATCACTAATCCTCACTGACAGATGACATGTCATGTGCATACTCTGCAATTTGGGTACATAGTCCAGTGATGGCAAAAGGTAGCATACAATGGCCTGAGCCACACTGTACAGCCCCATCCCTGACACAAGTCCAAGCAGCTCTTAAAATAACGCAAAGTATTTATTAAAACAGTATGAAAAATTCTTATTCCTATAAAACAGACTAATTCCAAAGAACACCCTACTCACATCTAAAATGAATAATTTAACTTAACTTCCCTAAACTACCTACCCTAACTAATCCTAAACACGCAACAACACATCGTAGACATCAACCCCCCTCCCACCCTTAAGGCACATCACGAGACGGGACAAAGACATCTAACCTATACATAGACTAACTAAACATGTATCCTACACAACCATATATAATCTTTTGTATTCTTGGAAATAAGAACACTAAAAACATCAACCCCACACCCAAAGGAAAAGGAAACTTATCCCCAAATACAGAAGAACATTTAAAATAACTATCCTAACTACAACACTAACACTAGCTAAATCCTACTCTAAACCTACACTAATCGTAAATTTGCCAAACACAGCAACAGAAGGGGGACTAGGAAGTGAACGGGGTGGAGTAGGAAGAGGGGGATGGAGTCCTGCAGGCACACCCATCATGGCAGTCCAAGGTGCTGCTGAATGGCTGCCACCCGTGTGATCAGATCGTCCACCTTTCCTGCTATCACGTCCTGCTTTAGCGCAATGTCCTCTAGTGTCTGCTGGTTGCGCAGGGTGAAATGGACAACATGGTCCCCAGTTGATGATGTTGCGATGGCAGGTGCTGTGGGTGGAGCATTAGGAGGGGGTGCCACCTGTGAGGTCTGAGACACGCCACTGACGCCTGATGGTCCGGCTGTGGGCTGTGGGGCCTCGGCAGCAGATTCGGGCAATGCCTTCCAGGTCCCCTTTTGCCGGTCCTCGCGGTACCGCCGGCCCATATTGCGGTAGCCTCTGGCCACCTTCCTCACATGCAGGTACCGCTCCAGACGCACCTCGTAGGCGTGTTTCTGGCCGGGTGTCATGTTGTCTGTAAGACACACACAAAGCCAAATGTGAGTCGAGTACACATCTCCAACATTAACTGTGCACATTTGCCATACACAAACTATGTCACACGTAGCTCACACCACAGCGCCACCAAATTGAGGCAGCAAGTGACCTGGACAATGATCTGTAGAAACATGGATCAGTGGCTACATGCTGGGGTCACTGACATGACAGTGCATGACACGGTACATGCAGTGACAGACAAAATCCTGGTTGACACTGTGCAATCATATGGACTTAACATACAGAGGCAATAGGAGACAAGTACAAGCAAAGTTAGTACGCAGGCATCGTACCCGTGTGTGTAGCACCATCATCGTCATCATCCTCAAACAATCAGGGGTGCATGCAGCACACTACCAACCTGCGAGGCTCACAAGGCACTGGGGTGGTGGGAACAGCACAAACTAGGTAGGATATGTGGGACTTGAGGTCCCACTTGAACATGTCCGGGTCTTTGGAGTGAATGTGCTCCACTGGGAGAATGTTCCATGCCCTGCCTGTGGTGTTGGAGAATGGCCACCCTCCGGTTCTGTGTCTGCAGCAGCGAAGCACCTCTGCCAGGACAAGTTTGTGGTAGCCAAGGTGGCACGTGTGCATGTGGAAGGGTACTCACTTGTCAGAGGAGTGTGTGTTCAAGGTTGGCTAGGGTATTGTAGGTGTGGGTGAGGTGTGTGAAGGTGACCCGCATCCACCCAGTGAGCCAATGGAGGACTTGTAGTTGTTCCTTACTGTGCTCGTGATGCAGTGACCCAAGGCTAAGTCTGGCTGTGGCGTGCAGGGTGCTTCCTAGCTTTTGCAGATGGGTCATGTACTCCCAAGCGTGTCGTGCCATTACATCTGCTGGACTGCAGGTCAGGAGTGTGTGCATGGTGGTCCTTCCACAGTTGTGTGGGTTCCATTACTATTGAGATTGGAAGAAGCTAAGGTTGTTGAGGCCTGTGGAGGCTACAGCATAGCTCGTATGAAGAAGGAGGAGTGGAGGATTATGCTCATGTGTGGTGTGTGGTCATTTGGGGTGGGGGGCTACAAGGGCAGGGGGCCACCGTGTGTAGTTCTGGCGGAGGTGCAGGTGTCAAGGATGAGGGACATGCTTCCCTCCAATTTGAGTACAAACTGCTGTCTCACATCCAGACTGCAACAGTCCCCAGTTCTCCTTGGTAACAGGGTGTGTTGTGTTTGGCCTCCTCAATTATGTAGAGGATGTGCTGGGGGTCATCTGCCTAGGCCACAATGCAGAGTCCATGCTGTGTGACAATGGTGTAGAGGTTGGCCATGTCGATGTTGTGGGAAGTTGGCCTGGCATATGCTGTCCACTAGTGATAGTGGGCACCTTGCACCAGTCCAAACTAACCCTCATTGATGATTGGTGAAAGACAACCTATATGAAAGCTATCCTAGTGGTAGCTATGGAGAGCGGCCTTCAGGCTAAGTCTCGATGGAGTGTCAAGCAGCTTGCTTTACCAGTCTATGATCTCCTGAATGGCCAAATGAAGGGAGATCCACCCAAGGTATATGTACAAAATAGATAATTACGTTCAGAAAGATTCCCTACCAGTCTCCCTATGAGGCTAGAGGTCAAAGCACATAATTGACACACATGCAAATGACAGTAAAGAGCACAATGTACAGTTTGCCACCGGGGCGTACCAAACCATATACTGAGTAAGTGGTAAAAGAACCACGACTTGACTAGACACAAGGCCTATAGCCTGTAGAATTGCTGGGACCACAAGGAACCACCCAAGGTAGTGACACAGGGGTCCGATGGGGGACATGTGCAGTGAAGTACTGGTTGGTAATCCTAAGTTGAAGGACACCAAGGAGTGTACAAGGAGCAAACCATTTTGGACTTAGAGGTGTCCAGGGCCAACACCCACGGGAGCACCGGAGTACTTGTTACCTCACCCAGGGAAGCCGGGTGCAAAGGTGCCAAATGGGGTTTGCTTGCGTTGTAGTTTTCAGTGGTGGCTTGCGAAGAAGTGCTGCTGCCACCTGGAAGATGCGAAGTTCCCAAAGATATCAAGCCTGGATCGGAGTCGAGAAGAACCTGACAGCAGAGGGGACAGACTCTGGGTCACTGGCCAGTGAGTAGGGGGCACAATCGGAGATTGCCCAGCAATGTAGGGTGCAACAGGTGAAAGAGGTGAAGCTTGGCTCCTCAGCCAAGAGGACCAGGAGCCGTGGACGATGACCAGGAGCTGGATTCGAGCTGTCCCACAAAGGCTGTTGAGTGCTGCGGCGTCAGTATCCGGATTGGACCCAACAAGCCTTGGCAAGTGACACCCACGCAGAAAAGAGAAAGAGGCTTCGGTGCAGAGCAGCAAGGTCTGTGGGACTCAACACTTGGTGGGGAGTCAGGGCACGTCGTGAGCAACCAGGTAAGGCAAGGAAAATCAGAGTTGCATACACAGGGGCCCACCTGTCAACGGACCAGGGACCGTGAAGGTGCCTTCAGCGGAAAAGCAAGACGCAGGCTCACAGAACACCCGTGGACTGTGGGCCCACAAGCTTTGGTGCAGATGGTGCTCTGGGTGTGGGCTACAAGTAACACAAAGCAGGACTTTGAGAGACGTCAGAAAGTCAAGGCACCTGCAAATGTGCACGGTGACCAGGACTTCTGGTTCAATGCTACTCACTAAGGCTGTGGGTCACAGCTTTGCTGGTGACTCAGCTCGAGCACAGAGATGTCTGTACATCCTTTCCCTGGGCTGCAGTTACTTCGGAATCTGGCGGGAGCTTCAGAGATGCCAACCAGCGTTTAGCTTTGTAGGTGCCTGCCTAGCAGGGGAGTCACTCCTTGACCCCAAGGGAGATAGCTTCAGTCCTGTACTCCTGAGTGAAGAGTCGAAGTTCCATGATTCAGCTTCAGAGTGTTGTCCAGGGTACCCTCAAGTTCTGTTAACAGGGTTCCCTAACTCATACTGTAGAAAGGGGTTGTACATACTCTGGGGACCCACCTATGGGAGGGCCAGGAAAGAGGGGTGGCTACACCCATTTCTGTTGTCCAGTTTGGTGCCAGAGCTGGGGCAGGCAGCCTCGGTAACCAGTTAGTCCTGGGGTTTGCACAGGGACACCAAATGTGCCTCCAGTGCAGGCTTCCAAGCATTCTTGGTGTGCACCCACCCAGCCCCCAATACACCAAGACCTGTCTGGGAGGTGGTCACACCTCCCAGCAACTGGCAACCTATTGACCCGCACTACCCTGCTGGAGTTTAGGTCAGCAGCCAGAGGCCAGACTTGTGTCAGTGGTGGCAGCATTCATTTTGGGAGGCTAGGGCTCCGTTAAGTTTCAACCATGTACTACAGTGCAGTCATGTCTCCCACTCTAAAAGGGTGGGATCATACTCCCATACCAGCAACTGGTGTGGGGATATGATTCAAAGGTGTTTGACACCAAACACTACATGTTTCCGTGCAGCCAGTCCAAAGCTAGCACTTACCGTTGGGTCATAATGCATGTAAGAGTATATGGTCAGTCTGTACCACTGACAACCCCGGAGGATAGATTTTGAATGCTGCAGGGGTGCCTTGGTCATGCAGGGGTACCCTCACACATATGACCAAGCACCCTGCCTTCAGGATTGATAAGGCCTGCCATAGGGGTGACTCATAGGTGTTCGTGTGCAGTGATAGGTTAGATATAGTGAACCTACATCTGTGCAAGGGGTGCATGCACCACCTCACCCAGGCTGCAGTAGCAGACCTGTGGTGTCATTTCGGATAGCCTCCCAGGGGTGGCACAATACATGCTTCAGACCCTGCTAGGGCACGGGGGAACCTATGCCCCAGGTACCTAGTGTAACATATACTAGGGAATCATTAGGGCGTCCCAGGACCCAATCTGGAGTGCACCCAAAGTACATGGCACCAATTTAGAAGAGGGAGCAGATAGGCTGGGTTCCTGTTTAGCAGCAGCCCAGGCAGTCTCGGTCAAAAACAGTGTTCATCTGATGAAAAAGTGGGGTTAACCATAAGAGGCAGATCCCACTCTCCCACAGATGTTGTAGGGCGTGGGTCTGAGCACGGTACATAACTGTTAAGCAAAATTCTGCATGAGCCGTGATCAGTTTCCGGGATGTTGCACATGTGTTCTGGGAAAATGTCAGTGAAGGTGGGCCTTTTGATGTGCTACATGCGCCGGAGACATCCCTACAGGGCACATTTTTTGTTGATCCTACTCTCCACAGTCAACTGGTCTGGCAAGTTGTCCCTAGTCAACTACATGAACGTCTGGCCTCTTGTACTCCTGTGTTGAACCTGCTGGCCACCAGAGGCCTTTTACGGACAAGGTTTTGGGGGGTAGCAAGCTTCTCAGGGCAGCTGCTGATCCTGCTGTCCAAATCCTTGGCAGTGGAGGTGGTGTTAGTTGTGTCATTGATGGTTTCCTCTGTGCGGGTGGCGTTGAGGAGTCACTCAGTCAGTTTGCCCATGTGCCTTTGTGGTGGGAGTGGTGTGAGCTTGTGTGCAGTGGAGGGGTACAGAGTGCAACGTACGCAGTTGGGTCCTGACTATGTGGCCTGGGGATAGTGGCTGACAATGGATGTCTGTCCCGCCTGCAGGTATTGCCTGGATGGTGTCTCCAGCCATGTGAGTGGGCGTGTTGAGCAGCAGTCCCTGTCCAACGTTGCAGTGGCCATCTAGGGGAGTGGTGGTGTTGGTGTGGGCCCGGTAGGCAGGGGTTGACGGTCTGTTGGAGATGGCGAGGCCCAGCGAGGTCCTGGGCCTGGCCTGGAAATGGCAGTGGATGTGCCCTGTGTTCCAGTGGTGGACATACGTGCTGGATGTTGATGGACAGAGGGTGGTCTGGTTCACAATGGTGAGTCCTTGTCCTGGCTGGTGTGTGTTGTCCTGTTCCTGGATCTAGAGGCCTTGGGTATGGGCAGTGGAGTTTTTGTTTCCAGAGGTGGTGTTGCACCACCTTCCGGAAACCAAAGTGACGTTAACCAGGAAGTTTACGAACCAGGGCCAGACGTCTGCGGTGTGCCGTAGCAGGGAGCACAGGTTGTGGTAACAGTTGGTCTGGTATTAGGCTGCATATGCGTAGGCATTGTTCTAGGTGACAGATCTGTGGCCGAGTCTGCATGTGAACTCTCCATGTGTTGTGTCTGCCCATGATCAGCGGCAGCAGGTGTGTGTCACCCTGCCTGGAGTGCCTGTAGTGCGGGGGAGTCATATCTGCCCTATCACACATGTCCTGGGTTCCTGCTGCTGCCCACGTGCTGATCACAGATGTGTGCAGAAAGGGCCTGCCCCCGTCGTGCGCTGGGCATTACTGATGTCAAACTGCACTGCGACACCTTACAGTGGGGGATGGGGCATGGACAAGTGGCTTGGAGGCGGGACGTGGTCAGTGATGGCAGTGTTCACAGGTGTGTGTTTCTACGGGTAGTGATGTCTTACGCATGGAAAAACGTAGTGTACCAAAGGTTGGTTGGGCAACTACAGTGAGGCAGGTAGAAGGAGAACACAGACGTGTGAGGCACGGTACAGATACCAAGACAGCACACATTGGAGTCACATGATTAGCAGTCAGGCAAATGAATGGACATCACATTCCAGTGACACATGCCTGCATGGCAGGTGTACTGCCCTGTGGCAGCATGTGTGGTGTCAGACATGTGTGTGCTTATTCACAACTATGCCAACACAGGCAATCTAGCTGCACAGTGCAAGCCCGTCTGCGAGCAGGGAGATCAGATCATGTGTATGGAGGACTTAGGGGCATGATAGCAAGTTAATATTGGAATCAATTGAACATTCTGCATGTGGTACATGCTGCTGAAGTGGGGATGATGGACTTGATACCATGCCCTAGACATTTCCTATGGTTGCACATGTACTGGTGTGGCCCTCGGCAGCTTTGGTGACACCTAAGGCCATATCATCTAGGCCTTCATCACACTGTAATTGCAGTATGCTGCCGCATGAGTTGCCATTACTACGACACATTCCATCCTGACCTGGCCCTTGCTCCTGGCCTACAAATTGACCTGACCTGACAAATTCAGACTCACGTGTGTTATGCGAACTGATGCACAACAGAGGGATACATTGGGGAAGAATCACCGGCCACATTAGCAAGTGTGGAGATAAAATTATCGTTGCTTTGGTGGCAGGACACTGCCACTAAAGGTGCAAGGATCGGCTTGATGATATGCGTCTGTGAATACCCAGAGGAGGCCAGGTTAGCTGTGCAGGATATCACACCTGGGCTTCAATAGGAATCCTATAACGCATATCATCAAGCCCATTCTCGCAGCTTCAGCTGCTGTTTCCTGCCGCTAAAGGGGCGTGAAGTTCATCTCCGTTCTTGCTAATATGTCCCCACGTATGTGAAGATATGTGCAGTGACAGCAACTTTGCTGTGCACAGACACACCATGTGTCGTCGTGCATGCCATGTAGGCAGCACAGGGCAGGTCACAGTTACATGTCACGCATGTGGGGCATTAAACATGTCAGCTCATCAATCACAACAACCCCAGGGATGCAAATGTTGGAGATACATGCCCAGTAAGATTAGATTCCTACAGTAGCACCTCAAGTACAGGCTACGTGGGAATGGGTGTTGCTGTGTCACACCAATCACAGGCCAGAATGCACACCCCATACACAACCCAAAAAGCGTGACTGTGTACCTCATCGACATGTATGGTACAGCTTCAGACTTGAAGCCATACCACCATTGACAACGCAACAATGATGACAGTCACGTAGGAACAAGGTCTTAGATGGAGGATGTGCACATCACTCCTACAGGGTATCATTGCATGGTGACGGAGAGGTCACAACAGTAAGCCTGATGCATTTGTCCAGAGTCACTTGCCGAATGGTGCACACTGCTGCATTCAACACAACATTGTCACACTGTAGGCATGCCAGCCGTGAGACACACCCATACTTCAGTCTACACCGTACATCATGTGTGCCAGTCATCCATGCCACTGCAACATGTCAGTGAACAAAGTTCAAACTCACCAGTGGCGTGTGGGTCCTCAAAGCTGTCGATGTCCCCCTGCGTAATTGGTGGGCGTCCATCTGTGGGAGGAGTGAGGAAAAAGATGTGTATCAGCCTGCAATGCATATGACTCAGATTCCACATTCATATCATCTACACAACAAGATACGCAACATTACTGTGGTGTGGCATTCCCTGTTGGTAACACAGTACATGAATGTGCCAACTTGGAATGCCATTGACACCATACATGTGACAGCTGATCTTTGGACTAACTGGCCTGCTATGCTTGCTTCCATGGGCATGACGGTTGGGGCAGTGAGCCACAAGGCACCAACACTACAAGCATCATGATGGTTAACATGCACTGTCTACATATGAGTTGATGCCGATTGCACTACACCATTGCACATGTGTCATTTGAATTAGACTATGTGGAGATGGGCACTTTACTTGGACCATTCAGCGCATTAACACGAGTCTCCACACAGTGATCAAGTCCAAGGGGCAGTGTAGCTGACACGACACAATAAATGTTGCCTGCATAACTTCCTTGATTTCTGAACATCACACCTTGCATATGGCCAAATTTATGTGTGGTACATGCACTATTACACATGTCCTTTACGAAACATTGGGGCATAATACCAAGCCAGAATGGCGGGATGTTGGCTGACTATCATTGCACTAGCATGGCCGGCCTTTCTTCACCTGATTGACAATGCAGCGTTAACATGCTATGGCGCTTCTGTGCTTGTGATTTTTGTGCAGCCCCACTTTGCACTGCTAATGTGATGCACAGTCGGTGTTCCTTTCATCAGACAACATGGAGATATTGTCCAATTGCACTTTGCAGCATCACCATGCTGGCACAGTACTTGCGTAGGGAAGGAGACCAGCATCCAAAAGGCTAATATTTCTGGAAACTGACATCTGCAAATTGTCTGACTTGCCCATGTGCTCAGTGGAAGGCCCATTGTTAGGTCACAACCCCCTCTCCCCATGAACGACCCAGCCCTCAGCCCAGTTGTATCAATGCTGGTGCCAACGCGGTATTGATGCACATCGATGCATATGGTTGCATTCCACATTACCAGTCAGGTATGCGTAGCAAAGACCCTGCTGACACCACGATGTGCACCAGCAAGGTACAGTGATGTCCTACAACACGCAACAACAAATGGGCAATCTAAAACGCATTTCCTACTCAATATGCGCCATCATACTGCCTGCAGGCACTTCAATTCAGTGTGCATGCAATGCCAGGCCCAGGACTAGGTGTGGCAACAGCGCAGTTGGTGACACAGACAAGCAATAGGTTGCTAGACATCGTGATGCATCTCACACCTCAGACAACATCCATAACACACATTGTAGGCGGGGGAACACACTTAGGGGCATATTAACAACAACCCCTGATAATTATCGCAGAACGCACTTAGCGCGTTTTTAATTTTCCCCATCTATTGCCGGATTACATCGCCCTGTTAGCGTTGTATTAGCAACACTTTTCTCACATGCGATGTAAAATCCTGCGATAGACGGCGATAAGCATCATTAGCGTACGTAATCCAGCGATATGGGGACTGCGCTAATGAAATGCTTGGTAATCGGGAGATGTGGACTTAACCTTCCAATCCACCTCCCATTCATAGTATGGTTGAGTCAGATTATTAGCAGGAGTTAAATACCTGCGAAAAAGGGGCCTTAGCGCTACTTTTGACGTCGCTTTGCGGAACCGGTGCAGCATTGTAAGTAATGCGAAGCTGTGGTAGCGAGGGTTTGTCATGTAGTATTTCTAGTAGATGCGCCCACTTTGCATGTCATCAGCGATGTCTATCGCTGACATGCAAAGTGGGGAAAAAAATGGCTGTTATCGCAAGGAAACTCGCGCTACTGCATGGTAGCGAGACCTTGTAAATTGTGCGATAATAAAATCGCAGCTTTTTCGGCGATATGTGCCGAAAAGCGGCGATACACCTCTTGATAATATGCCCCTTAGTGCCCTTCAGTCCTCACACTCAATGCAAATAAATGTTGTATGTGTACTTACCACACCGTAGGCCTGGCATCACTCCCACGTAGTCCAGGAGGTCGGCCTCACGTGCCAGCATGTCCTGCCACCGGTGTTTCCATTGACGCACACTGCAGTCTACTCCGAAACACCTCAGCATCTGTGCCTGCAGCCGCTCCCATTTCATTCTCCTGGCCGTGAGATTGTATCCCAGCAGGATACGCCCTCCCTCTCCAACATCAGTGGCAGGTAAAACTTAACCAGCCACAGAAACCCCCCAGCGTCGCCTCTGACAACCTGCCCTCCCTGCCCACAGCCGGCATCTCCTCCACAACCTCTGACCACCCACTACCAAAAGATAAGTACCCTCTAAATTGACCCCAACAACTATTAATATTAACTACCCCAGGACAGACACCCGACAAAAAATGGCACAGGACACAATTACACACACTTGCAAACTACACAAACACACAACAGACACTAGACAGGGGACACAGCAACACTCAAAAACTCTACTCTGCAGCACACACCAACAATACACCTCCTTCACTCTCCACAGTCAAAGCATTGTGCTCAAAAGTGAAAGTGAAAGAGCAGAACACTACTCCAGTAGACAGGAAGCATACAGACATCACTTCCTGTCTGTTTGCGGCCTGTTTTTTCTATTGCGACGATTTTCTGCACGCTAAGGCTCGCAATGGTGTCGCTAAAGCCTTAGCGTCTGTAATCGTGACGCGAGGAGTCGCAAACGATTACCTTGAATGTGTGGAAGTGTCGCGCGTTGTTTTGGGACGTTGTGCGTGAGCATGTGGGAATAATTTATGTCGCTGAGTCTGTTTAGCAGTAAACTTTTCACGCTAACATAAATTCAGTACATTGATGCTGTGTCATTGCAATATTAATGTACATGATTGCAAAATTGATGTCCAAGTACAGTGGGTATATGTGGTTGTTGCTTGTCACTCCAATGACACCATGAACATTTATGTTACGCACAAATATCAATTTCTTCCAAGTTTGCAGGCTAGTATTCCAGAATTAGCCCCATTTTTACCCCTCATTACATAATTTGGCACTTTTTACACCCTATTCATGACCCCTGACCTTGTTTGGTTGGTTGCTCACCCTCCGCACAGCACCGCCTGTGTGTCCGGACCCTGCCGCAGCTGCCGCTGCTGAGGTGAGTTGACGGCCTCCTACACCCGCAGGCTACCACCAGCGCCTCATCCCTGTTGGCCAGTGGTAGGCCTTAGGTTTGTATTCGTGTCAGTGTCACGCATAGTATTGCCCTTACTGTTTAGTTTTGTGTCTGCAACTGCTGTTATCTGGCTACCCCCTGTGCCTGTACTCCCTCTCTGTACCCTTTTACCTTCTGTCACCATTGTTGCTCCCGTGATTCGGTGCCCTTGCCTTCCTTTCACTTAGCCGCTCCAGTTCCCGCCGCTGCGTCCCCTGCGGCACTGCACCCCTGACCGCACATTTGCTGCCCCCGCCTCCCGCCTCCCAGCTGTCCCTCCCTCCCTCCCACCACCCCATGTCTGGCAGACGCTGCGCAACCGTGCTCAGTGGGCACACCGCTCGCCAGCCAAAGTTGCGCATGAGGCAGGCCCGTAGGCACACGTACACGCCAGGACCGCGGCCAGTGCCAGAACGCATGGTCCCCGTACCCACCACGACGACCGCCGCCGCTACAATGCCAGCACACTCCACGCTCTCAACTCCGGACGGAGCCACACCTGCTTCTGTGCGGCCCCGAAACTCACACATGGTCCCATCACCTGCCGGGACTGCAGCTACACCTGCCTCAGCACTACCAAACCACCCACCAGGTGAGACCTCAAGCACCTCCATAGCATCCTACTGAACTCACACTCCGCACCCGAACACTCCGTCAAGATCTGGGACCTGCTCGATACATCATCCCCAGACGTCGCCTTCCTGACGGAAACCTGGATGAACGACTCCTCTGCACCCGACATCGCCATAGCCATCCCTGATGGCTACCGGATCACCCGCAGAGACCACAACTACAGAGTCGGAGGAGGAATCGCCATCATCCACAAGAACAGCATCAGGGCCTCGAGCAGCACAGATGACACCCTCAGCACCGCCACACACATGCCTTCCCAGAGCCACACAGACCCCAACACCACCCTCAGAGGCACCCTCGTGTACACCCCCCCAGACCCCAAAACAAGTTCAGCCACTCCGTCGCAAACTTCATCAGCACGCACGCCCTGTCCACCACCGACTACGTCCTCCTCGGAGACCTGATCTTTCACCTTGAGTACAACGACAACTGCTACTCCACCACCCTGATTGTCAACCTCACTAACCTCGGACTGAGGCAGCTCGTCACAACCCCTACCCAATCCGCCAGTCACACGCTCAGCCCCGGATTATCCTCAGGCCCACACGTCTCCTTCAGCCACACCACCGTACTCCTCTGGGACAGCTACCGCTGCATCCACTTCACCTTCCAGTAACCTAGCACACACCACCGCACACAACAGATCCCCCGCCACTGCTGGAGCTAAACCACAGAGGACCAACTCCATGCACACCTCTTTCTCAGCCCACCCACCGACCCCTCCGACACTGACGACGCTGCGTGCTACCTCAGATGCTGGATCGACGACTGTGCAAAAAGCCTCGCCCCACTGAAGAAACACTCCTACAGAAACACCAGCAAGTGTGGCAGCTGGTTCACCCCAGGACTCAGAGCCTCCAAGCAAAACAGCCGGAAATTTGATGAGGAATGGCACAGTGAACAGACACCGGACAGCCACGCAGCCCACAAAGACGCCATCCACAAACACCATCAACTCATCATGTCTGCCAGGTGTACCTCCCTCAAAGAACCCCTCAACAACAACACACACTACAACAAGGAGCTCCTCAACACCGTGAAGGAACTCTCCAACCCCTGCTCCAACACCATCGACATCCCGCCGTCGCAACCCTTGTGCAATTCCCTCGGCACCTTCTTCCACTGCAAGATCGCAGACATCCACGACAGGTTCAACACCCAGACAGTGCCGCCTGACATCAGCACACCAGGCTCTCCGCACTACATCAACCACGACACCCTGCTAGCTTGGGCCAACGTGAACATCGGTTACACCATCAAGTGCAGGTGCACATTCCACTCCAGCTCCCACTCACACACATTCATGCACAACATCTTCAACACAGTCAGCAGCTCCATTGCACCCCACCTGCGCAACGCCATCTATTTCTCCTTCAAGACCCCGACCTTCCCAGAGAGCTGGTAAAACGCAAAGTTCAACGCCCTACACCGAAAACCCAAGGTGGACCCAAGAGACCTTAGACAGTTCTGGCCCATCTCCCTGCTTCTGTTCCCGGCCCAGGTCATCGTGAAGATCATGAACAGACAGCTGACCCGATACCTCAAAGTGTACAGCATCCTGGACCCATCCCAGTCGGGGTTCAACAGCACCGAGACTGCCCTCATTGCCGCCACCTACCACATCAGGACCCTGCTGGACAAGGGTGAGACGGCGGCCCTCATCCTACTGGACCTCTCCGCTGCCTTTGGGCCTGTCTGCCAACGCACACTACGCACACGCATACAGTATGCTGGGATCCGAGACATGGCCCTGGAATGGACCACCTCCTTCCTCCCCGGCAGGACCAAGACCATCCACCTCCCCCATTTCCGGTCCATGGCCTCCTAGATCATCTGCGGCGTACCCCAGGGATCATCCCTCTGCCCTACACAGTTCAACATCTACATGGCCCTGGTCGCACACGTCGCACAATTGCACAACCTCTACATGATCCCCAACGCCAACAACCCCCAACTGATCCTCTCCCTCACCAAGGACCCCCTCACCACCACATCCAACCTCCACGAAGGAATGCAGGCCGTCGGCAACTGGAAGAGCTTCAACTGACAGAAGCTGGACACGGACAACACGGCGGTCCTCATCTTCGGCTCACGACCTTCAGGCTGGGACAACTCATGGTGGCCTACAGCACTGGGGGCAGCCACACCATCCACCGACCACGCACGCAACCTGGGAGTCATCCTCCACTCAACACTCTCCATGACCAAGCAAGTCAACACAGTCTCCTCCTCCTGCTTCGACACCCTCCGCATGCTCCGCATGATCTACAGGTGGATACCGACAGTTACAAGTAGTACAGTCACCGTGCCCCTCCTCAGTAGATGACTCGACCATGGAGACACCCTCGACGTGGGAGCCCCAGCCATGCTCATCTGATTTACCTGCACTGGCTCCCCGTCACCAAGGGGATTTCCTTCAAGCTCTTCATTCACACACACAAGGCACTCCACGACACCAGCCCAGCCTAACTCCACAGACGACTCTCCTTCTACATCCCCAAACGCCAAATCTGCTCCACCGACCTTGCCACTGTCTCTTGCGTCCGCAGTACGACCACCGGCAGCTGCTCCTTCTCCCACCTCACCAACAAGACCTGGAACATCCTCCCACTAAGCCTACGGCAGACCCAAGACCTGCTGACCTTCGTGAGGCTACTCAGGACCTGGCAATTAGACCAGTGGCGCCCCCCTTTTTCCCCCCCAGAGCCTTGAGACCCTCACAGGTATGCAGTGCACTCTACGAGTTATTTCTTGATAGATTGTTTGATTTTCGTCTGTGGCCCCGTTGTACCCCCTATTTCCATCGTTAGCCCCTTTTTCTGCATTTTTATCATCTTTTGCCCCATTGCAAACCCTACTGTCATATTAAGCCACCTTTTACGGCCTAATTTCATGCCTAGCCAACTTTTACAAGCTATTTTCATGTGTTGCCCCATTTCAACACCATGTCTGGATATTTTGAGCCATCGCACACACTTCTTCTTGATCATCTACATTTTGCACCCTATTTGCATTTTGTATAGCTTACATGCCCTCTTTGGTGCTCTGGCCCCATTCCACACCTACACCGTCATCCTTTGCCAGATTACACACACTCTCTGCATGTCTACTACCATTTCAGACGCCACTTGTCTGGAATGGTCACAGTACGCACACACAAAACCGGACTTTTCTTTTGGCAATGACTGCAGACTGTCATTCACATTATCTTCACACACAACAGCCTAGTTTTCATGATTTGTAGTCACAAGTAACAACATATTTGCATTGGCTAGCTGATGTAGCACCATGTAGACTACCATCTTATATATTTTACACACCGCAAAGCATCTCTGGACTGTGGACACATTCCCATGTACAATGGAGTAGTGTACTTTTCTTAGCACATGTTGGGCAACGTACACCTTATATTATGGAAGAGGCCATGCCAGACAGTGAGAGGCAGACAGGGTATATGTGTTTGACATTTTATTGACACACTCCAGGTTTGTTGTTATTCAGCTATGACATACATTTGAGGGAGACGCTCACAATGTTCTGTACTCAGTTGAAGAAATTATTGATGATTCTGGTCCTTCGGTCAGTCCCAGCTGCATTCATTGACGGGTGTGCTGGACCTGCCTCTTCATCATCATCATCATCCTCTTCTTCTGGTGGTGCGGGCACTTGAATCCATGGTGTTCTGGTACGCACACATATGTTGTGCAACACACAACATGCCATGATTATTTTGTTGACCATTGTTGGGCTGTACAGCAGTCTGCCACCTGAGATGTCCAGGCAACGGAAACGTGACTTTAGCACACCAAACGTGCGCTCCACAATGGACCTGGTGCGTATCTGTGCCGCATTATACTGCCTCTGTGCTTGGGTGTTGGGGTTTCGGAGGGGTGTCATCATCCATGGGCTTAGTGCATAACCTCTGTCCCCTGTGACATGTGAGGGCAAAAAGAATACTTCATTAGCTGTGCTGGATGTGTTGTTGATGTAGATGGTTTTATGTCATGTCATTGGTGTTATGTTTTGTCTCATGTTGGCCATGATTTGCTTCAGGATGCTTACATAAATGTTTGGTTAATATTTCGGCTCTTGGTTGTGACTGCCTCCACCACGCTAAAACTATTGAGTGCACTGCTAGGTAACATGAGTGGCTCGACTCCCATCTGACAGTAATTGTCCATCCGCACAGTAATTGACATTGGCATGGTATGGTGCAATGGGGCACACAAAACACAGTAGACATTCTGTGCAGCTGCTGCTGGCTGGCCTGCGGCGACACACATCACATGCTGTTTCCAGTAACATGCTAACAAAGAATATGGACAGTTAGCAGCCCCCTCACATGCCAGCACCATTGGGTTCAGGGACACTTCACCAACCACATCAACAGGATCGGACACAACAACATCTACTCCCTGGACTACGTGCTCATTCCGGGCTTGGCGTCCATATCATATGCCCTGACCACTAAACATACATTGCACA